>CAWVQA010000849.1:12500-142000 GCA_963932145.1 Acanthosepion lycidas
ATTGTCAAAAATTTTCCTTAAATAATATTTAAAAATAAATTTAGAAAGTGCGACCAGGTAAGATACATACTTATATTTAATGTGAAAAAAATAATTTTATATACTATATCTATTACATTTACTTGTTTTAAAAAAAATATAGTCTATTAAAATAACAGTGAAAATATTTTAAACTTGTATTTAAAATTGTAGTTAAAACGAATTCTAACCTAAACATCTTTTAAAACTGTAGTTAAATAAAACGTATTCTAACCTAAACACCTCTCTCAAAGTACTACCGGCACTTAAATGAATCCAATAAAACACCTACAGAAAAATGAAATTATGATAAAAAGCTAGAAGATGTAGGCCATTGAATGACCCATGTCTTTTGTACATACATGAGAAACTATATATTACTGGATATATATAAAAAGTAAAAGTTTACTAAATCAGAGAAATTAATTAGCTATTTTTGCCGTCATTGTCAAAAATTTTACTTAAATAATATTTAAATATAAATTTAAAAAAAATAAATTGTGACCTAGTAATATACATACTTATACTTGATGTGAAAATAATACTTGTTTTAAAAAGGAATATAGTATATCAAAAATTAAAAGGTTTTTTTTTAAATCGTAGTTAAATAAAACATATTCTAACCTACCTACCTACCCCCCCCCCAAAAAAAAAAATCTTTAAGATTACAAAGAGAAAAATGCCGTAAGAATTTTTGCCGTTAACAATAAATTAAAAAAAAAATCCAGACGACATGCATTTAACGGATGTCAGAATTCATTGAAAAATACATCCCTACCGCTACCAAAACGTAACTAATAACTGATACATCAAAATACAGCGATAATGAACAAGCAACCACCCCTTGTCTGGATGAATAGATTTCTCTGTATCCTTGGAAACGTGAATTATGATTTTTTGTTGTGCCTTTAAAACCCACTAATTTTAAAAGTTACTCCAAAATTCCCTTGAGGATGCAATGGTACTTATGTCTTTAATTTAATTACAAAATTAAATTCGAAGCTTTTAGCTTCCGTTTTTGAAACATGGTTAGAACTGTGTAGCGAAAAAATATTTTAAATCAGTTAATTTATAATATTAATGCTCTGTAAATTTACATTGAGCACTATTTTGTAAAAATAAAAATATCTATAAGAACACCGGATTGTATATCTTACTGTTCTTTTTTTCTTTATATATATATATATATATATACAAACATAAACATCCATAAGAAAACTATCACATAGGCACGCATGCACAAATATATGCACCAAGAAAAATACTCCCATATAAAACAAAAGTAGAAACAATTATACTAACATACATATAAACATGCTTACCAAGATAACCATTATAATTTCAGAGTTCATGCAAGATAAATTCATGAAAAATCATTATTCAATATCAACTTAATAATCTATGTTAAATCATTAGCAAATAAGAGTAGATAATAATGACTACGATCCAGTAAAAAAAAACGAAACTATATAGTATACATTGACGAAGCTAGAAGTCTTTGTTGAATTTCTTCACCGTCCAATGCATGTTGTTCATTCGATGTAGTTTGAGCAAAAGCTGTCAACAAAGCATTTCTCAACAATTTTTGAAGATCGATTGCGATTAATGTGCTCTTCATTTGTTGACAGATTTTTTTGTATCTTCTGTGCTTCTGTAAAAAACAACTTTCTCCTGTTATAAATGTTTTCACACTTCATATCATTATAATTTTTCGCCATATAAATAAGAGGCACTAAAGAAAAATCTTCTTTATTTTAACTTTACAGATTGGATGAGGTTCGTGATCTTTTTTTGAATAAACCCAGGTAACGCCCGGTAATGCTGCTAGTATATTATAAAATGAACTAAATCCGACAATTATTTTAATATATTTTCTGTTTATAGGCTATTTTTATAGATACAAATATTTAAGTAAATATTCTGTTTATAATAAACAGTATTAACTACATTTACCGGCCTGAATGTGCGAGCAATTTAATAGAAACATATGTGTCCTCCGACAGGAATCGAACCTGTATCCTACACGGAACCGTCATATAGCTTGACATGCTATACCATTTAGCTATAGAGGATAACGTACCAATTTCCACCAGCTCTGCAAAGAGACGTGAGATCTGGTGTTTCGTAATGGAAGCCATCACCCTTGTGATTGGCCAATTCCGGAAACTTTTCATCAGTTTTTGCCTTTAACTGGTTCAACTGGGAACAGTATTTGGCTGAATTAAATGTCTAATTTTACGGAAGGCGCTCGTAATACACAATTTTCTAAAATTTTTGAAGAAAATATAATTGAATTTTACAAAATTTTTAAACGGAGAATTTCATTTTAATATCAGTATATATCTCTGAGATGAGGTATTATGATTATTTACATTATTCGGACTGTTATCCCTATCTTCATTACTATATTCACAACGTTTAGGTCGTTGTATGCTCCGGCATTCTCCAGGACCCGATATACCAAAATATAGCGACAATTAGAAAAGTCACACCAGAAGCTGGCATGAATATCAAACCATCTGACATTCCTACAACGTTGCATAGACTCATCCCTTCAGGCTTAGCGCCGTGACTTCCCGTCAATTCAAGGAAAGCTTCTCTGGTCGCTGAGAAAGCGGGGCACACCCTTGTCCGAGAAAGAATCCAATTGGATAAAACAGAAACTACAATCTGATATCTCCCAGAGGCTGGATGCCTTCTTCGACAGAATTACCGACGAAGAAAACCGAAAAAGGATCTATCACAACCTGGATAAATTCTTCAGGCATGAATTCCATGCAGTCAAGGCCCGCCAAGTACAAAAATTAAGTATATTGAAAGAGCAGAAGGTCACACATAAGGTCAATCATCCAAAGGTGATGGCAGTAATCAATATCAGCCAACACCAGCTGAGTACCTCTGAGGAGTCAGTACTAAACATGGGTCTGAACTTCGCCACAACCATCAGTCGGATACCATACTTGGACATCATTGCTCGAATCGAGGAAATAGCCTTGAACTTCCCTCAGACTCAGACAGATGAAGATGGAAAGTGATAGACACTGGAGAAAGCTAAGCCATCCAAATCAAACATCACGAAATTGGAGAGACTGGCAATCAGAATCCTACAGAATGCATCATCATACTACCATCTGACAAAAGCAATAACAACTGTAGTGATGGACAAATTGGAATATACAGAAAAAGTGGAAGACCTCATTGCGAATAGTAGCTACAGTAAAGAAAGATCCTACAATGAAAACAACACAAACTGTCACAGATCCTAATCAAGAACAAGGACCACATCGCACCTAAGACATACAGGCAGTTGTCACAGCGTTATAACAAGCTGCCTCACATATACGGTCTCGCAAAAATTCACAAAGACGGTATTCCACTCAAACTGATTGTTAGCTGCTAATGCTCTGTGTGCTACCCTCTGAGTCCTAGTAGATATAATCGACCCATTAATAGGAAAGTCACCATCGGAACTCCACCATCCAATCGAATCAGATATCCAAGGAGATGATGAGCCTGGACGTGGTGAGTATGTTCACCAAGGCACATACGGAAGAGACACTCTCGGTATCAGGAACAGACTATCCTCGGACTCCTTAGGAGAACGAACCAGTATACCAATAGATAACCTGATGGAGATGCTGACTTTCTGTACGCAAACAACACACTTTGGAATGGGATCCGACATATATCGACAGGATGTATGCTTAGCAATGGGCTCGCCATTATCATCAGCAATGGCAAATCTATATATGGAATACGTTGAGGAAATGGTATTAGAATCTACATCACTAAAGACAACGCTATGGCTGAGATACAAAGATGACACCTTCATATTCTGCCACACCAGGAAGAGGTCCAGGTACTACTGGACCATGTGAACTCAATAAGATCATCGATACAGTTCACGATGGAGAGAGAAAACAACAACAAACTCGCCTTCCTGGATGTACTAATATCACGAACAGAAAATGGGTACAAGACATCCGTATCCAACAAGCCTACATTTACCGGAAAATACCTCAACTTCAACTCCTACCACCCATACAGTGTAAAGAAAGGGATCGCCCGCTTCTTACAATACCGAGAAAAAGTGGCGACCCAGAGACAAATGAACAAGAAATGGTCTGTATAATCAGTACGCTACAATGTAGCAATTGCCCCGGGTACATGGCAGCAGCTCCGACAAACTGGGATATAAAATCTTCTGAGCCGACCAAGTATACAATATGGGAACCAGTAATAAGGAACACTAGAGAAAAGCAATGAATAACAACAAAACATTGCAATATAAGCTCTAGTAAAAAAAATGAATGAATAATAACAGAAAAAAATGCACTGGTAAAAAATGATTGCTGAGACATTATTATATTTATAAGACCCCCAAAATCCATAGACAGATGTCCTCAAGGACATGTGTGCATGAATGTGTGTATGGCCCAGTGGATAAAGGTATTGGATAGATCCTGTGAGTTGTGAGTTCAATACCAAGCTACAGCAGTAGTGAACAAAAAACTTGAAGAGTTGAATTAATTAAGACGCCCGGAAGAAGCATGGCTCGTGGAACTAGAAGAATCTACCATGGCGGACGAAATAAAGGGTTCCGGTCGAAATTCCAATCACAACGGGGCAAACGTGAATCTGGCGATGAGGATTACAGTCCAAATTTCACTTTTACAAAGTTGTCAAATATGGCTGATATGATCGATTTTATGCCAATAAATAATAAAATAGAAGATTTGAACCTTACATAGAATAGAATGGGCGGAAAATTAAGGACCCAAAAATCAAATATCTATTAAGTTTCATACTTACATTAATGTATAAACAAATAAAGTTTACTTATTTTAGTGGTGGATTCTGAAGTCTTCTTTACTGTTTTCATTTGTATGAGTATACATTACAATGATTTAAAATAAGTCCTCATCTTTTTTGCATGAAATGGCCGCCACATTAAAACCCCAAATTTATATGATGGTTGCATAGTATAATTATGCACACTATCAAAGAAATTTCACGTTTTTATTCTAATTATAAAGATTTGGCTGTTTATTGCTATATTGGTATTACTGTCAATAAAATATATTTAATACTAGTTTATATTTTTACTGGGCGAAAAAAAAAAAAGAAAAGATATAGATAATAATAATAATATTTTTGTGCTGGTGAGACGGAGAAGTATTAGGAAGAGGTAAAAGTCAAACAATTATGTCTGGCCCCCAAAAGAAAAGGTATTGAGAAAAATTTAATGGGAAAATTAGCTCGGGGGAAGAGTTATAATGGAATGTCTCACACTCCCTCTCGCCTAACGACTGACTATATCCGTAGATATATAAGGAGTACAGGATATACCTGGCAACTTGCACCGCCAATTAGTTTTCGTGGATTTTACATTGATTTTGTCAACCAAAAGTTTCCTTCGAAAACTAACGGTTAGGTTTTGATTTATTTTGAATTTTAGGTTTTACCTCCTTTCTTTGTACGCATTTTTTTTCATTTTTGCATTCTTTTCTGTTTATTTTTTTTTATTGTATTTACCCTCCCCCCGTTTTTGGTTTTATGACAGTTTTTCGTTTGATTATTTCAGTTTTTACTTTTTATGTGCTTTTCATTTTTATTTGCCACGTCCTTATTTTTGATTTGGTTTTAATTTATTGTCTTAAAATATATATATATATATATATATAAGGAGAACTTTATTTGTTCAAGCCGTTGGTGGGCGGAAACCTCCATGGCAGGAAATTTAGAAAATTCACCGCCGGCAAAAAAAGAAAGAAAGAAACGGCATGGACAGAAAACAGGCCTCAAAAGAAAGATGCTGCCTATTACAGTCAGCTTAATAAAAAGTATGACAAATATGTCAAAGAAACTAAGTTACTAATAATACCAGAGTCACTAGATGCTGAGAACGCAAGAATAATTTCCCTGCTGACTTCCGACGTGAAGAATCGGAAATTGATTGGAGTCAGTAGGGAAACGATGGAAGTAACTTTAAAAAAGTTGAACATTGTACCAAAAGTTTTGGCTAGGAGAACCAATGCCATTTGGGACATTCTCCTAGCCACTGAGCAGGAAGTAAAGCAGTTGGCCGGAAGTACCCTGGCCACCGGAAGAGTACGTCTACAGACGGAGTACATGGGCTCTCGGCGTACCAAAATCACGGTACATGGGGTGCCTTTTTTGCTAACTATGGCCCCGTAGATGTCACTTCAGTTACAAGCAAAACTGGAATAGCCACAGGCGATATCATTTTGCAAGTGACTTTAACAAGACAAGCTTTTGGAGAAATCCCAAATGTCTTGTTGTGCAGAGACAGACGAATGCTGCTGCTGGTGGTGGTGGTGGTGGAGGGACGTAAGCCGTACTGTTGGAATTGCGGAGTGTCTGGGTAGATGTCTCTTCTCTCTTCCACTTCTTTCCTTGTTTCATATTCCACTCCCCCTCATAAGTCCGCTTCTTCCCCAACCCACCGGGCAAAGTAGAAAAAGGTGAAGAAGGGAAAATACTTCTCTGGCCCAGAAGCTATTTGGAAAGAGGAGAAAAGATTTAGATAAGGGGCTATTAAAACAAAGGACGGCCTTATTGGGGATGCTAATTAAAAAGATCAAAGTAGACAGCAAGTCCATAGAAGATCCCCCAATTTCCCCGATGCCCCTGCGGTCATCACGTGTGAGGGATACGGGGTATTACCTGAGAGTATGGACCCATCTTTACGAAGCAAGGGATGCTTTCCCGAATATAAGGATGTTCGAGAGAGACACTCCTTACTTAAAAAAGCTAAGACATTTCTGTGCTGGGAGGTTCCCTGTCATGTTCCATCCCTCCTTATATAGGGCGGTTAAATTAACCTACCCCATTTTCGGCGGTATTCTCCTGGAAGGACTAATGACGTCAGAACTTGGTGTGGGGAGCCTAGGACAATCCGTCAGGTTCCTGACTGACGCAGATTTCCGGCCTGTATGTGAGTAGGTCTTTTTTTTTTTTTTTTTTTTTTTTTTTGGTCCCCGTGAGGAGGAGCTTCGCAGCTATTTGGCTGATTTTCCTCGGCTTTCGCCGACTGAAGCGGTTGGCTGCGATGGAGAGATCACGGAGGGCGAAGTCTACGAGGCATTGAAGAAGGTCGGTAGAGGCAAGTCGCTCGGTCTGGATGGTTTGCCCTATGAATTGTACTTGAAGCTGTCGCACATCTTTGTCCCGATTTTGAGTGTAGTGTTAAACAACTGGTTCCGGCAAGGGTCCCTCCCCGACCAGTTCTCCAGGGATGTGATCACGCTGTTGAAAAAGGGCAAGAGTGTTGGACGAAACTAGATGATTACAGGCCCATAACTCTGCTCAACAAAGAGTTAAGGATTTTGGCCAAGATCCTGCAGGAGCGTTTGCAGTCAGTTGCCGAGTCTCTGTTGTGTCCTGAGCAGACTTGTTCTGTGAGGTGGTCGAACAATTCAGAGCAACCTGCATCCGATCCGCACGATCATAGAGGGTGTAAAAGACGACGATGAGGCCGCGCTGATCAATTTAGATCAGTTTAGATCAAGGCATTTGATAGGGTTGACCATCTCTACCTTGCTGCTGTCCTGCAGGCCGCCGGATTCGCACACGACTTCTTAATTGGATTAGCCTCCTGTATCGCTCCTCCAGTGCTGTGGTAGAGGTGAACGGGAAGCTGTCGGGCGCTTTTTTGCTGTCTAGGTCTGTTCGTGAGGGTTGTCCACTCGCCCCTACTTTATGCTTTTGCTTCCCTCTCATTTTTCATCTTTAGATTTTTATATATAATTTATTATCATTAACGTTTTATGGCATGGGGCACGTTTTGTAGGTCTCCCTTGAGAGGATGTGGTATTATGGTGTATGGAGGATTGATTGGTGACCGACGAGTTCTTGTGTTGAATGTGGAAATTGTAATGTATGAATAGGTCGTGAATCGGATTAGCTAGGTATAAGATAGTCAGTGAAGACCAGTCTCAACGCCTCCCCTTTTTGCCTTGTGCCATAATTGTATATATATATAATTGTATGTACAATACCTGCTTCGGCAATTAGTTGGAGATTCGTCTCCAGCTGAGCTGGTCGAACTCTCTGCCTTCGGGCAGTGAGGAACCCAGACGAGGTTATGCCGAAGAGCAGAGACTCGTCTGGGGGTGGTAGACAGCTACTCGACCCCGTTTTTTACGCAGTTTACCGTGAATTATTGCTCGAGCATACGGGCTCGGATACCCCACGTTAAATTCGGCCATGTGCCATATCTGACTGCATGGGGCGGTTGGCAAATATCGTTGCTTCGGCAATTATTTGGAGATTCGTTTCCAGCTGTGCTAGTCGAACACCGAGCGGAGAGGAACCCAGACGGGGCTATGCCGAAGGGCAGAGTCTCGTTTTGGGTGGTAGACAGCTAGCCGACCCCGTTTTTTACCGGGTCTGCGGGGAAATTTTGCACGAGACTACGGGCTCGGATACTCCACGTTAAATTCGGCCTTGTACCACATCTAACCGCGTGGGGCGGGTGGCAAATATCATTGCTTCGGCAATTAGTTGGAGATTTGTCTCCAGCTGAGCTGGTCGAACTCTGCCTTCGGGTGTAGAGGAACCCAGACGAGGCTATGCCGAAGGGCAGTATTGTCTGTGGTGGTAAACCTTGTCACGAAACCTCTCCGACTGGGGCTCACTGTCGGAGAGGGTGACAAGTATTAAGTCACAACCCTTATATTTATACCCACTGCCCGGTCAACAATTTTATGGGATGTCGCTCTACCACAAGCGAACAGGGGAAGATGTAACACAGAATCTTCGAGCGACCAAAACGAAGATATCACAAAACACGTAATTAAAAGTATAAACTCCTTTTATTCATACCCGCTCCAACAAAAAAAAAAACAAAAAAAAAACAGAAATAAAACTGACTGAGCATAAAAGAACAAAATGGAATCTCAACAACTTGGGGGTAATTTACCTAATTTTTGTCTAGAAAGATGTGTGCGATGAAATTTTCTTTAAAATGTTTGTGTGCATTCTACGGGCTGGTTGAAAAGAAAAATAAAAGTTTCTCGTTTTTTCTCTTTTCTTCTCTATCTCTTTCTCTTTATTTTTATTTTTTTACACTCACAATTTATCTCGTTCTATCCTTTTTTTCTCTTTTTTGTCTTTTCATGATATCGCTGCTTCTCAGACGATTAATTCTTTTCGGGGCAAAATTCTTTCTCTCAAAATCCGTTCTTTTCTTTTAGAAAATAGAAATTGCACGCTTATCTTTTTATTCTTTATTTTATAACTTGTATTTCTCACCGAGGAGGAAATAAGTTATTGAGGACGGCTTACTCATTGTCTTTCATATTCTCGTGTTTTCCGTTCATCTATTTCTATTGTAGCAATGCATGGCCAGGAGCAGAATTTTCCTCTTGCTTTCTTCGTATATCTTCTATGCTTATCATTAAACTCATTTTTGTTCTTTCAGTTTTTCGCGAACATTCAATGTCTATGGGGAATTTTTGCTCCAACCTGCAGTCTCGGTTTTTGCCCCGCATTAAAAACACTCTTGTGCCACATTCCACCTCGCGGGGATGTAAGTTAAATATCCTTGCTGGTCAAACTCTCTGCCTCCGAGCAGAGAGGATCCCCATACGAAGCTATGTCGAAGGACAGAAGCTCGTCTCGGGAAACAGCTACCCGACCCCGTTTTTTCACGGTGAATTTTGCGCCGAACCTACGGCCTTGGATACCCCACATTAAACTGGGCGTTGTGTCACATCTGTCCGCGTGGGGCGGTTGGTAGATATCCTTGCTTCGGCAATTATCAGCTTAAATTAAACCGATTCCCTGTTTTTCAGTAGTGTATTCTCTTTTACAATAAACCTCTCTTTCTTTCATCTATGCCCGTGTTGCTGTTCCTTTCACTCGAGTACCACCTTTGTTTGTAACCTCTTTTAAGGGTACAACAAATATTTAGCTCAACTTTAATGAGATATTTGATACTGTATCTTGTTTGTAATTTGGTTTAGAAGTTCGTAAATATAAATTTAATAAAAGAGGTTCAATATAGGAACTGTTGGATTTATTCGCCCATTTCGTTTTTAACTTATATAAAATTGAACTTTTATGCCAAATTTTTACCTGTCATCGAAAAGAAATTGGCGACATTTTGTTATTCTTAAATTCTCGATTAGTATGTTTTAACCTCTTCATTTTTGCTTCTAAATTCGTTAAATTCCGTTAAAATTTGTTTTTTGTGCAAAAAGAATGTTCAAAGTTTATTTTTGTGTCAAAAAGTTTGTTTTCTGGGTGTAATAAAATTTTAAAACAATAAAAATATTTTTAGTGCAAGAAAAAGAAAAAAACGAGGCAAAAAGCAATGGCCGCCAGTGATTAATGCATTGAATTAAAGTTAGTCTCAACACTTTAAAAAGTAAATTTGAATTTTATTCCAGGACAAGAAATACAATTAAAACCCCAAGTCAATTTTATCCAAGATTTTGACGAATACCGAGCGAAATGGGTGAGAAAGTCCAACGGTTCCTATAGTACAAGTGAAACAAAGATCTACTACAAAGAAAACAATTTAAAATTTCGCATTACATTAAAATATAATTTTAAACATGAAACAAAGATTAATAAAAAAAATTGTAGCAATTGATTTTCATATTTTTCTTAAAATACGCTTTAAATTTCTTTAAAATAATTAGAAAAAAGAAAAGAAAAATACACTTACATTTATGTTGATGTCAAATTTCCTTTTAGTCTGAAAGAAATTGACTCTACAAGAATGAAAATATAACTAGTGTAACCCAGATATAAGAGAGATTTTCTTTGGTCCCAACTTAGAGCCTGTGTTAATGTATATAAATTAGACCATACCCGGATATAAGAGAAACCCGGATATAAGAGACTTCTTCTCCGGTCCCGGCCACTCTTTTATATCCGGGTTACACTGTATTTAAATAACCAAGAATCTTTTAAGTAGTCTTTGATTTTATAGAATTCTACCTCCGCGCCCACACTTTATATCTTTTGAATTTTCTTTTCAATACTAGTTCACAGACATGAAAATCAAAATGAAAGAACTGATTTAGTCTTCTCACATAGGTATGAAAAAACTTTGGATTCAAGCAAGTACTGACAAAACACTAAAGGGGAGGGGGTAACTCGTGATATACTTATCATATTGATACCAGCCCAAATTGATCACCGTGTGTAAGTGGTGCACATCTCCACCGCCAGACAGGGCTTTTTGGAGACATTTTTTTAAACAAGATGGCCCTATCTAAAATTTTCTTCACAGGTTTATCAGCACTACCAGAAGCCAGATTTAGACATTTTAAAACTAAAATTAAAAACTATTTTATTTATTTTAAATATCTAATTGTAGGTGTATTTGTGAAATAAAAACAAAAAGTTATGTTTTTTATTGCTGCCTTTGTTGAAACAAAAATAATATACTCCACCGGAAGTTCGGAAATGGCTTCATGGTATTTCTCCCTAATTATTTTTGTATATCCCCAACAAAAAATCCACACATTTTACATAGATAAAACTCTTCGTAATGTGTGAGCTGTACTTGCGTGTACAATTTTTTGTGTTTCTTTAAGGCATGGGATACCAGGAATCCCTTCAATGATTCTATTGGAACCTTTTTCAATCAATCCGAGGGCTTCAACTGCAACTGGAATTATTGATGTCCTTGAGTGCCACATTTTCAAGATTTCAACTTCAAGATCCTTCTGCTTTTTGAAGATTTTCAAATATGCATTACAATCTGCAGGGACTGCCATGTCAATAAGAAAGTACATTATGTTTTTGTGGTCCTTAAGATGTCTGGGCGATTAGGTTTAATTGTTCTGTCTGTGTGCATTGTAAAATACCATAAAATTGTTACAGCTCCTATCTCTGTAAATAGGTCTGGGTGATACCAGTTTCTTTCAGTTTCCTTCCCGTAAAAGTTGCATATTTTCCAGTGCAGGTATCACTCTATCATGCCACGTTTTATATTCAGTGGGCGCTAACACTGCAACCGGATACAAGATGGTTAATTTTTTCTGGATATTTTTCATTATGTGTGTTTGATAATTTCTAGTTAGCACGTATTAATCATGTGCAGCAAGAATAAAACCTTCGGTTTCAGTTTTTAACCCTGCACTATGTAACAACTGATGGGTACGGGGTTTGCCTACATCAGCTTGTTTGGTACAGACAGAGTATTGACCATGAAGAGGATTATCTTAACATCGTTTTAGGATTTGGTACATTACTTTTGCTTTTTTTTTAGGTTCTTTGCCGTTTCAGTATTATGGTTTATTTGCACTTCTTCATCCACTTGGAATTCCCTTTGAATTGTCTTCTTTTATTACTGAATAAAGTTTCTTATGTCTTTCATGTTCTTTGACACATATAATCATAATCTCTTCTGAAGTTTCCAGATACCTTTGAAGATCGATTATTTTGGTTTTGTAAGACAGTTCTAATTGAACTAATCCTCTGCCTCCTTTGGATCTGGTCACATACAGACGATCAACATCAGCCTTAAGATGATGTATGTTTTGTAAGTGAGAAGCTTTCTCCATTTGACATCTATTTGCTTAATCTCAGTTATTGTCCAGTTAAGGATGTTGAAATTGTATTACACCACAGGGACAGCCAGAGTGTTTATGGCTGATATTCTGTTTTGTGAATTCAACTCGGTATTTAACACCAAACACGCATGCCTGTAATATTCTTTACTTACTTTCTCCTTCTAGCTATGTATAGGCTTCTTGTTTCATTTCCCTAATCTTTGTGAAAAAAAATCTAGATCTATTGAGTGTGTTTCTGTAATTCTTCCTTTCTTGAATGATACTTTTGCACATTTATCTAATCCGAAATCGATACCGATTGTCATCATTGAAACATTTTACAGTATTGATGGTACCCTTCAATTCATTGTCGTCTTTGGTAAAGATTTTGATGTCATTAATGTAGACTGGGTGATTAAACACTACCTTTTTTCCTTTGTATCCATAGTTGTGACTATTTAGTTCAGGGGGGTGGGTAAGAACAGACAGAAGAGAAGGAGTGAGAGGCAGTCTCCTTGAAAAATTCCTCGTCGTATACTCAAACAATTGGAAGTGGTAGTACAATGTGGTTTTCCATGCTATGTTTGTACATTTTCAAAGCCTTGAGGATCCAAGGGTGAGGCATACTATCAAAGGCTTTACAGTAATCTATCCAAGCTGTGCTGAGATTTCTACTTTTCTTAGTGCAATTTGATCTTTGCATCCATATGAACCTCTTTGATATCCCTTCTGTTCCAGGGGAAGAATATTGTTTTAATGGAGAAAAGAGTAAGTACATTTCATCGGGACAGACGTGATCGAATTATGTGATGGACAGACAGGCCTATAATTTTTTGTATCATCTGTTTCATCTTTTTTTGGTAGGAGATATGTAATACTTTCAGTAATCCATTCTGGAATTTCATTTTGGTTATTGATAAAGTTTGCGCAAGAGTTTTATGGATTGAT
The DNA here is from genome assembly GCA_963932145.1 of Acanthosepion lycidas. NCBI lineage: Eukaryota > Metazoa > Mollusca > Cephalopoda > Sepiida > Sepiidae > Acanthosepion > Acanthosepion lycidas. The sequence continues at coordinate 26,000 of CAWVQA010000849.1, forward strand.
GACAGATGTAGATCTTGTGAAGGAAACGAAAAAGGTTGTTGTGGATCATGAAGATGACAACTGAGCTCATTAATGGTGCACTTGGAACAGTCCAGAAAAAAATTGTATGTATGTTGGAAGATATCCAAATCATAATCGATATCATCTAAACGACAGCATTACTAAAAATCAACTAAAATAGTTGATATCGATATTGGCGTGAAAGTTGAACAAATGAGTAATATATGAGAAACTGTAAAGAGAAAATAAAAAAAGGAGATACTGTATCGTCCAGACCAAACATCTCATCCAAGTGAGAAGACCTAAGCTGGAGCAAAGAAAAGAGGAGCAGCAGGATCGTAGATGTGAGTGTCAGCGAACCACACGTTGAAGAAGGAAGAATATGAAACATTAGGATAGGAAGAACATATCAGGCCTTCGACTTAGGAAGTCGTGAGATATGTTATGCCATTGATAACTGATGTACTTGGAAATTCGCTCAAAACACTAATATTGAAATCGGATGACTTTTGCAACTTGGATTGAAACTATCCAGATCAAGATAATACTGGGATAATGAGAAAAGCGCTGGACATTTGATGAGTCTTTTCACTTTATTCAACGATAATTACTAGATTAATAATAATAATAATAATAATAACAATATCACTCCTGTGAAATAATAATAATATCGCTCCTGTGAAATAATAATATCATCTGTGTAATTGCTATGGCGATAATCATGATAATAGTAGATGGAGGATAAAATTTGAGTATGATGACGGCACTGTCGCAACTATTGGTGCTACCGCTACTATTGCTGCTATTATGTGCTAGTTAACAATGGAGAGTCACAGTATCGGCGAAGAGTAAGGCAGAAACTACTGGATTTTAAGGCTTGCTCACTATTTCAGCAAATCACATATAATTAAGATCTTCATTTATTAGATTCTTCCTTTTTATTTTTGCTGTTAATCATTTCCCGAAATATTAGATTATTAATAATAATTTTGAGATTACATAAGTACCTTTCAAGAAAAGATAAAGAGAAATAGATGGGAGGAAAGACGTTTGCTGGACGAAATATAACGATCACAAATCTGTCGAATGAAATAAGAAAAAAAAAACAAAAAAAAACAGATAATAAAGGAAGGTAAAGAAAAGAAGTAATCCTATACAAAAAATATGTATCTACTCAACAGGAGTGTATGCACTGATATGCTATACTGAAATACACAAACATACACGGTATTTGTAACTTAGAAAGCTGAATGCTTTTTATTTAAGAGAAAGATTCTTGGTATTTGTAAGCATTTTCATTTCAAATCCAAATGAACGTCTTCATCTCTAAGCGATATTTATTACTATTGCTACCCAGGCATCTAAAGAGAAATAGATGCTACTGTACATGTTTTTATAAATAAATAATACAAATAAAAGATGAGCCTTGCTGAAGATGCTGACAACTGTAACTGCAATAATGCCGAGAGCAACGAATAGCTGTGCAAATCCTTAAACGACTATCAAGTGTGTATGAAAAGATCTCTGTAAGGTAAGCTAACAACAATGATTTCTTGTAGCTTTATACATTTTTATTATTATATTTAATAGTCAATTCTGTTGCATGAGAGCCAGCATACATCCACATATGTGTGTGAGTATATATGTGAGTGTGTGCTTGGAATATATGAGCTTTTGATTCAAATATGCATATCATTTATTTTTAACATACATACATTTATAGATATTTGCGTTTGTACTATTTTGCCTGTGCACTTGGTCATGTTTTTATACGTGCATACATGTATAAAATACGACGAAGAGCACATGCAAAATAGTACAAACACAAGCAAGAAGTAATAATAATAAAAAATAGAGATATTTTTTTACTCCTGTGGCAGACTTCAGGGGTTATTGGCCCTCGTTCGATGGCGTTCCTTCGAAGGATTTGCGCGATTGCGTCTCGATTAAGGGACGAGCCTCGTGAAACGGAGTGGCTCTTGCAGCGTGTCTCACTGGCCATGGTTCGAGGTAATGCTTTCTCCATCATTGTGGCTGGCAGAGGATAGCAAAAAAAATCGTTTAAAGTTTCTGGAATTGTCATCAATGGTCAACTGAACTTGCTTTGTTTCAATAAACTTTGTCTTGTTTCGCTAAAAAAAAAAAAAATAGAGAGAAATAAAATAAATGTGTTTGTCTAATAACATATTGAGTAAATGTGTCTAAAAATTTAATGAATTATAAATAGTTAGAAATGCTAACTATATTTATGTAAGATTTTGATACAAATTTCTCTCTAAAACGGTAAAAAATTCAATTCAATTGGTGTATCTTGCTCCTGCTATGCAGATTTACCTCTGCAACAATCTAAGTCAGGAAGTATATGTGTATATATATATGTGTGTGTATTCTAAATATAAAATGAACGCATTCATATAATTAAAGAACATTACGATTATTTGTAATGATTGTTTTATCTGCATATATTACGCATGCGTGATAAAGACAGCGTGGAAAATGCTACATAAATTTCTTCTGTTACAGATTTTTTTGTTTATGATCGTACGAATCACAAACGATATGAATAATTAATAAATGAACCTATCTCTCTGTATATATCTCTATCTCTCTCTCTAATCAATCGGTTCCAGTATAAAGCCCTTTTGTCTATCCATGCGATTAAATACATGTTTAACACTTCTCTATGGGAGCAGTTTTATGTTCCGAAGCTAACATGTTTTTGATCACCTTTTGTTTATGAGCTTCAATCCACAACACGTGTTGTCACCATATATCTCTTCGCACGCTCTATGTAAAGCCCCTGTGAGTGACAGCAGTAGAAAAATAATGAATAAAATGCAAGTGTACACGAGACAGATACAAAACCTAACTGAGGGAAACAGAGGAGCGAATTGTAGCAGCAGAAGCCTTCAACTGTTTATTTCTTTTTTTATTCTAAATTATAATTTCCCCTCATCCTATCTCTTCCGATCTAATTTTATCCATGACTCTCTCTCTCTGTATGTGTGTGTGTGAGTTTTTTTTATGCTAATTTGAATTTCTTTTCGTACAAAATAACAGATGTTTTGTCCCAGTGTATGTAAAAAATTGTCTGTACATATATATGTTCTAGGCCCTAGGGTATTGATAGTTTTCAAGAATATGAATTGTGATGTCATAGTTTTGAATTAAACAAAATTGGATTAATTTCTTTTTCAACATGGGATTTGTCATAAATTAATGTTTTGTTTTTACAATATTAATTAAAAAAAATAATTAAATCGTATACATTGGTCAAACCAGCACAACCATTTCGCGTCAACTAAGTGCCATTTATTGCTACAAAATTTAATCTATAAGGCCATTAAAATAAAATTTAGACACTTGAGGACATATAACAAACTGCAAAAACTGCGAATTTTTTAAACCAGACTATAAAAAGTAGAAATAAATATTTCAGACGAGGAACCGGTATATTAAATAAATTTTACAATTAGAGACACAATCTGCATAATATAACAAACTGTTTTAGATATGCTATAAAGAGTCACAAATTACGTCATCCTTTTTCTTGAATTCGTTTACGAAGTGAATGTGAAGACAAAACGTTTTCGTGAAGGAATTTTAAAAAATTGCTAAAAATCACAACTTGTTTGTGATCTTCAATTGGATCACACACACACACACACATACATATATATATATATATATATATATATATATATATATATATATATAAACCTAGTGAGCCAGACAAACCTACCCAGGTTTCACCTAAACGGATCGTCAGGGAAAGCTGGCTAACCTGTATCTGTGCGATTTTTTTCGACAGACTTTCATGTTTCTAGCTCTTTCTTTTTTTAAAACCTTTTTTTCCCTCGAGATTGATTGGATTATTGGCAAATCAAAAATTCGAAGGTTTTTCGAAACGAGTATAGTTACCTGTATTTGTGTGTTTATATATATATATATATATATATATATATTGTTTGTTTATATATGTTTTGTTTGTTTTTATTTTGTCGACAGCACAGTATAGTAGGATCAGTTGGGCATCGTCTGTGAGAAAAAGCACACATGACGCAACTCCGCCAGAAATTTGAAAACGGCGTGCTGTACTGCTTGGCATTCGCATCGGAAACTCCAATAAGAACATTTCAGAGTGTTTTGGTGTCAATCTGAGGTCAGGGCAGAAAATTCGGAAAGCGTTAGATGAGTTTAATGGTGATTACAAAGGTACGGCAGCTAGGATCGTTCTGATAAAAAAAGAACACTCGAATTTGTTGGTGTATCCGACAGACTCAACATGGAGGCCTGATGTACCTTTAACCGATTGGGCCACAGAGGAGCGTTCGGTTAGCAAAGCTATATGACGGTTCCGTATAGGATACAGGTTCAATTCCTGTCGGAAGACGAATATTTTCTATGAAAATTTCTCGGACATTCAGGCCGGTAAATGTTGTTTAATACTGTTTATTATAAACAGAGCATTTACTTAAGTATTTGTATCTATAAAAAGAATGTATAAACATAAAAATGTCTTTAAATAATTGTCGGACTTTGTCCATTTCATAATGTGTGACGTCATTTGTTTACATTTGGATACGCCATGAGCAGATATGAATGTACGTGAGAGAATCATGGAAGATTGTAGTTTAAAGACAGTAAAAACGACCTTGCTAACCGAACGCTTGTCTGTGGCCCAACCAGTTAAAAGCACGCCCGGCTATATGACATTTCCGTATAGGACTCAGGTTCGATTCCTGTCGAAGGACGAATATTTTCTATGAAAATTTCTTGGACATTCAAGCCGGTAAATGTTGTTTAATACTGTTTACTATAAACAGAGCATTTACTTAAATATTTGTATCTATAAAAAGAATATATATATATATATATATATATATATATATATATATAGTTCGATTGGTGTGAGTTTGTGCCCCCTGGTTTCACGCTATTTGCGATCGTCAGACAAACTGATTAATTTTTAAATTTTGGATTTATATATAATTACGTATATCGGTGTTTTTATGGTGGTAGGAGGAAAAATTGTCGTCAGAATTCCATTCACACGTACACAAACATACATATACACACGTTCACTCATGGACGTACGCAGACATACATACACGCACGCTCACACGTTGGAGCTCACACACATATAATGCGCATCCATGTGTAGTTTCGTACATGCGTACGAAATTGGTATTCAATGTTTGATTGTGTAGCGAACATTCTCAACGCGCAGACCGTTCGTCTATTTTGTTCGCCGAATAATGTTTTCTCGCACACACGTATATACGTATGTACACACATTCACACATCTTCTATCCATCGGTGTTTTTGTTTTTTTTAATGATGGGGTCAGTCTAAGACTATGGTAGGTAAAATTGCTATTATTTTTAATTTTAGTAGGACCCGTCCACCCCTAAAAAATAATTAGAGCGGCCGCTGTATTCTGCCGTTCGACAGCACATTCACTAATGGATTGGGAAGCAACAAGTAAACGACGTAGTGGCAAAATCAAAGATTGACCTAGTCAAGATAAAAAGGGGTCAAAAACTATCTGGGGCGAAAACTCAGGGTTGCTGAGATAATTCGTCCTGGTACCCAAGACCAGAAGTAGCGCAACTCCGATGTCGACAAGCCGAGCCGGCCACATAGAAGATCCTACGCGACCCCCTCAACTAGTTCACAATACAATAGCTTACGAGGCTGAGAAAGGTCACTGGACAGCGGAATGACCTTCAAGGCAGCCCGAAACTCTTAGAGGAATCTCAATTGATTACTGGTGTTTACGACAGCGCACATCATCCAAAACAAGAGGAGGGATGGTAACTACTCTGTCAAAGGGCGGCGTAGAAAAGCCAACATTGAGGCCTACCGAAGGCACAACAAGTGAGACATCCGTGGACTCTGCCCCCACCCACCCATGACTCGGGCATTGGACAACAACCTCTATGTAGACCTGATGCTTGCGACCACCCTAGAAGATGGTGGGCAACAAGTTCTTGAGCGCGTTGTTTCGGTCCTTGCAGGGAGGAAGTACAGCCAATCGATAAAGGATAAGCGGGAAGACGTATGTGGCACACACCTCCGCTCTACACTTTACGGACAACCGCCGTCGAAGCCAAGTCTAGACAGCTGCTCCGACCTTTGACTACTTCGGACCAATTTTTCTTCAGCTGGAGACCGGGCCTGAACCACACTTCGAGAATGCGGACGGGTCCGTCTATCCAACTAAAGGCTTCCGGAAGGGCGATCCCCTTCCAGGCATATAACTGCAAGCCGAAAGACTTCTGTCACCTTTTCGACCCGTTCAAACGCCTCTGTACTATCTCAATGTTGTTGCGGCACGACACCAAAATGAATACATCGGCGTACGCAGAAACCCTAGTTCGAGTGCCTCCAGGGACTGCACGCCCTTTCCCTTATCCGGCGAAGGAGGGGCCCCAACGCCAAAGCGTAAAGTAGGCGCAACAGCAGGTAAATGACCATGATGCTCGGACGCTTTCTGTTTATCTGTATCACAGTAGTCGGGTAGTGATAGAGCAGGCTGATCCAAATTTTGAAGCCAGGTTCCGATGGTCGATACTGTCGAATGCCTTGGATTGATCCAAAATTGATCAGCGCGGCTTCATCGTCGTCTTCTACACTCTCTAGGATTAGATGCAGGTTGCTTTGAATTGTTCGTCTCTTAACAGCACAACTCTGCTCAGGTACCAACAAACTCGCAGCAACGGACAGCAAACGCTCCGTCAGGATCTTGGCCAAAATCTTTAACTCTGTGTTTAGCAGAGTTATGGATCTATAATCACCAATTCACCAACTTTGCCCTTTTTCAACAACGTGATCGCACCCCTGGAAATCTGATTGGAGACGGCTCCTGTCGGAACTAATTGTTGAACACGACAGTCAAAATCGGAAGAATGATGTGCGAAAGCCTCAAGTACAATCCGTAAGGCAGACCATCAAGTTCCGGAGACTTACCACTGTCTACCCTTTTCAATGCCAAATGAACTTCGCCCTCTGTGATCTCACCCTCGCAGCTAGCCGCTTTAGACGGCTCAAGCTGAGGAAAGTCAGCCAGGGCCCTTGGTAAAACTGCTCTCGAAATACTGCGGAAACGTCACTCACATGTCTTTGGTCGACCTCAGAGTACGCCTCTCCAGATTATCAATCTCCTGAATGTAAAGACCAGAACCTCGACGGATATCTTCCTTGGGCATTTCTGCGCTTATATTCACAGCTTTATTAGACATCTTGGTTAACCTATGTCTAACTACCTGACTCTGGTAGCGATTGCCAGTCTCGCACTCTAGAGCCTGCTTGGCTAAACCTATCTTTAGGGAATCTCCCCCAACCTCCGACCTGGACAGACTATCCTTACGAGTCTTCACCTTTTTAGCCTTATCTAGTGCGAGACTTTGGCTATATTCGGTGGTGAAAGACCTAATCCTATCCTTAAGCCTCTCCCATCGAGTGTGCCTCCTGATCGCAGCCACATCTACACCAAAGGAGTAGCCTTACTCCGATCTCTCAGGCCCTTTACATTCAAGCTAGCTAGCTTAATATTCATTTTTAAGCCTGAAATCCCTTAGACACAAACTGGACGAAAATCCGTGGAGGTCAAGACTCTGACGGATTGTCCCAGACTCCCAGTTCCAATGTCGGTCTCAATTCGACCGTTCGTGACAATGCCACCGATATGCGTCGGAAATTAACTTTTAATGCCCTATATAGAGACGGGTGGAGTAAAAGCTAGACTCTCTCTGAGCACATTTGTGAAAGTCTTTTCAATTTCGGAGATCCATTTTGAGTCATCTGGATCTTCAGGAAAGCATCCTTCGTACCTGCCAGATCGTCCCATTCTTTAATGTTTTCCCCGGTGTTCCCGATCAGAGTGATTACACCAGGGGCGCCAGGAAAGTTACTCGGGTCCTCCGATTACATCCCGTCAACGGAGGTACACTTAAAGACCTCAAGATGGCCTTCCTCTGAGAGGAACGGTCCCTTTCGATGGCCTCCCTATCCACGTGGCAGAGCTTTTCCCCTTTAGGGAATCGTCTTTTCTTTTTTCCAATGGATGTATTGGGGAGGGAGAAGGAGAGGCGGAGCCCTACAAGGGTAAGAAGACAGGCTCCGAACTGCTGCTTCTGGATCTTACTGGCGAAGCCGGATCGAATCGGGTCTAGGAATCTACCAGGGCTTTCTTCGCACTACTTCGACCAGACTTCTCTTTTTTGTCATCTTTTCCTCGTCTTCTTCTTCTTCGTCCCTCCCCCTTTTAAACAAGAAACATCGTGATGGAGGCATCTACTCCATGAACAATCCACGAAGTAATTCCAGTGTCTGCTGTGACACCAAGCCGCCGGCCCGTGGTGAACTCCCAGTCGAGGCGGGAATCTGTAAGGTTTTTTCTACCGGCGTTTTGGGGTTGACTCTTTGTCTCTGCCACCAGCCTGTGTCCCGGTCATTCGGCGGTCGTCGCTACTCGGCGAAATCCCCTGGTTAGGATACCAGTATGTGACACTCAGCCGTCCAGGGTCGAATCCAGTGGTCAAGGCACCAATATGTGACACCAGGGTCGAATTCTGGTCGTCGATGTTAACGGCTTCACCAGCTGTACCGGGTTAATGCCAGCTCTATCGTTCCCAGCTCACTTGCAACGTCTGTGTAATGAAAACAGGACAAGAGATTCTGTCTAGTAATCTGTTATTCAATTAAGAATCTTACTACTCGTCTGACTTGACAAGCGGAAATGTACAGCTTTTATAGCTTGGATTACCAAAGAGGATATAATCAATATTCACAACATTCTCCCCCACCAAATTTCTCACTGATAGGGAAGAAAGTCCCTTAAATGTCCAGGCTCCCTACGAGCCGCCTCGGCAGTCCATGATTCGTGCTCGGAGTACTCGAACAGGGAGGCTCTTCAGTGCGAGCCTGTCTGTGGGCTCTAAAATACTTTGCTCCGAAATGTTTCCTTCTCAGAGGAGCAGGCCGTTCCGCGTCAGAGTCAGTCTCTGGATGAACACGTTTTTTCGATGCTAGTCCTTCATCTGTCAGCGGAGACAGTGTCATTAGACGACGTGTCAGGAGCAATTTCAGTGCCATGAACTTCCGGAGGGGCTTCAATGTCAGGGGTAGTTGGTCTGTCCTCAGGGGCTATCCACGGTCCTGGTACGTCTCCGGCAGGTGCTAGAGACACATTAGACTCTCTACCATCTGCATGTCGTACTAGAGCGTACTGGGGGTTCGCCTCTATAAGCTCTACCTCGTCCACCAAGGGATCGTTCTTGGTGTAACGTGCATGTCGTCTCAGAAACAGAGTACCGGGTCGAGAGAGCCAAGATGGAAGCGAAACTCCCGCCGAACTCCGTCGCTGAAAAGGTAAAAACCTTTCGTGTGGGGTGGCATTCGTGGCGGTACACAATAGGGATCGAATGGCGTATAATGCGACAGGAAGGAGATCTTCCCAATTATCAATCGAACATTCGTTATTTGAGGCAGCCAATTGAACGGTCTTCCAAATAATGCCGTTATATCTTTCGCATTGGCCGTTACCCTTAGGGTTGTAGGGAGTTGTCCGGCTTATAGCTACTCTTCGTTCCTGTAGAAATTGTCGAAGCTGCTCTGACATGAAAGAAGCCCCTCGGTCCGAATGTATATAGGCAGGGGCTCCAAAGATGGCGAATAGTGAGCAGAGGCATTGTATAATTGCATCAGCCGATATGTCTGAGCAAGGGAAGGCAAAAGGAAACCGTGAATATTCGTCGACAACCGTTAATATATATCGGTCCCTTGTTTTGCTTGGTAGCGGTCCTTTAAAATCAAGATTGAGTCTTTCAAACGGTTGTGTTGCTTTTATTAAAACGCCAGTTTTGGGTTTATAAAACCAAGGCTTTATTTCAGCACACGTTCGACAGGAATTTGTAATTCTTTTTACCTCCTCCAGTGAGAAAGGCAAGTTTCTACACCTCACAGCATGAACCATTCGAGTAATGCCCGGGTGACAGAGATTGTTATGTAGCGTTCGGAGTTCGTCCCCGCTTGATGCCGTACAGCATACTCTTGACAGTGTATCAGCTGTTAAGTTCTCCTTGCCAGGTCGGTAGCTGACGTCAAAGGAGAAACAAGATAGTTCAATTCTCCACCTCGCTATTTTTTCATTATTTATTTTACTTGTAGTCTTAGAATTGAACATAAAAGCAACTGATTTTTGGTCAGTAATAAGTTTAAAGTGGCGTCCGATCAGGTAGTGTCGCCATTTTCTTAATGCCTCGGCTATGGCGTAGGCTTCCTTTTCAATTGCGGGGTGTCGTCGTTCAGCCTGTGAGAGGGTCCTTGAAAAAAAGGCTACAGGACGATCAGCTTGTCTCAAAGAAGCAGCAATAGCACAGTCTGACGCATCCGTTTCAACAACCAGAGGAATATTTTGGTCTATTGTTGTAATTGCAGATTTCGCAATATCCTTTTTCAGTCCCTCGAATGCCTCAACGGTTTGACGGGACAGAGGAAACGTCTCTACTTGTGTTAATGGATGTATCTTTTCTGAGAACGAAGCAATCCATTGGGAGTAGTGAGCAAACATGCCCATAGCACTTTCGAAGAGAAGGCTGGTTGTGAGGGAGAGGCATCTGGAGTAAAGGTTTCAATCGATCTGCGTCCGGTGCCATAAAACCTTTGCTTATGGTATACCCGAGTAGGTTTATTTTGTCCAGTCGAAACGAGCATTTGTCGTCGTTTAGGGTAAGGTTGTATTTGTCGACGGCGGACATGAACCGTCTGAGATTTTCGTCGTGTTCCTTTCTATTATGGCCACATACTGTGACGTTGTCGATGTACGCAAATGTGCCTTCCAGTTTCTCATCCGTTATGATTTGGTCGACTATCCTTTGGAAGCTGGCTACCCCATTCGTAACGCCCAAAAGAATCCTGCGAAATTGATATAGTCGATCGTTCGCCACGAAAGCAGTGTATAGCTTGTCTCTAGGTCTAATGGCGATCTGATGGTACGCGCTTTTCAAGTCCAGAGTGCTAAACATACGATATTTGGCTATTTCGCCTATCATTTCATCCATCCTGGGTAGTGGGAAGGCGTCCAAAAGAGTAAATCTATTTATGGTTTGGGAGTAATCTATAACCATTCTCTTTTTATGGTTTTTAGAAGTGGTTATAACTACCTGAGCCCTCCAGGGTGATTTGCTAGGCTCAATTATACCCTCCTCAAGTAGTCTTTTTATCTCAGAGTCAATGAATTTTTTTATTATTATAAGAAAAACGTCTGCTTCTCACTGCTATGGGTTTGCAGTTTTCAGTGAGGTTTTCGAAAAGTGACGGGTACTGAATTTTTGCTGTCGCCAATCCACAAATTTTCAATGCGGGCATTGAACCGCCAAACAGAATTTCAATCTGTGAGTGTTGCTGCAAAAAATCGTGTCCCAGTATTATTTCGCAACAAAGGTTTTTCATTACGGATAATTTAGTGGTTTTATAGGAGACGTCATTAAATAGTAAGTCCACAAAACAATAACCACTTACTTGCGCAGACAATGACGCGTTTGCCATTGTTACTCTGCTGGGGGAGGGGACAAAATACAATTTGTTGGTTTTTACCAAGCTTTTTTTGATAAAATTTTCTGAGCTCCCGCTATCGAGCAGAGCATTTGTAGACCTCCCGTTAATTTTCACTTTAACAATAGTTTTTGAAAGGCAGTCGGGGGAGGCGGCTAAAGTTGCAGATGTATTTTGACGAGTGGCTTTGTATAGAGTTTTAGAAGACTTGCATACCTTTGAAAAATGACCAAGTTTTCCACATTTATGACAACGAGTATCTCTGGCAGGGCATGAAACTCGTAGGTGTTTAGATAAGCCGCAAAAATAGCAGGTGTCCCTTTTTTAAAGCGGTAGTGACCGATTGTTCTTGAAGCTTCGTCGGACTATCGTCATGAGGTGGGTTGTAGGAACAGGTGGGTTTAACGCGGCGCCCACGGTGTCTGGCTGTAAATAAGAATTAGACTGCTGTATAGCACTTTCGAAGATATAGGCTTGCTCGTAAGCTGTTCTAAGTGTAAGGGTCTTATTCTCAGGAAGATGTTGACCTTATCTGAGTATTACGTAAGCCGTTAATGAAGGCGTCCAAAATGTGTTACTCTTGGGCCTCTAATGCCGTAATTGGGCAGAAGTTGCAATCTTTGCTCAATGTCCGAAGGCTCTTAAGGAAATGGTCCAATGTTTCGCCTGATTCTTGTCGGCGAGTCACAAGTAGGTGTCTAGAAAATATCTCATTTTTGGGCTCTATGTATGTAGCATTAGCATGAAATTATCTCGGATTGCGTTACCTACGAAGATTGCTTCTTCGTAGGTAACGCAATCCGAGATAATTTCGTTGACTGTGTGAGACAGGTAGCTGGTTAGGAGCGCACGCTTATTGATGGGACGTCCCGGTCTTTCTGAATGTAGAACCTCGATGAAATTTGTAAATGTCTCCCGCCAATGTTTCCAGCACTTGTCGGCTGAATCGCTTTCTGGATCTGTGGTAAATCGCCCCGGTCGCATAAATTGTTCCATTCTTAATTGAATAAATTGTAATGAAAACAAGAAATCTCTTTGTTGTCAGGACAGGAAGATTGACTATTTCCCATTTTTGGAAAATTAACCACTTCCCACTTTTTTTTTGGGGGGGGGGGTCTCCGTCGTTCGTGAGGGAAGGTCGGAAGAGAGCTATCCTCCTAGACTCTTTCTCTCTTACATTGATATCTCATACCAATCCCTTCAGTGGGCGTTATCTTCTTCGCCTTTCTCATCCACCTCCGCCCATCACCATGCTACCATACGACCAATGATCTCTCGGCAGTGCGGGTGTGGCTAAGCTGGCCTCCCTAAAATTATAATCTAGAATTTTTGTTTACAAAATTCTCCTTGCCAATTAATTTTTATCACATGTTCTCTTTTTCCTGGGCCACCCAAAAGTCACTTATCTAGTACTCTTACCGTTTCATTAATCACTGTCAAAGTTTGCCATCTGGTTCTTTACGTCAAGTTACTTTATCATGGAATCCTTGACTTGTTAAGGAATTAAATTCTTTTATCTCGTTAAATCTCAATTCTCCACTATTTTCTGGAGATTGCCAAAAGTTTACAATTGCCCCATTGCCATTTGACGTATTAGGGTCTGTTGGCTAAATAAATGATAACAATCCTCTCACCTATATCGAGACAATGCCAAAATTTTATAATTGACACATTGCTTCTCTTCGCCTGTATCCAAGAAAAAAGATTAAAGGATATCTTACAAAGATAATTAACATTGATTCTCACTGCCTGTCTCCAACCGAAATTTTTACGACCAATACATGTCCTGGCCGATAATCCCATACTTGCCCTTCTTTCTATCTCCCTCGGCGATAACTCGAACTCACACGTGGCTTCTTCCGCGGGCTATTTTTGTAAATACAATAAAATCTTTCTTTTTAACGTCGATCACTCTATCTTTCGTTATAGCTCTTTTTTTTTTTTTTTTTTGCTTTAAGAAAATCTATTTTCTGTTTTAATTTCTATGGTTAATTAGTTAGCCAATTACCATAGCTAAATAGTGTCACACTGCTCTTGTTGTTCCTGCTGTTGCTGGTTGCTCTAGCTGCTGAGTTTGTTGCTGCTGCTCTGGCTGGTGAGTGTGATGCTTCTCTGGATCTTTTGGTTGTTCTGGTTGCTGCTTTGCCTGCTCCTTCGTTTGTTGCCTCTGCTTGGTTGGCGAGTCAGCCTCTTTTGCTGAAACGTCCTGCTGAGGAGGAAGGGTAGCTAGCTGACTTTTCCCTCTTCCTCCTCGCAACCTATTTCCATTCATTGGAACCGCTGGGGGTCAGGTCAAACTTTTCCGCCCCCACTGCTTCTTCAGGTGTTTCTGGTTTGGGTGTTGAGGCTGGACCTGCTGGTGCTATTTTTGGTGATGGATCCAGGTTCTTTTCGGGGGAACATCTTCGCCCCGCAGCTCCACAGAACCAGCAGTCGGGACGACAACCTTTTACGATGACGAGGATGTTCCTGTCGCGACAAGATAAAATATTCGGCATGGCGGATTTTTTGTGCATTTTTTTTTAATGGCAGTCATTAATTTTGAAAATCTTGCAAAAATAAAAATAATTGTCGGATTTTAATGAAACTTTCAGAAACTATTCATAAATGATGGAAATTATTATAAATATGTTTATTTTTTTAAGTCATGGCAATCAGCAATCTACAAATAGATAAAAATCTAATATAACATGGTTTTTGTACCCCAAAATAGCTTAATTCAAATATACGGAAGCCCGGAAGCATCATGAAAACAATAGTCCATCACATGGTTTGCGTTGGTAGTAACATAAACATTTTGATCGTCAAGTTTAAGGCCGTTTTTATCATGCTATGCCTACTTAAAAATAACGAGGTAAATAAGTTGTTCACGTAAAGATAAACTGTCACTTGTGACCTTCCGTACTATAACTTTTTCTCCCGTAAAATGTCAGTGCATGATGAAATCACGCACATGTCACTTGTCAATCAACACTGCTGTTAAGACCGCTTTCTCTCATTTTAAAGTACATTTTTTCAGCGCAGAAAGTAAGTAATGTTTGTTTCAAAATATATTAAATAAACTTTATAATTTTTAATTTTCTTAGATTAATTTAAAAAAAAATCATAATTGATTTTTAAAAGAATTTTAAACGGAGAGTTTCACTTTTATTAACAAAAGTTAAAAAATGGCTGTCGATCGATTACTATCAATTTTGCTGATCAAAAAAATACAAGATTTTTAACGAAAATTTTGGACGTGCTAGAAATTATTAAAAATGTAAAAAAATAATCAAAAAGTACTTTAATCTTTCCTCTTGATAATAACATAAACATTTAGACGATGAAAAAATATTTTCATCAAGTTTAAGGCTTTTTTATTCATGCTATGCTATTTTTTTATGGATTTCATGACGATGCCTACTATTAACTATCCGGCACGATATAGAAGAGATTGCGTAACGAATGAACGTGTTTGAATTATTATTACAGAGAGATGTTCACTAACATCTCTCGGTAATGACTTTATAGACCAACATTGGTTTGGTGAAATTTTTTTTTTTTTTTTTTGTGAAGTTTATGATGATCATATCAGAAATTTTTAGTTTTTGTAGTAAGTGACCTGTTAGATTTTTTCAATAGGGGATATGTATCGGTATTTATCGATGTATTAAGTCTCTCGGCGTAGTTTGTTGTCATTGTACATTTGGTTTCAGTAGAATTGATTTTAATAGTTGTATTATTGATTTTCTAAAATTTGTTTATCCAGTATGTGGTTAGAAAAATCTTCTTAATATTTATTTTATAATTTTGAGTATTTTATACGTGCAGAGGATTCTTTGAAGGATTATTTTTGATGTGTGGGTATCCGCTGTTCGAGTTGAGAAGGTATGTTTTTTTTAATAATAAACGGTGATTTTTGAAGTTATAATTATACGAATAAATTAATAAAAAAGGAAATCTACAAATAAGATTGATTTTATATGTTATGTTAAGAACTGAGTTATTTTTCGAAGACTTCACCCGTATTTTTATTTAATATAAACACATCGTCGACTTAGTGGGTGTAAATTGTTGTTTTAGCGTGTGTTTTTTTTAATTTCTCTTTCTAAGGTAAACAGTGTTGGAGTAATAGGTGAACCTATGTGGTACAATACAGTTTCAACATCCTTAATTGGACCATAGCTAGCATCAAACGAATGGATGTCAAAAGCTCCTCACTTGTTACGCATGCATTATCCTAAGGCTGCTGTTGATAATCCCTGTGTGTCCAGATCGGAAAGAGGCAAGGAATTAGTTCGACTAGAACTGTCTTACAAATCCACAATAATCGGTCTTCAAATATACCTGGAAACTATAGAAGACTGGATGATGATTTGTGTCAAAGAACATGAAAGACGTAATAAAAAAGCCAACAAATTCAAAGAGGAATTTCAAGTGGGTGAAGAAGTGCAAATAAATCATAATACACCTACTGCAGCGGCAAAGAACCTAAAAAAGAAACCAAATGCAATGTACCAAATGCCAAAATGATGGCAAGATAAGCCTCTTCATGATCAATATTCTGCCCGTACCAAACGAGCTGATGTAGACATCAGTGGTTACGTACTGCAGGGTTAAAAACTGAAACCGAAAATTTTATTCTTGTTGCACATGATCAATGCGTGCTAACTAGAAATTATCAAGAACAGATGTTGAAAATTGTGTTGACCCCAAATGCAGATTCAGATTCTGTGATAAATATCCAGAAACAATTGAACATCTTGCATCAGTTTGCACGGTGTTAGCACCCACTGAATATAAATCGGCATGATAGAGTGGGCCAATATCTGCACTGGAAAATATGCAACTTTTACGGTAAAGAAACTGCATGAAACTGGTATGAACATTATCCAGACCCAGTTACAGAGATAGAACATGTCACAATTTTATGGGACTACAATACACACTAGCAGAACAATGAAAGCCTAGACATCGCTATGCATGACCACAAACAGAATGCGCTTTCTTATTGACATGGCAGTCCCTACAGATTGTAATGTATCTTTGTAGATCTTCAAAAACTATAGAAATACAAGGATCTGTGAAATGGAAATCAAAAAATGTTGCACATGAGGATTTCAATAATTTCAGTTGTAGTTGGAGCTTTCGTGTTGATTGGAAAAGGTTCCGATAGACTCTTTGAAGGGAATCCTGGTAGTACATGCCTCAAAGAATTACAAAAAAATTGTACCCCACGAATACAGCTCACATATTACGAAGAGCTTTATCTACGTAAAATGTATGTTATCTAATTTTTCTTTTTACAAAAATTATCAGTGAGAAATATCATGAAGCCATTTCTGAACTTAGGTTTCTGGTTGAGACCCGGAATTAAATTAAAAGAAATAATAATAATAATAATAATAATAATAATAAAATGGAAAGTTTTTCAGGAAAAATCACAGAATCAATATTGTCATTCGGTTTGTGTACATTCAATGAAATGAGTCATCTTATATTGCACAGTCTGTAATATTTCGGGGTTAAAATGGTATCGTCGATTTGATGGGCTAAAGTATTGAAGCTGAAAGATCATTTTAAGTAGTAGTTTTTTCGAAAGCTCTTCTCATCGAGGTTAGAAGAAGTACTGGGAATATGGTGGATATTCAGCATAATATGCCACAGATATTATCCGTATCGTTGTAACATGTTCACTGCTTAAAATTTAACATGATGGTCAATTCCAGTATCTTATTATTTGCTCGTGTACTTCTTTTGACAATAATCAGTAACTATTCATCCTGCTTGTAATGCATCATTAATCACTTGATGCAATGTTGCAATTTTGCTACTGTTCTTCAATGGAACCTATTCGGTAGACTAACTTTTACTGCCTCTAAGACGAAAAATTGATTTTCAAACTAACCATAGTAACAATATCTTTTTTTTTGAACCCTTATTTCTTCTACCAATTCCTTACAGATTATATAAATAATGAAAACAAAATATATGTCCTTATGTCTTTAATAAAGAATTTCTTTATTTTGTTACGAAGATTTATATTATAGACTGACAGGGAAGTTTTAAAAACTTACTTTTAAAATTTCATTATACTAAAATCCCCAAATCGAGGTTCTTCACTGAATTAGAAAAACAAAAGCATTCCTTCTGTTCTTTTTAAATGCATTATTACAAAATTAACAGGTACAATACATTCAATAAACTTAACTACAGTTATGGAGTCTTCTTAGTTGCCAAATTATTTTTTCATAATTCATTTCCTAGTATATGCGTAACACTAAGACCAGTTAAAAGATGGCCGTTCCTTTTATGGTGAGACCAACAAGGAAACGGCACACTTTTCTGTAATCAGGAAAGCTGAAAAGACATTGGATGGCAGTAAAGGGAGAATTTTGCGTGTGCTGGATCAACTTTGCTTCTGTGGTTTGAACAGCGTCCATAAAGATAGGTTGCCAAATGGCCCGATCAACAGCCAACTTTTCTAATTGGCTAATGAAGATATTGCAGGTCTTCGTGATGGCACTGATGTGGTCACTGTATTGCTTGTATTAAAAACTAACAACACTTTAGCCTGACTAATTTACTGAAAAAATAAAATCAAGAATCGGTTCTCATCGAGTTGGTGCTCAGGCATACAGATGACGTAGCTGTTGATTGACAAGTATAAATTCGGAAGCATTCACAGCCAAGGACTATCGAATCGATAGTCCTTGGCTGTGAATGCTTCCGAATTTCGACTTGTAACCTGAGAATTCTTTTCAGGCAGAATGCGTGGAATTATTCAGCAATTCGCTGATGAAGACAGTATGTGATCCAGGATTCACAATCCTATAACAGCGTTGAAACTCTTCAAATTCTGCTCTGTGACCAGGGACTTCTGTTCAGAAAGTACACGTGGAAATCCGTCCAAATGCTGCAGAGGCAAGTCGAACACGACGCTGAATTTCATCTGTCAGATCCTAGCAAGATATACGGAAATTCTTACATTTCCACGAACATTCCCCACATGAAAATTGTGTTAAGACGGGGTTGTAGTATTCTGCAAGATATCGCTGTTCATAGTATTAATATTAAGTTTATCATGACTGTAGGCATCACTCATGGCGCCCAGGAGATGTTGAATGACAAGAAGAGAATAGCTGATGAGAGGGTTATCCTGAGCATATTGAAGCTCAAAGACATATTCAATAAGAATCTTTGACACTGCTATCATCGCCGAAACTCACTTTCCTTCAGTTGGATCGAACGCTTTGAGTGCAGTGTTACAGATACCAAGAAAAAATGAACAATCCATGGACCAGTACACAAACCCGATTGACTTCAACCTTCACCGGAATAATTTCGACTCTGAAACATCGTACAACACACGGGCGGACATGTCATGATGTCACCAAAGTTTGGAAAACATCCGCAGAATCTCCCATAGAAGTTGAGGGTACCAAACACCTTGGTAACAACAATGAAGGCGATGTAAAGATCACGGCTTTGCTCACGTCATTGTTCCTGGATTAGACGGGCAGCTAAGGTCATATGTACCATCTTGCCCACAGGACGAAAACACCTTGTATATCCGGTAACGCGACATCAACAACGTGCTAGAGAATTCGAGTGAGTAAGACTCTGGACATTACCTTTCCAGCAACGGAATGTCGAGAAATCTTAGAAGAGATTCCACAATCTCCATGGTTGCTTTTGCATTTGTAGATAGGACTTTTTTTTATTTAGTAATTCAAAAATGCAGATAAATTTGTGCAAAGCTAATTGCAGCTGAGATAACATCTATGCTAAACAATTTGTTTGACTTCAAGCCGTCTATTGCTACAAGTCGCTCTTCAACAGTAGATGTGACATGGAGACAACAGATGGTGGGAAATGACGGGAGATCATTCACAAAGCATCGAACAAGTTCATTTAGTTTAACAGAGCATGGAACTATACCGCCCATCAGGCAGGTAGACAGCTGTATAGGATATACAGTATTTAAAAGAGTTCTGTATATTGCTTTCACAACATTGGATACTGTTTGTGTCAGCAAAGGACTATCGCTTGGAATTTATTCACGCAACAGTTGTTTTTCATTAAACACGTCCAAAGCGAAGACCAGTTGGAGTTGAAATGGCCATTGTATTGGCTTGGTCAGCTGAAGAATTTAATGGATGTACCCCGCATCCTAATCAACGGCGCACAATAACAGAGTCCATTTGATAAAATTGTTTCGAGTGGGGATGTTTCGAAGTTATTTTGTAACTGCCCTTTAACATTGTATTTATGATCGTAAATCCGATTTCTGCTCATATATAAATATATATATATAAATACTGAAACTTTCATTCAGTCATGAAACAGGCAGTCGGCGCATAGTTTTGACCTCAGTGTCAACTTAATGCTGATTATTTATTGCTGGTATGTGTCTCAGTCAAAACTTATAAAAAGGGTTGTCATCAGCCTTTGTGAAATGAAGTGAAAATACTGGACAAGGAAGAACCTTGATGAATTAGGCATCTGAGAGAATCGGCACATATTCTAGACTAACCGCATTAGTAAATCTTGTATAAAATAAATACGATATGGGATCAGTTAATAAGGAAAGAAACACATGACAGCAAGTCTTCAACTGCAGCAGCAGCTGTTAACAAAGAGAAAATATTCAGTGAGTGCTGTTAAGCATGACAAGCAGCTGCAGCAGTAGCACTCAATAAGTGTGTACTTGAACTCAGTGGAAACAGGGCGAGCAATAATCGAGCAATAATCGAGCAGTACTAAAAATAAGATCTAGACGAGATATCCCTAGAATGGGCAGTGCAATGAGAGCAGGTCAGCCTCGTAAATTAAATAAAGGAGTCAGTTCGGAATTTGCTGTAGGTTCCTCGGATCGACATACCCCTAATGAAGGCCAGAGAGCATAAAGGCTGAAACATTGTGATAACAACAAAGATGAAAACAATAGTCCATATGTAAATAGTTTAATTAATATAGTAGCTGTCATTCTCTAGATTTTACATAATTTCATCTTGCACATCTCAATCATTCCTTCATGTCTTCTTAGTGTAGAATCAACACTAGTATAGTAGTCGTCGATATCTTGATTTTTGATTTTACATAGTTTAATATTGTAAATGTTTTTCCCTAATTTCTATCAATTCTTATTCTATCTTTTCATATAGTGAATGATATGTGGTAGGTTTGTCATAGAATCAATAATAATATAGTAGTTGTTGATGTCTAGCTTGTTGATTTTCACAGTTTCAGCTTGCCGACTTTTTCCCATGATTTACATCAATACTTTGCATGTCTGGATAGAAAATATGTGTCATTTCAGGCGTGGAGCCAACCATGCAGTAGTATTTATTGAATTTCATTTTGCTTGTTTTTCCATGATATCAATTTATTCATCTAAAACAGTTTTGGATAGGTTTGTAACTTAAGCCATTTTTGGTGTAGAGTAATATTTAACATTTGACTTTATGAATTCAGCAATTTATTAACAAATTCATCTTGGGGATGATTTCCGATTAATTATATCAGTTCTTCGTACATGATGTTGGATAGTTAACATGAGTGGGGATATGGTTGTTTTTGTTTTTAATCCTCAGGTATGCCAAAATTGTACTATCTCTGAACTGGATTATTTTACAACTGTTCTTTAGAACTACTCGGTATTGAAAAGACCACTTTCATAATATTATGTAGTAAATTTATAATGTACTTGTTTCATCCCGACTGCAATCTGAAATCTCTATTGATTGGTTACAATATGCTGTTGGTGCAGTATTACACCAAATATTAGATGGAAGGATTGGTTTCTTTATTATAATTTCACAAAAATTCAAGTAAAGTATTCCACTTTCGATAGTGAGTTACTTGCAGTCTATTTAACAAGAATTCATGTCTGCCATTTCATTGAAAGTTGAGATACCATGAGCCACAACAGACCCGTTTCACAGTTTAAGCTGAGCAAAATCGGATCGCCAGCAACTATGTCTGAATACTTACTGAGTCATTTCTGGCATATCACATATTAAAGTTACTCCAGAATACAGCGGCCGATTGTATGTAACGACCGGCTTTTGCGATACAAGTTGATGTCTGTGACTTGTTACAAATCATTGAGGTACAGTTTAATGATGAAAAAGTCGTGATTAATGTAGTAAGAATTGCCAACTCATCTATATACATCTACGCAAAATGACTACCTTACACCCAAAACGGATAGGAATTAAAAAACTCGGAAATTGCATGACAGCTTATTGAAGCCAATACGTAGATAATTCTTTTTTTCTTATAAAAAGTATGTAATAATATTTACGAAATATATGAACTTTCTTTATATCAGACACATGTCCATTTCTATGAACATTTTAAATAATAAAACTGAGTGTTATACAAAAATAGATCCACAAAAATCAGCTTACAAAAATTTTAAATTTAAGTACAATTACTAGAAACTTGAATGTGACAATATTCACTTACCAACGCTGCTACAGGACGCATACCAAGTCTTGCTTTAAAACATAGTTTTAAATTCACGATTTTGAGGACATACTGTATATATTGTCATTGATTGTGTTCCAAGTAAATATATCCTTTTTGTTTCTATTATCCTGGCCGATATTACATAACAGTTCTACAATCTTTTCTTTATTTTTAATGAAACGCTTCGTTTTAGAAAAGCAACTTTCGCTATTACAACGATTAAAACACTTCCTAAATATTTAAATGTTTTGTATTGGTTTGATTTTGGTGCCTCCAATTCGTACTTCACATCTTGTTATGTTCTTTTTGCTGGCAACCATACATTCTGGTCTTATAATTGACGTTTAATTCTTTCTTTTCATTTTCCTTAACTACCATTTGTAGTTACCTTTCTGCGTCTACTATGAACACGCTGTCATGTGTATAGCTTATATGGTCAAGTCTGTGGCCGCCAATAATGAATCCTAATAGGACCAATTCTCTCAGGATCACTGTAGAGTGTGAATAAGTTCGTTGAGGAGACACATCATCTTACACTCCTTTCTCTCACTGAATGCAATTTATTTTTCCGTTAGCTAGGCGGTTTGTTCCCAGTATAAGTTCTGGATTATTCTAATATAAATCAAGCTTTTACTTAGCAGTTCAAACAGTTCTTTGTGCCTCATCAGACGCTTTTTCATAATCTATAAAACATAAGTAAATATATTATTCTATATTTGTATATTCTGATATCATGAGAATAAATATCGGATTTCTTGTTCCAGCGTCTTTAACGAAACCGAACTGTTCTTATCCTGTTTCATGTCTAACGCATTAATCTGCTTGGTTCTCACCTCAGGCTCTAT
Source organism: Acanthosepion lycidas (assembly GCA_963932145.1). Lineage (NCBI taxonomy): Eukaryota > Metazoa > Mollusca > Cephalopoda > Sepiida > Sepiidae > Acanthosepion > Acanthosepion lycidas. The sequence continues at coordinate 48,859 of CAWVQA010000849.1, forward strand.
AGTCCACGGGAATCAGTTATTCCAGCTGTACCAGAGAGGCACGTCTGGTTGCAACAGACGTCTCTTTGTCTCTGCTCGTAATGAGTACAAGTTACTGTCTGCTGATAGAATGAAACAACGTATAGCATCTCGCAAGTTCGATTATAGAGATTACTGGCGGCTCTGCAAGTATGTTCTGCACAATAGCAATTCTCCAATCCCTCCTCTATTCAATCAAATCGAAGTCCTGACACCTACAACAGATATGGTTGAATTCTCTCCCAACTCAACACTCGACCCCATTACCCCATTGCTGGTCTCAGACATAATTTCTAAATTATAAGGCAAGCAGAAGTGATAGGATCCCAGCCACCGTCCTAAAGAAATGTACCTCCGAGCTGGCTCCAGTCTTCTCCATACTCTACAACTATTGCCTCGCTGCTTCCTGCTTTTCAGCTTGTTAGAAGTCATCCTTTGTAGTTGCTTTTTTTTAAGAATTCTGGAGAATCTTCTGAACCCTCTAACTATAACCCTATTAGTCTCCTACCACTTTTCGGCAAAGTATTCAAGGCTGATGTGCTAACGACCCTCACTGAATAAGTATATCAAGCTCTTAATAATAACGGCGAAGCTCGAGCTGTGGCTCTCGATATCTCGAAGGAGTTTGACGAGGTTTGGCACGATGGTCGTCTACATAAGCTCTAGGGCTACAGTATTGCAGGATGATTGTTTGATTTACTCCAGTCGTTCCTATCAAATCGTGAAATGAATAGACATTCATTTCACGATTTGACGGGCTCGCTTCCAGTTCCTTTCGTACAAACGTGGGTGTCTACCAAGGCTCTATCCTGGATCCAACGCTGTTTCTTCATCAATGATCTTCCTGATGTCATCAATTCCCAAGTAGGAGATTTATGCTGATGGCACTTTCATTTGGTCCTGTCTCAATAGCAAATCAGTCAGAGCTGGCAAAGTTAACCTGGCCGCTGCTCTTGAAAAGGACCTCCAATCAGTGGTTAACTGGGGCAGGAAATGGCTTGTAAATTTTAATGCCGCCAAAACGAAACTGCTCTCATTTAACCACCATAGAGAATATTTCCTGTCCGCCATCAGCATGGCTGATGCTAGACTCAGGGTGAGCAAAACAGTGCGGCGTCTTGGCCTCAGGTTTTCAACGACTACAGCGAATCAATAGCTGCATCTACTGCAAGGAAAGTTGGGTCACTGTCTTGTGCCAGAAGATTTTTCTGTACATTTACAAATCAACCATTCATCTGTGCATTGAATACTGTTGCCATATCGAGTCTGGTGCTATTGCTATTCATTCTCGAGGTTCTTCACAAAATCCAAAGAAGGTTTTGTAATGTAAATCGATCCTGACTTGGCATCTCGACTTCAGTCACTTTCTCACCGACGTGACGTGGCTTCTCTCTGTCTTTTCTACAAATATTTTCATGGCAACTGCTCTTTTTTCCCTGGTGCCCGGACTATGTGAGTTTAAGTGTGCTACTAGATTGGCATATCAGTATCAAAGCAGTAGTCCACCCACGTTCTCTCATTTTTATAAAGTATGCGAGAAACTGCTAATTCTTCCAACTCTTATTTAAAAAAGGTTTTGCACATCAAGATTACATAAATACACATAATGTATATAATTATATTTGATAGATGGCATCTGTCTAAACCGGATCCCCTACCAGCTTTCTGTTGGCGATGAGTTTGACATGTCACTCCACAGGACGAACAACAAGACCAGTCAAAGGGTGGATGAGCTTTTTATAGGAGCTAAAGGCCAATAAGCAGCTATGAGATGATGGAAACTCCTAGTTCAAAAAGCCTGGAATCTGACATGCGGCACGCATTTCTCCAGTACAGGACATGATGCTATGATGAAGAGAACGTTCATTGCAGGCACAGGCAACTGAAAACTTTAAACAATTCATTAGAACTCTGAAAATCTTATAGTACCTTTAAATCTTATGGTGATTAATGGATTGTGACGATGAGAAGTGGTGAAGGGTAGATAGAAGTTTCTGAAACACCTACTAGAAATTGTTAGATTCGTGTCCTCCATTCATAGCATCCTTTTAAATGATAACACTGCTTTCCCTTACTTGCGGAGAGGTAAAAAATGCGACCTAAAATTTGTTTGTTGTTTTTTTTTACCTGGTGCGGGTGACTGGGCATGCCTCTCTCGCAGCCATAACAAAATTTACGTAGCTTCATGAAATGTGCGAACATTGTAGGATATAAAGCGTACCACAGCTATCATAGCGCGACTCTTATCTGAACAAAATCTTGATAGTGTTGCTCTACAAGAAACTAGATTTGCTGTGAGTCGTCAACTAGCGGAAGTAGAAAGTAGCTACACTTTTTACCAGGTAAAATCACCTGAGAAAAAAGGGTGCTTGCCATTCTATCAAACATGATTTATCCAGACAACTTGAATCACTTCCTGTAGGGATCAATGACAGTTTCATATCACTTTGTGTGAAAGTTGTTAAAAACTATTACTGCACTTTTTTTCTACTTTTACAATGACATTAGGGAAGAATTTTATTATTAGTTTGATGCAAAAATAATGACGTAATAATGTCGTTTTTTGACGTTAAAAATACGTCAAAAAACGACATTAGTACGTCATTATTTTTGCACCCACCTAATAATGACATCGTTGACAGCTTAGAGCAGTGCCGGTGAGTGATAAGCCCTTATTTATGGGTGATTTCAATGCCCGTGTGGGAAATGATTTTTGTCATGGCCCAATGTGACAAAAATAATTGGTATGGTTTCAGAAATTTAATCCCCTTATAATTTGACTGCCTTTCAGCAGTCAAATTTTTGAAAAACAGCTGGAAATAATCAAGATCAGGTCACTACCATTTGATTAAATTTATCAACTTTTGTTTAGTTAAGTTTATTTAAGGCAATTTATCTCTGAATTTCTGGAAGGAGAAGTTATCAATATCTGCATTTTTTACATGCAGACTATTCTCCTCATCTTTATTGTTATTATCACACTGTTTCGACTGTTGTACCCCCGGTCATAATCGGTCCGGTTAACCTTCAGATAATTTCGAATTGAGCCTTTTTTTTAATCTATGGGGTAGATTCTTCTCGTTCCGCTAATCATGTTTAAACGGACTACTCATCTGGAGCTAAAAGTTTTTGCAGTAATTTTTGCTGTAGTGTCTGAGATGGAAAAAGTTTCACGCCAGTGGGAGAAACGATCGACGCTTGTCAACAAATAAGTATTCCCCTCACAGGAGTATAACTAGTTATATACATGAGCCAAAGGTTCGCCTGAAGATAGGAAAGAGCCGGAAGGTGGGCGAGTATGTATTCCAACTTTATCCTTTTGATATGGCACACAGGTCTTTGACCACAGCTGGATATCCGTATTGATATAGGACCACACATATCTATCTGCGACTAGTTTGATTGAAACATTACACTAGGATGAGACAAGTTATGCAAAGTGAAGAAGAATTTGATACCATTGTTTTAGGCCACATATAGTAGTTTTGAAGGTTATTGCAATATTTATATAGTATAGGCCCCCATCTCTTTTTATGTCAGATTTGTACACCATTAAGCTATCCATGTTCTGAGTAATTATGGCCAAATTTTACAGAAGCCCCTTTTTCGTTAGCAACTTGTATCGAGAATATACACTGTTCAAATGTAGGGATATAATAATATAATAATATCCTCTAAAATGCAATCTTGTAATCAATTTCCTTCAGTGTCAGTTAAAGTAACTTGAGCATTGCCTTTTTTTTTAAGGTAATATTACTTGGCATCAAATGCTTGGACATTGCAATCTGAAGGAGATTATAATACTAAAAGACGTTGTGAAAGGCATGATAAATCCAATTTAAACTGTGAAATTTTTTATACAAAGCAGAATGGTACAATAAAACAATAAATAACATGACAAACGAGCAACTAAAATATTAGACCTTGTTCATTGTGATCTAGCCGGCCCGATTAATCCGAAATCTACATTATAAATGACAACACTTAATGTAAGCAAAGGCGCAGACGGATGTCACAAGTCCACAGTAGTAGAACGTACAGAGGAAACCATATGGTCTCATTAGGTACGTTGAGGACACCTTTAGGAAATACGACAAGTAAGAGCCTTTCGTTTTTCGCCCTTTTCACACTGCTTATTATATGCATATATTATAATTTTTTGTATGGGACAAATTAATAACAATTGTGTATATATCGGTATAAAAATCCCTTAAGAACAATGCATGCTTATCATTCCTTTCTTTTAGCTATTCTGCGTGTATTAAGGTGTTATTATATCTTGAATGGGGAAATGAGAACTGGAGATATTTTGTCTTTCCTAGCACTCGCGTTAACTTTATTCTAGTGCCATCTGCTGGCTCGATATGGTGATTTTCTGGATTAAAATCAGTATCAAAACTAATTAATTTAGATTCATCAGTAATAACATGAGCCGTAACTCTACAATCAACAAGTAAACCGATTCTGTTGAAAATAGTATCTAGTCCAATTCAAAATAGAAATTAATTTTAATTTTCTGAAATATGTTCAACTGTTTTTACAGAATTGGCTTTCTTTTTGCTTCTTCACTCGGTATTTTTATGTCCAGGTTTACGACAAGCATGGCGAATAATACTTTTATTTGGTGGATTGGAATTATATCATTTTGAGGGAGAATTATTTACTGGATAATTCAGAATTTTACTTTGACAGTCAGAGATTTATGCCCTGGTTTAGCACATGCAAAACACACAGGGGCATTATTAATGTGTGTCTTTGATCTTGGTCTTTGCATTCTGAAGACTATTACGGTATTTTCACTGTTATTCTCCTCAATTGTTTTCTCAGTTTCTTCCACATACTATTTCTTTCGCAATACTACTTTAAATCCACTAAACGTAACTATTTTGTCTTTCTGAGTAATAACAGTTGTAAACGGTCTAAATTCGGACCGAATGCCTTTCATGACCATAGCTATAAGCAAGCTGTCGATAATAACTTCTGATGTTTTTAATAAATTTGCAGCATTTTACAGCTCTAATAACATAATCGGTAATGTTTGCTTTTCGTAAGGAGGAATTCAGCATATAAGGAAATTATGTTCGCCTTTCCTTTTGATAAAATAGTGCTCTCTTAAAATTTGCAGTGCATTCTGCCCATTCTCAGAGGCCTTCTTTCATAATAATAGACATGTATCCTAAAAATTTCACTTTCCATAGTTCATATTTGGATTCGTTTTCGTTGAAACAGAGTCTAGTCCTGGGCTCGTAACCTGTAGATTAATTCGCCGTGGTTAAATGTAATTGGCAGAAATAACCAACAAACAAAATTGACAAAGTTTGCAATAAACAATAACAAGAGAAAAAAGAACAGAGCAAAAATAATATCTGGCAAACAATATACGCAAGGCAGTGCAGCAGCAATAGGGCAAAGCAACAGTAATAAGACAAAAAGTACACAAATTAAGAATGGTATTAACACAGAAAAGGGGATAAAGGCAAGCGATCGCAGCGTTCTGGCTTCAAGACAAGGAAGCACAGAACTGTTTCTTTATAACATTTCATGTTGTTGTATCATAAGGCCGAAGGGGAAGTGGGTAGAGGCCGGTCAATACTTTCTATCCTACACCTAGCTAATCTGATTCGTTATCCATTCATTCTAACAATTTCTCCAATCAACACAGGAACCTATCCTTCTCCATTCAATCAAACACATACCACAATTTTTGCAGGTGTCCTACTAAATACCCATGGCATAATTCTTTTAAAATATGTACATATATATATATATATATATATATATATATATATATATATATATATATATATATATAGAGAGAGAGAGAGAGAGAGAGTTTTTATCGAGTTGGGATCCTTATATTCGCTTACGTGCAAACTCACTTGAGAAAGGTATGAATCTACATCTTCTCCTCAGCTATGGCTAAATTAGTAACACTTGTATCATTAAAACCATTATTATCTCCAAAAATATAAAATAAAATTTCGTGCAAAATTTTTAGATTTCGGCATTAAGCACAAATTAAAAATGCCCCTGTATGCGAAGCATTAATAATGCCCCTGTATGTGAAGTATACATCGGGCATTATTAATTTGTGTCTTTGGTCTTTACATGCTGAGGGCTATTACAGTATTTTCACTGTGCCAAGATTGTTTCGTGTAATTAGAGAGTGATACGCTGCTAAACAAAACCAACCAACCAACCAAACAAACAAACAACATCCTCTGTCATATCTGTTTCCACTTTTGCCTCATTTTTGTTTAGGTTAAGGCTTATTGTATTTCATCTTATATTTAGTTTTATCTGATCTATTTCGGTATTTGAGTTTGTTTTTATTTATCTATTTATTTTGCAACATGTTCCTGCGGATATTGGCAAGCGTACTTGGGTCGAGATAGGGTTTTATTTCAGTTCCTATCATATCTCTTCATATGTGGTATGCCTGGTCGGTGATGTTCTTTTGTAGATTTTCGAGTGCAGTGAAAAGAATGCTTTCATGATTCCATTTCGTTCGATTTCTTTGTATTAATTGATTTGGCATTGTCATCAACTTCAAGGTTGGAGTTAATCCGGTTCTGGTGGCCAGGTGTCTCATTATTAGTGGAAGAATTTGTTTTAATGATAGAGTTTTCTCTACCCCATTTCTCTAGTTGATCTGGTGACGACCGATCTGGTATGAGTTTTTGTTTGTTAGCATTGAGATATTTTGGCGTTTTATCCTTAACTTGCCAATGGGTAATTTTGTTCAATGTACATTGAACAAAATTACCTCTAAGACGACTGTGGACCAAGGTCCAAAAGCCAAAACTAATGAACTCGTCCTACCCATAAAACACAGGAGTTATTTTAGGCGTCTGAGGTTGGTTCCTATCTTCATCTCTAGTACCTGCATTACGGGAGTTTACTTAAGGAAATGACAATTGTATTAAGTTGGTACAAGTTGAAATATCCATTATGTGTGAGAGGGGAAATAAGATTAAAAAAGAAAAACGTAATTTCAAATTAATTGTATAAAAGTTCACATACCTTACATTTTTTACTACTAGTAATTTTACTTCTTTGACCAAAAGTTCAAGTCATGTTCATTTCAACAACGCCAATTCTATTATTATTATTATCATCATCATCATTATTATTATGAATACGTACAAATATTCAGTTGGTCGGCATAAAAAGAAGCCAAGCTGTTAAATGGCTTGCTCCTCAGTTACTAATAATAAATATGTATTTATGCCCCAATTTCCTGTTTAACATGAAAAAATATTTCGGATAGCTAAATGAGCTGGTTCCCGGTTCCGTTATGAAATAAGTAAGTCGCTAAGTGTCTGACGTTTCTTTTAATATGCAGCAGTGTTTTAAAAAATAGTTAAGTAAATAAAAATAATAATTTATTCACAAAATATAAATGATGAGAATGAATAGAGTAATTAAATATTCATGTAATATTTTGTTGTTATTCTGTAGTGCGTTTGTGTATTGTATGTGGTCTGTGTGTTTGTTTGTTCAGGAGACAAACACTACCCACCTGGCTTGTCACCCCTAGCTAAAACTGAAAATCCAGATTTACACAATAAAACAGCCAGTGCTGCTGCTGCTGCCACTACCGTCACCAAGCAAGTTTCTCATTTTTTGTTCCTTCTCTTTTAGTTTTATTATAGATGTCACGCGTTCGGTTATTTTTCAGTTTTCACTCACGTGAAAACCTTATTAATTTTTATTTTTCCCCGTTTACGTATGGATAAGTATACTTACAAAAAAATCAATGCTTGGATTACTTAACTTTACACATTTTTCAGGTAAGTTGTTTTCTGTTCTCAGCTTTTTGTTTTAAAACTTTTATTTTTATTTAATGCTTAACAATGGGTAAAAAAATCTGCTATTATTAATTCTTTTAGTGATTGCGTTCTAGTAAACGGAAACCCTCTTGAGTCTTGACAAAACATTCTTAGCAGCTACTTGTAATGGGCTTACCTACAATGGCGCCACCAGAAAGTGTAGTAGTAGTAGAGTTAAAAAAACAAACAAATCCAAAAACTAATGCGGTAGGCTGATGCTTTTATCATTATCAATAATAATATCCTACTGCTTTGATTTCAAGCTGAATTTGAAAGGTTGGTTACAGTCGGAAGAAAGATATTGGAAAAATAATATATAGACGGTTTTGTTTTCTCTCAATTTGACACTTTTTTACAGGATTTATTTGACCGAACGAACGTGCCAGTACACAATTTCACTGACGCATTTTCGTTTTGTTTTTTAGTTTATTTAAGCTTGTTCTCGTAGAAGCACATTGTGTACCAGTGTGATATCTGTGACAAAAATACTGTCTCTCGACTCAGGATCTTAGCAATAAAAAAAACAAAAAAAACAACAACTAAAAAAACGACGACAACAACAACAACAAAAACCCGGATTTGTAAAGTAACTTTGGAGTCTTTTTTCACGATTTAATCAAAGGCCTAAAACTCAGATCGTTTCTTCATACAGCTGTTGAAGGTGTTTAAAATTATACGCATGATTTGCTATAATGTGTTATTTAAAACTTCTTTCATTTGTTATTCATTAAAATTTTAAAAACTTACACGGTTTATTTTATTTTATCAAATAAAATTCTTAATGTAAAATTTGAATGGAACAATTTTTTTTTTTGTAAAATATAATTTGAAACTCCTCATTGTATATCACATTGTATATCTTGCACCTTTTTAACAAAAATCTGAACACTCATATGCGTGCTTGTGTGTTATAGCCATTGATGAAAAAATTATTCTTAATTTATATTTTTCACCGAATGTAAAGGAGACAGATTCAGTTGTCATGTTTTATTTAATAGTTTTTTTTTGTTTTTTTTTTAATTATATTATAATAAAATTAATTACCTTTTTGTCCACACGATTTAAATCGTTTCGATTTGTGAATCCCTTCCATTATTACTTGAAGTAATTTACTTCTCTATTTCACTTTCAGTTTTTATTTCGAGGAATTTAAACTCAGTTAATTTTAATTTTTATCACTTTTTGAGCAAAGTTTAATGCTTTTCTTCAATTTTGTGATGTTATGATTTTTTTTACAAGACAGATATGAAGCTGTGTGTTTTAAGTAACCTCATCACTTTCGTTTAGGTCTTCTAGTTTGTGCATGCATGTTTATTTATGTTTATTTCGACATTATAACGACTTAATTGCTTGCAATCATTATATAAATATTTCTATTAAAAAAAGTAGAGCGTGCGAGTTATGATATGATCTGCGCTTTTCAGTTTTCTTCAGTGTCTAAGGATAAAAAATGTTCTTTTAGAAAAAAAAGAAATGATAAAAAAATTGTTTTTTATCATTTCTTTTCGTTCCTCTTCTCTCCCTTTAATACCTAATAATGTACGAATAGTTTTTTTTCATGATAAAATTAACATTTGTTCTGAATTTTAGACTTAATGAATTTTATCACGAAAACTATTCGTACATTATTAGATTGAATGTGAAGCATTCGTATAAAATTCTTCCAGTTATGGATTTGTAAAATCGTGCTTATTTGAATGTGATTGTATCTTGCGGACTAAAATTAGATAATGTGTGCGTAACCTTTTTTACACAGTGAAAAAAATATCACAGATTAGGTAAAAAAAATGTATTATTGTTTTTGTTTTTTTTAATATCAAATAATTTAGAAAGAGATACAGTGCAAAATTAAATTCTAATTTTACGATAGCACATATGCACACGCACCAAAATAATTAAATTATTAATTATGACACATTTTGTTAGCTTTTGTTGAAGTTTCAACAGTTTTAAATTAATTTTTATTTGTATCATTATTGTTTGCCTAAACTAATCGGTAGAAAAAGAAAATTAATTTTACATATTTCAATAAGGATTTCTTTTAAGACAGTTTTTTTAAAAACATTCTTACGGTCAATCGATCATCGGTCCGTAATTTTAATTTAAAAAATTTCTAAAAAAAATCAAATATTTTTGCAGATATTTGTTAAAAATTTAGTAAAATTAAAGATAAATTAACAACTTTTTGAAGAATTTTACTTTACCACTAAAATATAGCGAAAAACACATTTGAACGCATCGACGTATAATCCGCCTATCAACAAGTTCAGTAACATTAACAATTACTCCACAGCACCTACTTATAAAATGCCTCAAACTTAAAGACCACAACTACTAGAATACAGAAACTGGTTTCGTTTAAATTTAGGAATAATCATATTTATTCTAATATAACAAATAAATTTTAGTAACATATATTTTATTCTATAGGCCTTTATACAACTACTTTAGGAATATAAAAATATTTTAGATTGTGACGTGACATTTTTATCCATTGCTTTCTTTTTTCCTTTTTTAACTACTTCGCATTTATTCTGTATTTATTAATTTTGCCTAACGATTTCATAAAATATTTAATTGCACCAAGTCAGATCTTTTTAATTATTTTAATAAAATTTATTAAACGAAAGAAAGTGTCACTATTAAACACCTGTATTTTACGGCCAATAGGTGAAGCAAAATCAAGTAAGAGACGCCTACAAATAAATCTTCTTACTAAATTTAGTAGATACGAAAAACTTTTACAATTCTGTTCAAACACGGGTCCAAAATTAAATAAGTGGTTTCTGGAACCTGATTGGTTATATGTCAAGTCACGTGATGTTCTCTCTACGACGTTCACGAGCTTGAATTCAAAATTAATTAACTCTATTCCACTGATTATTCATGATTTCTTATCATGTTCCCAGATCATGAGCAGTTTAGAATTATCAACTGGAACTTTGTTTACGCAAATCCTTTTTGTGCCATGTCAAAATTCCTACAATTAACACATAGCCCTCTCGTCTGGCCATTTCCTCGGTCATATTACCTGTTTACGTATGCACTCTCGAACGATAGATTGCATCTTCGTCGATTCTGGTTATTTTGTGTTTTCTTAACCAGCACTTTTAACGACCGTCATCAATCAATTGTCAGAGATCGTCACATTGCCTTTTCGTAAAATTATCGTTGACGCAATTCTTCGGTTTCTTGAGAAGAATAGACATTTTGAAAAAAAAAAATTATGTTGATTGGTATATCCCGAGGGTTATCTCTTAACACTGCTTTTCTGTTTTCGGCATTTTCCCGTTCAATTTTTATGGTTAATTAGTTAATTAATTACCATAGCTAAATAGTGTCACAATGTGACGTATCAACACTGTAATACTGGCTCCCAGCCAAAAGTTTTTAATGCTGGGAAACAGATGATAGTCAGATGGGCCAAATCAGGAGAATAGGGAGATCAACCAGTTCAAAGTCACGGACACGCACAACAACCATTGAAACCAAGTACTTGTGTGCTGATGCATTGTCTTGATGCAACAAGACACCTTGTGGCAGTTGCAGGACTTCCAGACCTTGGGTCATCTTCAAGATTCTCTTTTCCCCTCTTAAATTCAACTACCCATTTTTGCACTGTTGATAAAGCTGGAACCTTATCCACTAATGTATCAACCATGTCAGCGTAAATGTCCTTAGGGCCAAACCTTTTTCTGCAGGTACTTGATAACACCACGAGGCAAAATTTGTCCATTGTCTTTTTTTTTATCTTCGTTCATTTTCCTTTGGGATGATCTTGGGATAGCTGATATCACTAAAGCTTCTCGTAATGTATCCCACTTCGAGTTTTCATTTTCATTTTGTCCCTCGTATCTCCTTTTCATGCTGTGCACATATTTCTCCTTCAGAATCGGGTCGTTCAATAGTCTGTCGAATTGCAATTCAGGTGCTGCCTTGGGCTTCTTCAGTTGGCATAGTTTTACTCTAAATTTTCATATCACTGGAGGGTGGTTGCATCCACAGTCGGCACTTGGGTGTGTTTTGCAGTGTAAAACTGCATTCCTGAATCTCTCTCTCGCTCTTTTTTTTTTTTTTTTTTTTTTTATCCACCTGAGCTTCTCCATATTCGTTTTGGGTGTTCTTGAAATCAAGTGTTAGCTACTAACTGGTCATTTTCCGTACACTATTGGATTTATTTTTCTCCGCGTTCATTACGAGTTCTTAGTCAAAATTCTTTTTAAAATATTGGAGTATTTTGAATGGTAGTGAGTTTTTCCATTTATGATTAGTAAATATAGTTTTAATTTAATAACAATATCACTCAACCGCTCAACATAATATATTTTATACATAAAAGCAATTAAGCAAATGAATGTCTGCTGACTTATTTGAACAACTTATCGATTAAGCAAACTTCGTAGCGTAAAGATTAAAATTTAAAAGTAATTTTATAGTCGTATAATAATCTATTTACCGAAAGAAGGTGAGGTGTTTAATTTTGCCACTAGTATATAAACACTCAATTTTATTTTGAAAATATAAATGATCAACTTGTGCGTATTTAGCATGATTATATACGACCTTAGAAATTTCATAATGTGGAAGCAGCTAAACTCCCAGTAATTTCCCATGCGTCTTAGTGGTAATATCGAAATGATTAAAAAATTTGTCTTTTCGACAAGGAAGGCTGATAATTTTCTTACTGGTGTTTCTTTAAGCACTATGAATTGAGGGGAAAGTTTCATTGGGTTCAGGTTTTTATATCATTGTACTTATATCATTGAGTAGTTGCGTTCATTTGTGGGTTCACCGTTCCTCCTGTCTAGATAGGTGGAGCGTCAGAAGTTGATGCTGCTTTTTTTTTTTTCACTGACTGGCATCGCCTTCTAATACTTGTTTTTTTTTTTTTGTTGTTGGTTTATGTGTATGTGTATATATATTTGTTAGTTTAACTTATAATATGTGTACTTTAGGATATAGTAGTGATATTTTCGTTTGCATAAATTTTCTTGTGACTAACACATCAATCAGATTGGCCTCTCTGATTATCCATCTAGCTCCAAGTAGGAGCCAAAGAAGAGCCACCGAGATCAAGTCCTAAGGTATCACGGGTCTCCACCCACGGCAAACCAAAAGAATGTCATTTAAAATTTTACATTCTCAAAGTCTGCGTAGAAGAAACGATTTTTACGCTACAGAACCGCATCTAAATTGGATAAGGATATCCTGGATATGCACTCATATACTCTGTCGGGCCTGAGGTTGAGTGGCTCCTCCAACATTGATATAGATCCTGACCAACTAGAAAACTCATTTGAAAATGTCATTTAGAATTTCAACAAATATTTTATTCCAAAAGTCAACGTTATAAATGGATGGACAAGTGTTTCATCCGTGAAACCATCATGGTGGAACTTAATAATCGAAACGATTACCGGTGTGCTCCCATGCAATCTGTTACCAAAAAAAAAAAAAAAATTGACAAATTAAGTTATGCTGGGTATGATAAACCAATTAGGCTGATACGTTCCATATTTATTAACAGCCATTCGATTAGGAACTGAATTACTAGAAAACGATAAGAAGTGGTGTTTGGTACAACCACAGATCACTGCTCTTAATCAATTTAAGAAAAGGCTATTAACAGAACTACCTCTTGCATACTGTAATTTGACAAAGCCAGCTATCATCCTTTCAAATGCAAGTCACGTTGGAATCGGTGATGTTCTCTTTTAAGAACATAATGGCGTGTGTAAGCTCGCAAAGGTATCCGAGAAGTAATGTCTTTATTCGTTATATATAGAAAGAGAAATTACTATGTACTTGTTCGCATCCGAGCTTTCACCATTTTGTTTGGCCATGTTAACGTTGGCCATGTTAACGATTGCCTGGGTTTGCAGCTCCTGTAATAACACCTATGAAGTACTTCCATTAACTTTGTTCAATCTATGACTGGCACTATTTCAACATCTCATCAACCTTCTTTTTCCACAATTATTAGGCTACCTGTGGTTTCTTTTTCCCTAATTTCCGTATCAGATAATATTTTCCACGCTAGGCCCAACTCTCCGCCTGTTAAAACCGTGTTGTATTTGAATAGTCTTCATCTGTCTGTTGCCTAATATTCTAATTTCGCTAATTAAGTGCATTTCAACACTAGCAAAAGTTTTGGGGTCATGATATCAAAATGAGACAAAATTATTATAGTTTTAGGAGTACAAGCTGAACTTAGATAAAGGGCTGTGAATGAAAGAAGATTGTGAAACCGTGGATATAATTAGTCTTATGAGAAAGAGATAGATAGATAGAATTTTTTTACGCGTAATGATAAACCCTTGTGGTTTACACGGGAACGCGTTCCTATATTCAGCGCCTTTTTTTTTTTTTTTTGCTAGACGTTTGGTTCTGGGGAGAGGACCAACACAGTTGACGAAGATTCAGCAAAAAGGTTCCTCACAAGCGGGAATCGGATGTAATTTGTTGGTTTGGCTTGCCTACCATTTGACAGATATGACAAGTCCGACAGTGATCCAAGACGTCTCTGCAGATCCCTTCGCCAGTAAAAGTGTTTGCGTATCCGTTCATGTGTTTTACGGAGACCTAATACTCCCATAGGCATTTCGTGGGCCGTCCTCAGTTATGTTTCCTTGGTAAGACCAGCTGGTGTACCATTGACCAGTCTTCGAGGGCGGAGGTGTGTGAGAGTTTCCACTTCCTCATTAGTATTTCATTTTTGACATAATATCCGGATGACACTTTGTCCAATTCCTCTTCGGATAATGCTTCTGTGAAAAGCGGGGCGATATCACTATCTTCTCTCTGTTCGTTTTCGATCGATTTCCACGTACCGGGAATATCGTCGACTTCTTTCTCCCTAATGTTGGGATTTGATACTGGGAGTTTTTCAAGTGTAGGGTTCAAATCTACCTTGTGACTTAGGCATGTTTGGAAGAGATCAACCATCTCGTTCCCCTCATCATCGCTATTTATTTTAGCATTTTTTGTTTAGACTTCGCCCGTGTCACCACGCACGATAGAAATACTCCGGGGTGTCTCTCTTCTATTTTCTCAGTCTCTTTCGAGACGCTCGGCTTCGACACCACTCATGGGTAGGGTACAACTTTTCCTCCGGCCAGGTCATTGCCGAGTAACATTGATATGCCTCTCATTGGCAGATTACTAACCACTCCGACATCTATATTACCGTGCACTAGGTTAGATTCAAAGGATACTCTATGGAATGGGACGCTAACAAAACTGTTTGCAATTCCTTAGACGATTACGAGTTCGCCCGTGGTCGTTTCGGATCCACGCAGCATGTATTTTTTTAAGATCAGAGATTGGGTTGCTCCAGTGTCTCTCAGGATTTTAATTCGGGTTTTCTTCGTGAGGTCATCCACAGGATGTATGGAGCCGTTCGACACAAATGGTTCATACTCCTTTCTAATTTTCTCCTTGCTTTCTTTGGCTATGTTTTTACGCGTAGAGAAACCCTTCTGGTTTACTCGGGACAGTTAGTAACGCAATGGGGCCTTTCATTTCTTCCCCTGCCGATAGATGGGAGGATGGGGATTATGGCCATGGGGATTGTTTGTTTCTCGGACTAGTCGGCTGGTGGGAATAGTTTGTCTGACTGATTCGGACCAGCACTAGTCGCCATTCGGGGAATCGTACCGCTTCCTCTTTCGGATGGGTCACTCGACTTATGTTTGCCTCGCTTATTCGTTAATGCATATTCGCCTGGGAAGGTGGCCATATCGAATGCCGTGTCGATTTGCCTCTCACTGAGGAACACTTTAAGGTTGTCATGGACGCACCGTATAAATTCCTCCATTAGTATCAGCTGTTTGAGTTTGTTGTGATCTTTGCTGAGCTCTACCTGTTAAAATATGTTTCTTTTTGGCGAAAGAATTCCACGTACGTTTCTTTGTCTTCCTTACGGTATGCCCTAAACTTCTGTCTATACGCTTCGGGGACCATTTCGCAACTCCTTTAGATGGCTGTCTATATTCTCATAGTCAGCACAAACAATAACTGACAGAGAAGCGTAAATTTCCTGCTCTTTACCTGTTTGTAACAGCATTGGCCAAGCTTCTGTGGGCCATCCTTAGTTTGAAGCGATTTTCTCAAAATGTTGGAAGTATTTGTCTACATCGGCCTCATTGAAAGCTGGAACGAGTCGGACCTGCTTAGCAAGGTCAAAGTCGTCTCGTCTTTCTTCACAGAACATTGTCCTTCTTCGATCTCCCGAAATCTAGTTTCCTGTTCGATTCTGGTCTATAAGAATAAGGTATAGAATACCTCGGCCGCGATTCTGGCTTGTTCGATTCTGGCTTCGACTTTGGCTTTCTCTAATTCGAGTTGAGTCTGCGAAAGTCCAGTCGCGCCTGTTGCAAGGTCGTCTAACATACTTTCTTCAAAGATGTCGTTATCGACCATCTGCTCTGATACTATTCTGACTAAATGTAGTTTTCACATAGACCACCTTACTTCTAGTTCTAATCTTAATCCTATCTCGAGGATGTTGTCTTTCTTTAATTTAACCAGCCCATCGAACGTGGGAGAATCTAGGAAGATATCTATTATTGACATCTTAGTTTTACGCCTTCTACTATTTCACAGTTGTGTTCTTCTTCCCTATGGAGTCTTATAGAAATAAGATTAAATTCCGGAACGAGCCCCCAATTATGCTACACCCAAGCGCTCGCTGGGACTACGAGGGCCTTAGCGCAACAATAATAATAATAATAACAAAAAAGGATGAGGTCTCAGGGTTTTGATACGATTACGGCAGAACACGGGGATGGGTGCTCCGAATCAAGACACCGGTAAAATAATGGAATACAAATAGTAAACACAAAAGGTGAAATTACAGAAGACAACGCAAATTATAAGTTAAACGACAAATATTTATTTACATAAATACAATGGGAAAATAAAATATAAAAACAAAAGACTAAGAGCTAATAGAGGAAAAGGACCCAAGAAAAATATATTTAACCAACGAGCAAAGAATGTATATATGTGACAAAATCAGTTCATGAGAGAAATTGGAGATTTGACTTACAGTTTCAGTAGACGACTCAGAAGATGATTCCTAATGCAATCTAAAAGTTCATAAGAAAGGAATGTTCTCTCTGTAGGAGAATGATGGTTTGATAAATCAGAGTCTTTGGATAACGTGAATAAAATCCCGGTAAGTGTGTGATGTGTATAACCCCGGATGAAGATTCCTGTGATCTTAAACTCATTAAGATCACAGGAATCTTCATCCGGGGTGAGGTGATCAGCATCGAGTTGGTAACCGTAGACAGTAGGGAAAGACTGGAAGGATCTCACATGTATTTCAGATCTTGGATGATGATGATGATTGTTGAGTTGAGTTTCTGTGGGGATCAGTTAGAATTTTCAGACATCATTCGGTTGATTCTAAATTAGCTTTTTCGTCCGATACGAAAAGATGTCAAAAATTAACTGTGGCGTATATAAGATCTTTTTTTTCACTTGAAGACGTGTCATATGTAGGGTGTTTTTACCGGTTCTTTATGCTGTGTATCTGTTAAGCTGTGTCGAAAAACTTAAGGCTGGGGAATATATGGACACGGTCATGTGATAAATTTGACGTAGGCAATCATCTCATGTAAAGCTGCTAGGCTGACCTCTAAGCTCACAAATTAAATTCACACCGGGTATATCTCAGACAAAAATGGATGCATAGTGGAATTTAGCAGGAAGGAAAATCGGGGAATACTGAGAAATAGGGTCTTTGCTCGTGGCTAAGTCTTGGCTGTTAATTATACGCTTTCACTCACGAACTGAAATAAGAAAAATGAAATTACAAAAATGTACTTTGCTTGTCGCTACTTTCTGTAGCCAGTATACTTGTAAAATATATTTATTTAAAGATTCAAAAGATAGTATAACGTCACAATAGACAAATAGATTATATTAAAAATTCTGAGCCGGATAGTGCCATATATAATGCGTACATTATAAGATTAGCTCCGAGCGGACCATCCCTATGACTCTCCGTCGGAAGCCCATCACCGCTCGTCAAGGGCTTGCATAAAAGTATTGACTTTTGCGTATTTGTTTAATTACATTTTTATATATTAAATCAGTTTAAGAATATATAAAATCACATATTATTTCAATGCAAAATAATTACGTTTTTCAAAAAATATCAATGCTGAATCGTTTGTGTTCTTAGAATTTGTCCCAAAATTTAAAAACTTTAAAGCCACGTTCATTATTTGATTAATGTCCTTCAATATCCTACTTTTTATGACAGTTATGAATATCTATATGGTTTCTTCTCTTTCATGTGGATTTTTATCTAGGCACGCTGTATAGATTTTTGTATCACGATACCTTTCGTAGTTGGGTATGTGGCTGTAGGTCCTTGGTTCCGCCACCAAATTATTTGTACGGCTTATGATTCTCGTAATAGCGTGAAAGGGTGTTTATCGAGCGTTGTCGTTGTTCGAAAATGGGCAGTGTCGGTTGCGTTATCACATCCAAGTGCCAACTGTCGAAGTGAACACGCTCCAGTGATATATAAATTTAGAGTGAAACTACAGCAATTGAAGAGGCCCAAATTGCAATATGACAGATTCTTGAACGGCGCGAATCTGAAGTAGAAATATGTGGGCAGTGTGAAAAGCAAATACGAGGAACAAAATGAAACTGAATGAAAGTGGGCTGCATTAAGAGAAGCTTTAGAAACATCAGCAATCTCACAATCATCCCAAAAGAAAATGAACGAAGATAAAAAAAGGGATAGATGACAGATGAAATTCTCAATATGAAAAGGAGTTAGAGAACCATGCTAAGATAGGAACGGATATATATATATATATATATATATATATATATATATATATATATATATAATGATAATAAGACGGAAATTTTAATCATCCATTTCGTTTATAAATTTTATTTCGGGAACACGGAGATGTTCAACTCATCTGAACAAAATCTCCTCGGCAAATATATATATATATATATATATATATATATAATAAAAAGGCATAAACACTAATATTCCAGGGTCATAATTTATTCCATTGGAATCGTAAATACGATCCAATTCATCAGGCCTACAAATTCAAAAAGAAAACGGAAAAAACAACTCCGGAAATAAAAATAGAATTTAGAGAGAGTGTAAGTATGAGATTGTGGGACGAATGTTAGAGCTAAAGAAAGGAGTAACAGACGAGAGAAGGAGGGAGATTAAACCTTAACAGAGAGAAGTTTAGGAGAGGTGAGTGGAAGTGAGAGAAATATGAATGTTGTCG
Source organism: Acanthosepion lycidas (assembly GCA_963932145.1). Classification (NCBI taxonomy): domain Eukaryota; kingdom Metazoa; phylum Mollusca; class Cephalopoda; order Sepiida; family Sepiidae; genus Acanthosepion; species Acanthosepion lycidas. Next base: position 67,991 of record CAWVQA010000849.1, read on the forward strand.
GATGTCTAATAAATTAAAGATACATTTCGTGGTGACATACACACAGTATAGACGATCTAATGTTAAAGATCAGAATAAGAGGGAGGGAGAGAAAAAGAAAGAAGTGGTGGGGGCGAGAAATGGGGCGGGGGAAACTAAAACTGAAGGGCATTTACTGAAAGGGCCGCTGTGTAATTGAGAAAATTTGACAAAATTAATATCGACTACAGGTTACAAATCAAATATAAACATATAAAAAATAATTATAACGATTATCTAATCTAGCAAGGACCTATATTTTTATGTTCAAAAACACATGCGAATACGCACATACACAATAACATATACATGTATATACATACATATAGGCGTGTACCCACATACACACATACATATACCCATGTACACACACACACACATATATATATATATATATATATATATATATATATATATATATATGGTTCAATATGTTAGCTCTATCTCTGATATTGACCGTTTTCTAATAAGTACCGCGCATATAATATACAAATAATTACACATATATATAAAGCATACATATCCTTACTCTGTCCTGCACATTGAGTTCTACCTGGATTCTATCCTCTTGGAATTTTTTATTCAAAAATTATACATGTATGTATATGCACCTATGTATATATATTTATATATTTTGCATATGTATGTGTATATTTACCACTAATATTGGAGATATATATATATATATATATATATATATATATATATATATAATTATTTATTTAAAAATTATAGCAAATGTGTTATGAAATCACTACAAATATAGCCATTTTGTTTCAACACCTCCATTGTCTTATGATGTTGAATGTAAAATAAATTGTTTTAAACTTTTCAAATTAATTAACGAGCTTTCGCCAGGGGAAAACGCTGTTACATAAGCTAGAATGACCAATGAAGACACAAGTATAGGAGGATTCAAAAAACTTGACAACGAAGTAAGGTTATAATAGCTATTAAGAGCTTTAAAGTTGAGGTTATACTAAAATAGAATTTATTTTAACCAATAAGTATTAAATTATATGATAAAATTTGAAATTAAAAGTAAAAAATTACCAATTTTAAAATCTAAATTTAATCTCTATTAAGTTTAAAATTATAAAATTACTGAGGAGAAAAGAAAAAGTACATATGTTATTCAATTTATTTTTTCATTGAATTTACGTTAGAATAGACGCTAATATCGGCTGGTCTTCCTGACAAAATGTATACATTTTAATTCCAAATGTGTGAGTGGGGTCTAACCTCTCGCGTAAAACAATACAAACACACTCAGATTATAATACATATGCACCCAGACATATTTAGATATACACACACAAAAAGGTGACGAGACAGGAAACATATACACACAAAAAGGTGACGAGACAGGAAAAATCTCCACGGCCCTTTATATAAAATAAAAACCAAAACAAAAAACGAACAGATACATACATACACAATTAAATGTGCATGCATTTACTATATACATAGACATCCACATACATTGACCTAGACAATCTGATGCAACGACCAAGAAATATTCAAGACTATTATTAATACTAATATTCTTATTATGTTATTTTCTTTCACCTTATGTATAATAAGTCGTATATCGACTTATATGATAAAAAAAAATATTTTTATAGATGTTTGTGTGTTTGGTATTTTCGTTTTTTTTATATATTAGATAATGTTATTTTTGAACATATATATCTGTTTTAAAGTCCTTTCTTTCCCTATTTTTTTCTCTTTTCTATTTGACTATTTTTATCTTTGTATATTTGCCCATATAAGTTATATTTTAATAAGTGGTTAGCATTCGTTTAATAACACTTTAAGTCTTGAATATTTCTTGGTTGTTGCATCAGATTGTCTAGGTCAATGTATGTGGATGTGTGTACATGTATTTATCAATGTCTATGTGTATAGAAAATGCATGCACATTTAAATGTGTATGTATGTATCTGTTCGTTTTTTTATTTTATTTTATATAAAGGGCCGTGGAGATGTTTCCTGTCTCGTCACCTTTTTGTGTGTGTATGCCTATGTACTATAATCTGAGTGTGTTTGTATTGTTTTGTGCGAGAGGTTAGCACCCCGCTCACACATTTGGAATTAAAATGTATACATTTTGTCAGGAAGAACAGCCGATATTAGCGTCTATTCTAACGTAAATTCAATGAAAAAATAAATTGAATAACATATGTACTTTTCTTTTCTCCTCAGTAATTTTATAATTTTAAAATTAATATAGATTAAATTTAGATTTTAAAATTGGTAATTTTTTACTTTTAATATCAAATTTTATCATATAATTTAATACTTATTGGTTAAAATAAATTCTATTTTAGTATAACCTCAACTTTAAAGCTCTTAATAGCTATTATAACCTTACTTCGTTGTCAAGTTTTTTGAATCCTCCTATACTTGTTTTGATTTGTCATTCTAGCTTATGTAACAGCGTTTTCCCCTGGCGAAAGATCGTTAATTAATTTGAAAAGTTTAAAACCATTTATTCTACATTTAACATCATCACTTGATACGACAATGGAGGTGTTGAAACAAAATGGCTATTTTTGTAGTGATTTTATAACATATTTATGTTATAATTTTTGAATAAATAATTATATCTGCTCTACTATGTATTGAGCACTCGTTTAAGAATAGTAATTGTTGGTTTTCGGAATTTATTCCGTATACACCAATCCTATACTTGTGTCTGTGTATATATATATATATATATATTTATTGCACACATATATCTGCATGCGCAGGTACATATATTTCCATAAGCATGTTTTTAAATATTTAAAACGTGATTCAAAAAAGACATGAAATGCCGATATATTTCTTTTGACGTGGATTCGCAAAATTTTACCTGCAAATTTTATCTTTTTGTTTCACTTATACATAAAATGCATTTTTCCTCAGACAATTAGTGATGTACTAATTCTCATTTTAATTTTCTCTTTCTTCTAGGAATCATTGATGTGAGTGGGAAGAAACATGGACAATATCATCTGTAGAATTCTCGCTTGACAAAAGAAAATATACACTCGACATCGCTTGAGTGCATCAAACTCCAAATTATTAAAAAACGAGAAAATGTTTGCTACAATAAACGAAATAATATAGAATCTGGATCAGCGCAATACAAATTAAACTGATTAGTCAGAATGTTAAAATTTATGGCGTCAACATCCAATTGCAAAGTCTATGGCAGCATGCACATCTTACGATCAATGTTCAAAACAGGTTTAAAAAAAAAATCAAAATAAAATTTAAAAAAGCATATTTGCATTTTACTTTTATTTTCTCTAATAAAACGGAATTCTCTAAAAAATTGACTTTCAAAGATTGAAGTCAATCTTCCTTAAAAAACGGGGTGAACAAACTAGACAACAACTTGATAGAAGTAACATAGAAAAAACAAAAATAGAAAATCTATGATACTCCTTATCTTAAGAATAATAAAAATAAATGGTTGGGGTTTAGTTTAAATTTTATGTAAGTAAATTTTGCGTAAAAATACTTAAATAAATCTTCGAAAACATAACGCATCCGTTAATTTTTTCATAAATTCAAGGAACAAAAATAATACTGAACGATAAACACCGTATTTTGAAACTGAGTTTTGAAAGTTGAATTCAAATTACAAACAGAAATTGTTTTTGAAAAAACAAAACAAAAAAGCAACAGAAACAAACACTATGCATAATCTAAAAAAAGAAAAAAATCATGAATGCTAAAAATAATATTTTACTGCTAAAATTATTTGTAAACTTCAAATTTAAACAGAAACAGCACATTTTGTTTAAACTGAAGTATTTATTAACAAAATTAAAGGATATCAATATTAAAGTTTTGGTGATGAAATGAATGCAAACAAGGCTTTAACAATTTATAGCACTGACTTCAGGATGAAATAATAATTCACTTCTATTAAGTAGAAATTAATAAACGAAAGAACAAACAACCCAATTACGAAAAATATTTAATCTGAAATCTTTTTTATAAGCATTTGATTTACAAACAAAAAAAGAAAAAGAAAACGCTTATGAAAACTAATATCTCAAGAAAAAGCGAATAGTATTATTAACGTTAAATGACAAGGTAAAATCATCGTATGTCAACTTTGATGTAACTCAAATTTGATATTGTCAGTATTGAATTTGTTCTTTAATTTCTTATATTTCGATCTGTATGCATTTATGAATTTTACTCGATCTTATTCTGCTGCAATCGTGCACGAAAATTAAATGATGTATACATTATGTACATTAAGTCTCTAATCAAATAGCTATTTTGTTGTTTGTATACTCATTGAGAAATGCGACATTTATTTTTTTTATATGTCTATCTATCTATCTATCTATATATATATGTGTATATTAGTTTAGTTTTGAAATATTGAACAGCCGAATGAAATCCGTTTTCTTTGAACTTCGTTTTCCTTTTTTCTTTTTTAAAAAGCATAAAACATTTTAAATATATTACTTTATGCATGAATATGGCCTATTTTTCTTACAATTTAAATTTTTAAAAATTATTTCCATGCCAGTAAATTTAACTTAAAAAAAGAAACATTTAAAACGAGAAGCAGAGAAAATTCTTTTAATTTTGCAAACAACGAACTGCCTATGTTTTTAATGCGTTATCAGCCGAAATGTTAAAGCCCTTCCATTTGAATTATTTTAGACTTATTTTCCTTAATATTCATAAAAGTTCTATTTGTTGAAAAGTAATTTTAAAGAGAAAGGAAATACGAAAGTAAAATTAATAAAATAAAAATCGCAATTCTTTACCCGTACAAATAAAAGTACGCTAGAAAATCCTTACATATTTAGAACTAAAGCTGAAATCTAAAAAAAAACAGCTGTTCCCTCAAGTTGAAAGATTTTGAAAAAGGATGGAAAAAGCAGAAATCATTTTCGACCAACTCTACATGGAAGCCATTTTTAAAATTTCTCAGAATTATTCGCTAAACAAGAATTATGACTTTACTTTTTGCATCTGTATCCGCCCTTCATGTTTATTCAACTGTTGTATTTGTCACCGCACATGTTTAGCATGTTCACGCCTTTATCCATATAATCACTACCAATCACTGAATATTCCTTCTTACCAACAATATTATCAGGATAACGTGTATATGTTTCTCAATTGCATGTTTACAATATTCCAAAGGCATAAAAGTCACCTACTTGCCAGAAATATTGCATATAACTCATCGTCTACTATACAGTATCACGTTCGCAAAAGCGAAACTAGGAAGAAGCCATAATAGTTCTTCCATTATTACCGTAATATGAACCCATCGACAATGGAACGCTCTGTTGGCATGATACTAATCATTCCATTTGGTATTTGTTTTATCCTCCTCTTCTTGGTTTGCTGCTTTGCTGATGAGATGAAAAAGATGTGTATACTGCCTTCTCAGATTCCGCCCTCATACAGGAGCTCGTCACCAGTTTTTAACACGAGTCGACAAAACGAATCTTCTACGGTGTCGTCCCCACGTCAAAATAACCGACTTAACTCAAATGACATTGAAAATCAAAGCCTGGCCGTCGAGCAGGCTGAAACTGAACAGCTAATCACCGATGATTTAATTCTTACAGGGGTTGACGTTACAACCCAAGTCAATATCAGAACAAACTCAAGCCTTCACTATCTTCACCACAACAATATGAACAACAATAATCATAATAACTACAATCACGAACACGCCAATAATAATAATAATAATAATAACGTCAGCAATAATGAAGACGGTCTTGCCGATAGTATTCAACAGCAGTACCATTACCAGAGTAATACAAGTCGCAGTAGCAGCAGTATTCTCCTTGGAAACGGCGTCTGCATTAATAGACCGTCACAACATTCCGATTATGTGTTGAGTCGACATCTTGGTGATATCAGTGGTTCAGGCGTTGAAGAGGCTGAGACTTCTCTTATTCCGCCCATTATCTTTCGGAGCAGTTTGCAGCACTTGGAACTGCCAAACAACTCGGAGTACCCTGATATTGTAAACCATGATTTTATTGCTTCAGAGCTGATGTCATCCCGTTCGGGGGCTACTGTGTCAGCGAAACGATGGGGGATTAACTATTCCCGTCAGATGCAAGTTTCTGCCTCAGTTAATAATTTAAGTACAGCACATATACACCACCTTCCGCAGTCGACCGACTAAAATGAATTAATTAACTATGTACTATTCGAAAGAGACTTTTAGGTTCATTTTTCATGTTTTACATAAATGTTTTACTCCGATATTTTAATTTACAGGAAAAACAATGTAAATGGTATAATGTAAAAATGAGTAGGTGCATATGTGTGTGCATGAGTGTTTGCCTACAGACACTGTAACGTGAATTTGAAGCAACAATATTCAAATAAGCAACTAGGGTTACTCGATATTGATTTATCAGATTAATAATACTATTTTATCACATATTTGATGACATTGTAAGGCTCTGGGAAATATAAGCGTATACAGTGTTGTTTTATAGATGATGGACAAACGTTTGGTTCAACTTTGGAAACCTTTCAGGTATTCATTTGTTTATATTGTTTTTATAAAAATAACTTTAAATAGTTAAAAAAAATATTAAATTTGAGATGCTTAGAACTGATCACGGAAGTTTATATCTAATTGAAACTTTTTTTTTTTTTATATATATGTCTTTGTGTGTGTGTCTGTACAAAAGTTGCGATATGCCTAAAGGCAGAAAAAAAGCAAAAATATTTATACAAAATACAGGGATCCTGCAGATTTACCGTCCGCGGTTTCAGTTTCGCTAAGGAAAAATGGTATGCTGAGATTACTTAAATCTACAGTAGAAACGACTCTTCTATTCATTACATAAATTTTATTATTAGTGTTTTATAAATTAATTTAACATATTTACAAAAATATATACTATCCGTGGTTTCAAGCATTTGCTACGGATTTTGAATTCGTTCGTGGAATCAACGAGATTTATGAAAAAGTGAACATACGTGAATAAAATTATACTCTGTTACACACACACACACACAAACATAGTTAAGCTTTTTGGCAGATCGTTGTAATAATAGTGAGAATGGATAATTGTATCTGAGATCAAAATTAGTTGTAATTTCAGGTTCGCAGGCTGTTTATTTCGATTCCTGTCGAATGCAAAATATCAACCTATTTTTCGAAACTCCAGTCTCTCTCTCTCTCTCTCTCTCTCTCTATATATATATATATATATATATATATATATATATATACACACCTTTCTCAGGTGTATACCGATCTTGGTAATCTATAGGGAATTCTAAACTGAACATTTTATTTAAGCTACGTGGACAAACTTTTTCATTCTACTGCTCATGTCTAGAGATATTGTCTAGTTTTGATGCTATTTAGTACTGTTTAGTTGTATCCAGTAGAAACGGGCGAACAGCAAGTACACACTGCAAGACCTAGGTCTTCCTCCTTATCCCTTCTATTCCCACTTTTAGACGCTGATGACCAGAAAATTGTCACAGTTTGTCTACCTTATGTCGAGGGCTTATAGGAAGAGACTCAGAAGATTTGCGATCGATACAACACCAGGGAAATATTCAGAAGCAGTTCCACTCTATGAAGAAATCTGTGCCGAGTAAAGCCTAACACGGCTTATGACCAAGAATTACGTGTACTTGATCCATTGCAGTTATAGCAGAGAATATGAAGGTGAAACAAGTCGCTCGCTAAAAATAAGGCTCGGGCAGCAATCTAAAAGCCGCAGTGAGAGTTGCGACAATGAAATCGGGTATGGCTGATGATGTACAGGGGGGAAAGTGGCAGGTTACCAGCTCTTGTGGAATGAAGTGAAAATACGGGACAAGTAAGAACACTGGAGAGTTCGACGTCTGAAAGAATCAGCGCATGCACTAGGTTATGAGGACCTCCTTAGTCGGCCTAACATAGAAATAAATACAATACGAGAGTCGCGAAAGAAAGGAAGACAAATAAGTTTTCAACCACACCAGCAGCAGTCAAAAAATCCCTACTAACAGCAACAGTGGCAACCTAATAAGCTCTAAGTTGACCCCAGCACATCGTTCTACGGTACTAGTGTCTAATAGCTAAAAATATTGGTTTGTGAATTTGTTGGCATAGTGGTTGTGAGTTCGATCCCTGGGTTGGATTGTACTCAGTGGAAAGGAGCGAACAATAACCGAACAGTACTAAGTAACATATGAACTAGGCACGATAAGTGGAACGAGAACAGTCTACCCACCCTGTGGATTACCCAGATCAATAGACCAGCCGAAACGTAATAAAAACAACAAATGATCCGAATATAAATAGTGTAAATAAGAACAATTTTAATAAAAACCACAGTCATAAGCATAATATTGACAATAACGCTATTAACAATAATATATTGAAAATTTCCAACCCAATGTTGTGTATCAATATACTCACCCATTCTAGAAATGTTTCTCTGTAAATAAAACACACAAAACGTCTTACAAAGGATATGCCACAACCACATTAGCACGGAGACTCACCTGCCACCTATCGGACCATAGAGTCACCAGACTCATTAATAAGTAGCATAGTGACCATAATAACATTAGACAGCTACTCGCAAATACCAAAATTAAATACTAAAAACAAACTTATCACTGAAGCAATGCACCACGCTTACGTCACAGCACCCTTTTGCCTACGTCAGAACATTCGCTACTAGTTCTACGAAACTCACCAATTGTCTCTATCCTGATGATGACTTAAGAAAGTCGAAAGCTTCGATTATATTTCTTGTAATTTTCCGAAATGAACTTCGGACAATTTCTGACGCAATTTTCGCCTTGTCGAAGAAGGATTATTCGTAATTTGTAAAAGTCGATCATTAAGACCATTCGACACAAGTCGTTTTTAATAATAAAAGAACATTAGCTTTAAAGAACATTAGCTGCCTAAATATACAGTAATATATATATATATATATATATATATATATATATATATAGATATATATCACTTTAAACGTTATTTTTAGTGGATGCTCAAATTTGAGTAGACGCTACGCTTACTTATTAAACAGTATATTTATTTATTCTATCGGCTTGGATATTCAGGAAATTTCATTAAAGAAAAATATTAAGAGGTGGGATTTGAAGTTACATCCCGTGGGTAGATGGAACCTCATTAAATCCGACCGACGTTGCTAACCGACTCAGCCATGAAGAACCTAGTTTCAGATATGAAAATTTCGGGAATCTATGTCGAGAAGGATTTCGCTTAACTTGCTTGATCGGCAAAGCTTCTTCTCCTTCTTCTTCTCCTTCTTCTAATTATCATTAGAAACAGAGTGTGATTTTGAAAGGGATCTTTTGGATTCCAGAAATATTCTATCGTATAGGAGAGGCGAAAATGGATGTTTTGTGTGTAAATGTACGTATTGCAAAAAAACAACAACAAAAAACTATCATTTTTTGAAAGAGGGTATTCGTTCCCATATAAGACCTTTTATGGAACAATTTATTCGAATTTCTTGCATGAAGCGTTGCCATCACTAGTTTTATCTAGTTTTTCTTTTATTTTTGTTGTGATAAAATAAAATTAAAGACATGACTAATTAGAATTTAGTAAAGGTTAAAAGATGGTCTTTTATAATGTGGCTGGAATATTCGGCGATAAATAAAATAACTGTGAATCATGATAATAACAGTTGGTACATTTTTGGCTTCATACTTTTTGTATTATTTATAATATTGTGAAGTTTCTAAAGACCATTGATTTTTCATCCGATATCATTTCTTATCACTTGGAACATTAGTTTTATTTAAGATATATGTTTGAGTAGAGACGTTGTCTTTTTTAAGCAGTATGAAATACTTCTACCGGCTCGTGCTTTCAACAGGCTTAATAAGGTAAATGTGCTCTTTGGCAACGTTCGAACCTGCGTCACACGGATTACATGGTGGTTTCCCCTACAAAGGGATATGCAGGTTCGTAGCTTGTCGGAGAGCACATTTCTCTCGAATGCGCAAGCTGGTAGACGTAATTCATAGTCTGATTCATAACAAAATCAGAGCGTCTACTCAAACATCCACTAAAAATACGGTTCAGTGTGATACGAATTATTCTGGAGTTATGTCTCTTGAGTTATGTCTCGTAAAAGTTCCTCATGAGCTTTTTCAAAAGCTTAGGATTTGCTTAGTGCCACACACACACACACGCACGCGCGAGCGCGCGCGCACACACACACACACACACACACACACACACACAATGCACGAAGAAGTGCTGAAAAATTCTACCTAAATTAGTATTTTGATGTTTGGGCATTGAAATATTCGCTCTTAAGTAGGTCGGGTCGTATGCGTGTGTGTTCGTGTGTGTGTGTGTTATAACGTATATGTATTTAAGGATGAAAGTAACTTCGAATGTTCTTAAAACATGAAAGATTTTTTTGTAACTAAAACGCCAAAATTATAATTTATGAGGGCAAGAAAACTTGGTTCTTGATGTGATACTAAATTCCTAACAAATAAGACATTCTGAATGTGCTCAGTAAATGTGAACAGACTCATGAAGCACGTGCACATTTATGTATTTTTGTTATACACGGATTTTATATACATTGTATTGTAGTAAACAACGAAGAATAACGCCAAGTTAAAGTGTGGCCAACAATGAAAATCAGCCGAAAAAATTATACAAATGAAAGATTTTTTTTTATTTTACCCAATTATAAGCCAAGTTTTGTATTTATTGTTGTTTAAAATGTGAAGTAATTTTGCTGTACCACTGAGCCGACAATGTATCATATTTTTGTAATATGAATGAATTGTTGTGAATAAATTCTATTATTGTTGAATTTCTATTTGCATTATCGTATCTTTTACTTGAGATGAAGCATTTTAATTTTTGACAAGTCTTTTAAGTGGAGTCAGGAGATAGATGTATGTTTTTTGTCTCGTCTAGACATAAGCTTCTGTGATCAAATTAGTTATGGCGATTGTCTTTCAAAGAAGAGTCTCATATTTCGTCAAAACTACTTCTTTATTCGTATGTGAAGCGGTTGGAAAGTTGAGGAAAAAAAGTACCAACAAGATTAAATTGTTAGGGAATAATTAATATTTTTTTTGCGTTTATTGTCTTCAGAAATCAGACAATGATATATTAAAAACTAAAAAGTAATTTGATGTTAGAAAAATATAAAATCGATTTGTTTTTGATCGAAAACAGATGGTTAAAAAACAAATTTCGAAAGCTTACACAGCTAGTTTTGATAAAGTAACAAAGATAAATTAAAAAATAACGTGATCTTTGCCAACTAAAGAAATGGAAAATGTAGTTGAAATTGACTACATTTTCTTGGATTTAAACTAATTTTCATAACGAATAAACGTTATATTAAAATAAATTTGATATTTGAAAAATTTTGAAAATACCTAAAATTATTTAAAATCGATTTAGAAAGTAAAGTAATGAAAACATTTGAAATGTAGTTGATAGACGCCTTTTTTCTGGATTTTAGATTGTTGGGGACGTGCAGAATTTATTAATTATGCTTGAAAGAATCAGAAGGAATTTGTGTAGGTTGCGTGACTTTCTGCATCTACAACAAATAAATAAATGAAATTTAAAATACGATTAAGAACAAGACATATTCAATTAGAAACTAATAAAACATTTATATACAATTCAAAACAATATACAAGCAGGATAATTGGTATATGTTATGTTGGCAAAACATGATGTTTTAGGTTTCACAATGTCTCTCTTTGTAATCGTTCATTCATTTGCAGTCCGTTTTAGATTTGTGTTGGTATTAGAATTGTCAATATTAAGTGTCTTTTTAGTAGGAGTTCTTAAGGAGTGATCTACATTTGACTGTAATGTTTTTAAGGTCGCTCGCACATTGATTTTTACTTAATAGGTAGTGAATATAATTCACTTTGGAATTTGGATAAGCAATATTCGAGAATCGATGTTCACAGAGTTGGTTGATTTTAAATTTTGAGTGAGTCAGCGTTGATGTACATTTGCGCGGTAAAATCGTGATTTCGAGTGACGTGGAGTATGTTGATAATTTCTCTGTGGGAGTTCGTTACTGACTGCTTGGGTCAGTCGACGTTTTCTTTTATAAGTTCTGAAAAGTCCGAAATCGGCTCACGGAGTTTTAGCGCAATATCGCTTTTGCACGTGAGCTTTCAGATTATCGTGTCATTAACCAATGAGATTGGTTGATTCGCCTAGTACGGTTTTTATTGGTTGAAGTTTTCCGTACGTAGGCGTAAGATATAGACAGTTAAGTTGCTAGGGGTGACAGGTAAGAAAAAGACGAGTATACAAGATCATTGTAGACAAAGAATTTTAAATTAAAAAGTAATTTGGTTTTAGAAAACATTGTTTTCGATTGTAAAAATTGGTTTAACTAACATGTTTAAACAGCTTACACAATATTATATTAAGAAAAATATGGTTTTTACAAATGCATGAAAACACGGAAAATGTAGTTGAAATAGATGCAGTTGTCATGTATTTCATTGGAATTTGATAGATTAAACAACGTGTATAATAAATACACAATGGTATCTGAAAAAGAACTGGGTATTACAGTTTTGAAAACATTGAAATTTGCGTCGAAATTGAAGATATTTATGCCTATTTCAATTTTTATACGTTAATCAAAGTTATTTGAACATTAAATTTAGTGATTGTAAATATTACAAAACCCCTAAAATTACTGAAAATTAATTTGGTTTTGGTCGAAAAATATTGATTTCAACAATTTTCGAGAGAATACACAAAGTTATAAAAAAGATTTTAGGTTTGAGAAAAGAATGAAAATATTGAAAATTGCGTTGAAAAAGAAGCTGTTTTCGCCGATTTGGATTAGTTTTGAAAGAGTAAAATGAAATTTGGCATTGGCAAACATTAGCAAACCACTGAAATTATTGAAAAACATTTTGGTTCCGATCTAAAAATATTGATTTAAGAAGCGTTGACTGCTTGCACAAAGCAATATTAAAAAATTATTGGGTTTTACAATGTATTTAATATACATATTGGAAATTGCGTTGAAATTGAAGCTGTTTTCACCGATTTGGATTAGTTTTGAAAGAGAAAATGAAATTTGGCATTGGCAAACATAAGGAAAGCATTGAAATTATTGAAAATCATTTTGGTTCCGATCTAAAAATATTGATATAAGAAGCGTTGACTGCTTGCAAAAAAGCTATATTAATAAATTATGGGGTTTTTACAAAGTATTTAATATACATATTGGAAATTGCGTTGAAATTGAAGCTGTTTTCACCGATTTGGATTAGTTTTGAAAGAGAAAATGAAATTTGGCATTGGCAAACATAAGGAAAGCATTGAAATTATTGAAAATCATTTTGGTTCCGATCTAAAAATATTGATATAAGAAGCGTTGACTGCTTGCAAAAAAGCTATATTAATAAATTATGGGGTTTTTACAAAGTATTTAATATACATATTGGAAATTCCGTTGAAATTGAAGCTGTTATCACCGATTTGGAATAGTTTTGAAAGAGTAAAATGAAATTTGGCATAGGGAAACATAAGGAAATCCCTGAAATTATCTAAAATCAATTCTGGTTCCGATATAAAAATATTGATTTAAGAAGCGTTGACTGCTTGCACAAAGCTATATAAAAAATTATGGGTGTTTTTACAAAGCATTTAATATACATATTGGTAATTGCGTTGAGAAAGATGTTTTCGCCGATTTGGATTAGTTTTGGAACAGTAAAATGCATTGGCAAACATTATGAAACCCCAGAAATTATTGAAAATCATTTTGGTTCCGATCTAAAAATATTGATTTAATAAGCGTTGACTGCTTGCACAAAGCTATATTAAAAAATGATGGCGTTTTACAAAGTATTTAATATACATATCGGAAATTGCATTGAAATTGAAGCTGTTGTCGAAGATTGGGATTAGTTTTGAAAGAGTAAAATGAAATTTGGCATTGGCAAACATTAGGAAATCCCTGAAATTTTTGAAAATGATTTTGGTTCCGATCTAAAAATATTGATTTAAGAGGCGTTGACTGCTTGCACAAAGCTATATTAAAAAATGATGGTGTTTTACAAAGTATTTAATATTCATATTGGAAATTGCGTTGAAATTGAAGCTGTTGCCGAAGATTGGGATTGGTATTCAAACAGTAAAATGAAATTTGGCATAGGGAAACATTAAGAAATACCTGAAATTATTGAAAATCATTTTAGTTCCGATCTAAAAATATTGATTTAAGAAGCGTTGACTGCTTGCACAAAGCTATATTAAAAATTATGGGAGTTTTTACAAAGCATTTAATATACATATTCGTCATTGCGTTGAGAAAGATGTTTTCGACGATTTGGATTAGTTTTGAAACAGTAAAATGACATTTGGCATTGGAAAAAATTATGAAACCACTGAAATTATTGAAAATAATTTTAGTTCCGATCTAAAAATAATGATTTAAGAAGCATTAACTGCTTGAACAAGGCTATATTAAAAAATGATGGCGTTTTACAAAGTATTTAATATACATATTGGAAATTGCGTTGAAATTGAAGCTGTTGTCGAAGATTGGGATTAGTTTTGAAAGATGAAAATTAAATTTGGCATAGGGAAACATTAGGAAATCCCTGAAATTATCTAAAATCATTTTGGTTCCGATCTAAAAATATTGATTTAAGAACCGTTGACTGCTTGCACAAAGCTATATTAAAAAATGATGGTGTTTTACAAAGTATTTAATATACATATTGGAAATTGCGTTGAAATTGAAGCTGTTGTCGAAGATTGGGATTAGTTTTGAAAGATTAAAATTAAATTTGGCATAGGGAAACATTAGGAAATCCCTGAAATTATCTAAAATCATTTTGGTTCCGATCTAAAAATATTGATTTAAGAACCGTTGACTGCTTGCACAAAGCTATATTAAAAATTATGGGAGTTTTTACAAAGCATTTAATATACATATTCGTCATTGCGTTGAGAAAGATGTTTTCGACGATTTGGATTAGTTTTGAAACAGTAAAATGACATTTGGCATTGGAAAAAATTATGAAACCACTGAAATTATTGAAAATCATTTTAGTTCCGATCTAAAAATAATGATTTAAGAAGCATTAACTGCTTGAACAAGGCTATATTAAAAAATGATGGGGTTTTACAAAGTATTTAATATACATATTGGAAATTGCGTTGAAATTGAAGCTGTTGTCGAAGATTGGGATTAGTTTTGAAAGATTAAAATTAAATTTGGCATAGGGAAACATTAGGAAATCCCTGAAATTATCTAAAATCATTTTGGTTCCGATCTAAAAATATTGATTTAAGAACCGTTGACTGCTTGCACAAAGCTATATTAAAAAATGATGGTGTTTTACAAAGTATTTAATATACATATTGGAAATTGCGTTGAAATTGAAGCTGTTGTCGAAGATTGGGATTAGTTTTGAAAGATTAAAATTAAATTTGGCATAGGGAAACATTAGGAAATCCCTGAAATTATCTAAAATCATTTTGGTTCCGATCTAAAAATATTGATTTAAGAAGCGTTGACTGCTTGCACAAAGATATATTAAAAATTATGGGAGTTTTTACAAAGCATTTAATATACATATTCGTCATTGCGTTGAGAAAGATGTTTTCGACGATTTGGATTAGTTTTGAAACAGTAAAATGACATTTGGCATTGGAAAAAATTATGAAACCACTGAAATTATTGAAAATAATTTTAGTTCCGATCTAAAAATAATGATTTAAGAAGCATTAACTGCTTGAACAAGGCTATATTAAAAAATGATGGCGTTTTACAAAGTATTTAATATACATATTGGAAATTGCGTTGAAATTGAAGCTGTTGTCGAAGATTGGGATTAGTTTTGAAAGATGAAAATTAAATTTGGCATAGGGAAACATTAGGAAATCCCTGAAATTATCTAAAATCATTTTGGTTCCGATCTAAAAATATTGATTTAAGAACCGTTGACTGCTTGCACAAAGCTATATTAAAAAATGATGGTGTTTTACAAAGTATTTAATATACATATTGGAAATTGCGTTGAAATTGAAGCTGTTGTCGAAGATTGGGATTAGTTTTGAAAGATTAAAATTAAATTTGGCATAGGGAAACATTAGGAAATCCCTGAAATTATCTAAAATCATTTTGGTTCCGATCTAAAAATATTGATTTAAGAAGCGTTGACTGCTTGCACAAAGATATATTAAAAATTATGGGAGTTTTTACAAAGCATTTAATATACATATTCGTCATTGCGTTGAGAAAGATGTTTTCGACGATTTGGATTAGTTTTGAAACAGTAAAATGACATTTGGCATTGGAAAAAATTATGAAACCACTGAAATTATTGAAAATCATTTTAGTTCCGATCTAAAAATAATGATTTAAGAAGCATTAACTGCTTGAACAAGGCTATATTAAAAAATGATGGGGTTTTACAAAGTATTTAATATACATATTGGAAATTGCGTTGAAATTGAAGCTGTTGTCGAAGATTGGGATTAGTTTTGAAATATTAAAATTAAATTTGGCATAGGGAAACATTAGGAAATCCCTGAAATTATCTAAAATCATTTTGGTTCCGATCTAAAAATATTGATTTAAGAACCGTTGACTGCTTGCACAAAGCTATATTAAAAAATGATGGTGTTTTACAAAGTATTTAATATACATATTGGAAATTGCGTTGAAATTGAAGCTGTTGTCGAAGATTGGGATTAGTTTTGAAAGATTAAAATTAAATTTGGCATAGGGAAACATTAGGAAATCCCTGAAATTATCTAAAATCATTTTGGTTCCGATCTAAAAATATTGATTTAAGAAGCGTTGACTGCTTGCACAAAGATATATTAAAAATTATGGGAGTTTTTACAAAGCATTTAATATACATATTCGTCATTGCGTTGAGAAAGATGTTTTCGACGATTTGGATTAGTTTTGAAACAGTAAAATGACATTTGGCATTGGAAAAAATTATGAAACCACTGAAATTATTGAAAATAATTTTAGTTCCGATCTAAAAATAATGATTTAAGAAGCATTAACTGCTTGAACAAGGCTATATTAAAAAATGATGGCGTTTTACAAAGTATTTAATATACATATTGGAAATTGCGTTGAAATTGAAGCTGTTGTCGAAGATTGGGATTAGTTTTGAAAGATGAAAATTAAATTTGGCATAGGGAAACATTAGGAAATCCCTGAAATTATCTAAAATCATTTTGGTTCCGATCTAAAAATATTGATTTAAGAACCGTTGACTGCTTGCACAAAGCTATATTAAAAAATGATGGTGTTTTACAAAGTATTTAATATACATATTGGAAATTGCGTTGAAATTGAAGCTGTTGTTGAAGATTGGGATTAGTTTTGAAAGATTAAAATTAAATTTGGCATAGGGAAACATTAGAAAATCCCTGAAATTATCTAAAATCATTTTGGTTCCGATCTAAAAATATTGATTTAAGAAACGTTGACTGCTTGCACAAAGATATATTAAAAATTATGGGAGTTTTTACAAAGCATTTAATATACATATTCGTCATTGCGTTGAGAAAGATGTTTTCGACGATTTGGATTAGTTTTGAAACAGTAAAATGACATTTGGCATTGCAAAAATTATGAGACCACTGAAATTATTGAAAATCATTTTAGTTCCGATCTAAAAATAATGATTTAAGAAGCATTAACTGGTTGAACAAGGCTATATTAAAAAATGATGGCGTTTTACAAAGTATTTAATATACATATTGGAAATTGCGTTGAAATTGAAGCTGTTGTCGAAGATTGGGATTAGTTTTGAAAGATTAAAATTAAATTTGGCATAGGGAAACATTAGGAAATCCCTGAAATTATCTAAAATCATTTTGGTTCCGATCTAAAAATATTGATTTAAGAACCGTTGACTGCTTGCACAAAGCTATATTAAAAAATGATGGTGTTTTACAAAGTATTTAATATACATATTGGAAATTGCGTTGAAATTGAAGCTGTTGTCGAAGATTGGGATTAGTTTTGAAAGATTAAAATTAAATTTGGCATAGGGAAACATTAGGAAATCCCTGAAATTATCTAAAATCATTTTGGTTCCGATCTAAAAATATTGATTTAAGAACCGTTGACTGCTTGCACAAAGCTATATTAAAAATTATGGGAGTTTTTACAAAGCATTTAATATACATATTCGTCATTGCGTTGAGAAAGATGTTTTCGACGATTTGGATTAGTTTTGAAACAGTAAAATGACATTTGGCATTGGAAAAAATTATGAAACCACTGAAATTATTGAAAATCATTTTAGTTCCGATCTAAAAATAATGATTTAAGAAGCATTAACTGCTTGAACAAGGCTATATTAAAAAATGATGGGGTTTTACAAAGTATTTAATATACATATTGGAAATTGCGTTGAAATTGAAGCTGTTGTCGAAGATTGGGATTAGTTTTGAAAGATTAAAATTAAATTTGGCATAGGGAAACACTAGGAAATCCCTGAAATTATCTAAAATCATTTTGGTTCCGATCTAAAAATATTGATTTAAGAACCGTTGACTGCTTGCACAAAGCTATATTAAAAAATGATGGTGTTTTACAAAGTATTTAATATACATATTGGAAATTGCGTTGAAATTGAAGCTGTTGTCGAAGATTGGGATTAGTTTTGAAAGATTAAAATTAAATTTGGCATAGGGAAACATTAGGAAATCCCTGAAATTATCTAAAATCATTTTGGTTCCGATCTAAAAATATTGATTTAAGAACCGTTGACTGCTTGCACAAAGCTATATTAAAAATGATGGGAGTTTTTACAAAGCATTTAATATACATATTCGTCATTGCGTTGAGAAAGATGTTTTCGACGATTTGGATTAGTTTTGAAACAGTAAAATGACATTTGGCATTGGAAAAAATTATGAAACCACTGAAATTATTGAAAATCATTTTAGTTCCGATCTAAAAATAATGATTTAAGAAGCATTAACTGCTTGAACAAGGCTATATTAAAAAATGATGGCGTTTTACAAAGTATTTAATATACATATTGGAAATTGCGTTGAAATTGAAGCTGTTGTCGAAGATTGGGATTAGTTTTGAAAGATTAAAATTAAATTTGGCATAGGGAAACATTAGGAAATCCCTGAAATTATCTAAAATCATTTTGGTTCCGATCTAAAAATATTGATTTAAGAACCGTTGACTGCTTGCACAAAGCTATACTAAAAAATGATGGTGTTTTACAAAGTATTTAATATACATATTGGAAATTGCGTTGAAATTGAAGCTGTTGTCGAAGATTGGGATTAGTTTTGAAAGATTAAAATTAAATTTGGCATAGGGAAACATTAGGAAATCCCTGAAATTATCTAAAATCATTTTGGTTCCGATCTAAAAATATTGATTTAAGAACCGTTGACTGCTTGCACAAAGCTATATTAAAAATTATGGGAGTTTTTACAAAGCATTTAATATACATATTCGTCATTGCGTTGAGAAAGATGTTTTCGACGATTTGGATTAGTTTTGAAACAGTAAAATGACATTTGGCATTGGAAAAAATTATGAAACCACTGAAATTATTGAAAATCATTTTAGTTCCGATCTAAAAATAATGATTTAAGAAGCATTAACTGCTTGAACAAGGCTATATTAAAAAATGATGGGGTTTTACAAAGTATTTAATATACATATTGGAAATTGCGTTGAAATTGAAGCTGTTGTCGAAGATTGGGATTAGTTTTGAAATATTAAAATTAAATTTGGCATAGGGAAACATTAGGAAATCCCTGAAATTATCTAAAATCATTTTGGTTCCGATCTAAAAATATTGATTTAAGAACCGTTGACTGCTTGCACAAAGCTATATTAAAAATTATGGGAGTTTTTACAAAGCATTTAATATACATATTCGTCATTGCGTTGAGAAAGATGTTTTCGACGATTTGGATTAGTTTTGAAACAGTAAAATGACATTTGGCATTGGAAAAAATTATGAAACCACTGAAATTATTGAAAATCATTTTAGTTCCGATCTAAAAATAATGATTTAAGAAGCATTAACTGCTTGAACAAGGCTATATTAAAAAATGATGGGGTTTTACAAAGTATTTAATATACATATTGGAAATTGCGTTGAAATTGAAGCTGTTGTCGAAGATTGGGATTAGTTTTGAAATATTAAAATTAAATTTGGCATAGGGAAACATTAGGAAATCCCTGAAATTATCTAAAATCATTTTGGTTCCGATCTAAAAATATTGATTTAAGAACCGTTGACTGCTTGCACAAAGCTATATTAAAAAATGATGGTGTTTTACAAAGTATTTAATATACATATTGGAAATTGCGTTGAAATTGAAGCTGTTGTCGAAGATTGGGATTAGTTTTGAAAGATTAAAATTAAATTTGGCATAGGGAAACATTAGAAAATCCCTGAAATTATCTAAAATCATTTTGGTTCCGATCTAAAAATATTGATTTAAGAAGCGTTGACTGCTTGCACAAAGATATATTAAAAATTATGGGAGTTTTTACAAAGCATTTAATATACATATTCGTCATTGCGTTGAGAAAGATGTTTTCGACGATTTGGATTAGTTTTGAAACAGTAAAATGACATTTGGCATTGGAAAAAATTATGAAACCACTGAAATTATTGAAAATCATTTTAGTTCCGATCTAAAAATAATGATTTAAGAAGCATTAACTGGTTGAACAAGGCTATATTAAAAAATGATGGCGTTTTACAAAGTATTTAATATACATATTGGAAATTGCGTTGAAATTGAAGCTGTTGTCGAAGATTGGGATTAGTTTTGAAAGATTAAAATTAAATTTGGCATAGGGAAACATTAGGAAATCCCTGAAATTATCTAAAATCATTTTGGTTCCGATCTAAAAATATTGATTTAAGAACCGTTGACTGCTTGCACAAAGCTATATTAAAAAATGATGGTGTTTTACAAAGTATTTAATATACATATTGGAAATTGCGTTGAAATTGAAGCTGTTGTCGAAGATTGGGATTAGTTTTGAAAGATTAAAATTAAATTTGGCATAGGGAAACATTAGGAAATCCCTGAAATTATCTAAAATCATTTTGGTTCCGATCTAAAAATATTGATTTAAGAACCGTTGACTGCTTGCACAAAGCTATATTAAAAAATGATGGTGTTTTACAAAGTATTTAATATACATATTGGAAATTGCGTTGAAATTGAAGCTGTTGTCGAAGATTGGGATTAGTTTTGAAAGATTAAAATTAAATTTGGCATAGGGAAACATTAGGAAATCCCTGAAATTATCTAAAATCATTTTGGTTCCGATCTAAAAATATTGATTTAAGAAACGTTGACTGCTTGCACAAAGATATATTAAAAATTATGGGAGTTTTTACAAAGCATTTAATATACATATTCGTCATTGCGTTGAGAAAGATGTTTTCGACGATTTGGATTAGTTTTGAAACAGTAAAATGACATTTGGCATTGGAAAAAATTATGAGACCACTGAAATTATTGAAAATCATTTTAGTTCCGATCTAAAAATAATGATTTAAGAAGCATTAACTGGTTGAACAAGGCTATATTAAAAAATGATGGCGTTTTACAAAGTATTTAATATACATATTGGAAATTGCGTTGAAATTGAAGCTGTTGTCGAAGATTGGGATTAGTTTTGAAAGATTAAAATTAAATTTGGCATAGGGAAACATTAGGAAATCCCTGAAATTATCTAAAATCATTTTGGTTCCGATCTAAAAATATTGATTTAAGAACCGTTGACTGCTTGCACAAAGCTATATTAAAAAATGATGGTGTTTTACAAAGTATTTAATATACATATTGGAAATTGCGTTGAAATTGAAGCTGTTGTCGAAGATTGGGATTAGTTTTGAAAGATTAAAATTAAATTTGGCATAGGGAAACATTAGGAAATCCCTGAAATTATCTAAAATCATTTTGGTTCCGATCTAAAAATATTGATTTAAGAACCGTTGACTGCTTGCACAAAGCTATATTAAAAATTATGGGAGTTTTTACAAAGCATTTAATATACATATTCGTCATTGCGTTGAGAAAGATGTTTTCGACGATTTGGATTAGTTTTGAAACAGTAAAATGACATTTGGCATTGGAAAAAATTATGAAACCACTGAAATTATTGAAAATCATTTTAGTTCCGATCTAAAAATAATGATTTAAGAAGCATTAACTGCTTGAACAAGGCTATATTAAAAAATGATGGGGTTTTACAAAGTATTTAATATACATATTGGAAATTGCGTTGAAATTGAAGCTGTTGTCGAAGATTGGGATTAGTTTTGAAAGATTAAAATTAAATTTGGCATAGGGAAACACTAGGAAATCCCTGAAATTATCTAAAATCATTTTGGTTCCGATCTAAAAATATTGATTTAAGAACCGTTGACTGCTTGCACAAAGCTATATTAAAAAATGATGGTGTTTTACAAAGTATTTAATATACATATTGGAAATTGCGTTGAAATTGAAGCTGTTGTCGAAGATTGGGATTAGTTTTGAAAGATTAAAATTAAATTTGGCATAGGGAAACATTAGGAAATCCCTGAAATTATCTAAAATCATTTTGGTTCCGATCTAAAAATATTGATTTAAGAACCGTTGACTGCTTGCACAAAGCTATATTAAAAATGATGGGAGTTTTTACAAAGCATTTAATATACATATTCGTCATTGCGTTGAGAAAGATGTTTTCGACGATTTGGATTAGTTTTGAAACAGTAAAATGACATTTGGCATTGGAAAAAATTATGAAACCACTGAAATTATTGAAAATCATTTTAGTTCCGATCTAAAAATAATGATTTAAGAAGCATTAACTGCTTGAACAAGGCTATATTAAAAAATGATGGCGTTTTACAAAGTATTTAATATACATATTGGAAATTGCGTTGAAATTGAAGCTGTTGTCGAAGATTGGGATTAGTTTTGAAAGATTAAAATTAAATTTGGCATAGGGAAACATTAGGAAATCCCTGAAATTATCTAAAATCATTTTGGTTCCGATCTAAAAATATTGATTTAAGAACCGTTGACTGCTTGCACAAAGCTATATTAAAAAATGATGGTGTTTTACAAAGTATTTAATATACATATTGGAAATTGCGTTGAAATTGAAGCTGTTGTCGAAGATTGGGATTAGTTTTGAAAGATTAAAATTAAATTTGGCATAGGGAAACATTAGGAAATCCCTGAAATTATCTAAAATCATTTTGGTTCCGATCTAAAAATATTGATTTAAGAACCGTTGACTGCTTGCACAAAGCTATATTAAAAATTATGGGAGTTTTTACAAAGCATTTAATATACATATTCGTCATTGCGTTGAGAAAGATGTTTTCGACGATTTGGATTAGTTTTGAAACAGTAAAATGACATTTGGCATTGGAAAAAATTATGAAACCACTGAAATTATTGAAAATCATTTTAGTTCCGATCTAAAAATAATGATTTAAGAAGCATTAACTGCTTGAACAAGGCTATATTAAAAAATGATGGGGTTTTACAAAGTATTTAATATACATATTGGAAATTGCGTTGAAATTGAAGCTGTTGTCGAAGATTGGGATTAGTTTTGAAAGATTAAAATTAAATTTGGCATAGGGAAACACTAGGAAATCCCTGAAATTATCTAAAATCATTTTGGTTCCGATCTAAAAATATTGATTTAAGAACCGTTGACTGCTTGCACAAAGCTATATTAAAAAATGATGGTGTTTTACAAAGTATTTAATATACATATTGGAAATTGCGTTGAAATTGAAGCTGTTGTCGAAGATTGGGATTAGTTTTGAAAGATTAAAATTAAATTTGGCATAGGGAAACATTAGGAAATCCCTGAAATTATCTAAAATCATTTTGGTTCCGATCTAAAAATATTGATTTAAGAACCGTTGACTGCTTGCACAAAGCTATATTAAAAATGATGGGAGTTTTTACAAAGCATTTAATATACATATTCGTCATTGCGTTGAGAAAGATGTTTTCGACGATTTGGATTAGTTTTGAAACAGTAAAATGACATTTGGCATTGGAAAAAATTATGAAACCACTGAAATTATTGAAAATCATTTTAGTTCCGATCTAAAAATAATGATTTAAGAAGCATTAACTGCTTGAACAAGGCTATATTAAAAAATGATGGCGTTTTACAAAGTATTTAATATACATATTGGAAATTGCGTTGAAATTGAAGCTGTTGTCGAAGATTGGGATTAGTTTTGAAAGATTAAAATTAAATTTGGCATAGGGAAACATTAGGAAATCCCTGAAATTATCTAAAATCATTTTGGTTCCGATCTAAAAATATTGATTTAAGAACCGTTGACTGCTTGCACAAAGCTATACTAAAAAATGATGGTGTTTTACAAAGTATTTAATATACATATTGGAAATTGCGTTGAAATTGAAGCTGTTGTCGAAGATTGGGATTAGTTTTGAAAGATTAAAATTAAATTTGGCATAGGGAAACATTAGGAAATCCCTGAAATTATCTAAAATCATTTTGGTTCCGATCTAAAAATATTGATTTAAGAACCGTTGACTGCTTGCACAAAGCTATATTAAAAATTATGGGAGTTTTTACAAAGCATTTAATATACATATTCGTCATTGCGTTGAGAAAGATGTTTTCGACGATTTGGATTAGTTTTGAAACAGTAAAATGACATTTGGCATTGGAAAAAATTATGAAACCACTGAAATTATTGAAAATCATTTTAGGTCCGATCTAAAAATAATGATTTAAGAAGCATTAACTGCTTGAACAAGGCTATATTAAAAAATGATGGCGTTTTACAAAGTATTTAATATACATATTGGAAATTGCGTTGAAATTGAAGCTGTTGTCGAAGATTGGGATTAGTTTTGAAAGATTAAAATTAAATTTGGCATAGGGAAACATTAGGAAATCCCTGAAATTATCTAAAATCATTTTGGTTCCGATCTAAAAATATTGATTTAAGAACCGTTGACTGCTTGCACAAAGCTATACTAAAAAATGATGGTGTTTTACAAAGTATTTAATATACATATTGGAAATTGCGTTGAAATTGAAGCTGTTGTCGAAGATTGGGATTAGTTTTGAAAGATTAAAATTAAATTTGGCAAAGGGAAACATTAGGAAATCCCTGAAATTATCTAAAATCATTTTGGTTCCGATCTAAAAATATTGATTTAAGAACCGTTGACTGCTTGCACAAAGCTATATTAAAAATTATGGGAGTTTTTACAAAGCATTTAATATACATATTCGTCATTGCGTTGAGAAAGATGTTTTCGACGATTTGGATTAGTTTTGAAACAGTAAAATGACATTTGGCATTGGAAAAAATTATGAAACCACTGAAATTATTGAAAATCATTTTAGGTCCGATCTAAAAATAATGATTTAAGAAGCATTAACTGCTTGAACAAGGCTATATTAAAAAATGATGGCGTTTTACAAAGTATTTAATATACATATTGGAAATTGCGTTGAAATTGAAGCTGTTGTCGAAGATTGGGATTAGTTTTGAAAGATTAAAATTAAATTTGGCATAGGGAAACATTAGGAAATCCCTGAAATTATCTAAAATCATTTTGGTTCCGATCTAAAAATATTGATTTAAGAACCGTTGACTGCTTGCACAAAGCTATACTAAAAAATGATGGTGTTTTACAAAGTATTTAATATACATATTGGAAATTGCGTTGAAATTGAAGCTGTTGTCGAAGATTGGGATTAGTTTTGAAAGATTAAAATTAAATTTGGCAAAGGGAAACATTAGGAAATCCCTGAAATTATCTAAAATCATTTTGGTTCCGATCTAAAAATATTGATTTAAGAACCGTTGACTGCTTGCACAAAGCTATATTAAAAATTATGGGAGTTTTTACAAAGCATTTAATATACATATTCGTCATTGCGTTGAGAAAGATGTTTTCGACGATTTGGATTAGTTTTGAAACAGTAAAATGACATTTGGCATTGGAAAAAATTATGAAACCACTGAAATTATTGAAAATCATTTTAGGTCCGATCTAAAAATAATGATTTAAGAAGCATTAACTGCTTGAACAAGGCTATATTAAAAAATGATGGCGTTTTACAAAGTATTTAATATACATATTGGAAATTGCGTTGAAATTGAAGCTGTTATCGCCGATTTGGATTAGTTTTGAAACAGTAAAATGAAATTTGGCATTGGCAAACATTAGGAAATACCTGAAATTATTGAAAATGATTTTGGTTCTGATCTAAAATTATTGATTTAAGAAGCGTTGACTGCTTGCACAAAGCTATATTAAAAAATTATGGGGTTTTACAAATTATTTAATATACATATTGGAAATTGCGTTGAAATTGAAGCTGTTATCGCCGTTTTGGAATAGTTTTGAAACAGTAAAATGAAATTTGGCATAGGGAAACATTATGAAATCCCTGAAATTATCTAAAATCAATTCTGGTTCCGATCTAAAAATATGGATTTAAGAAGCGCTGACTGCTTGCACAAAGCTATATTAAAAATTATGGGTGTTTTTACAAAGGATTTAATATACATATTGGTAATTGCGTTGAGAATGATGTTTTCGACGATTTGGATTAGTTTTGAAACAGTAAAATGACATTTGGCATTGGCAAACATTATGAAACCCTAGAAATTATTGAAAATCATTTTGGTTCCGATCTAAAAATATTGATTTAAGAAGCGTTGACTGCTTGAACAAAAATATATTAAAAAATGATGTCGTTTTATAAAGTATTTAATATACATATTGGAAATTGCGTTGAAATTGAAGCTGTTATAGCCGATTTGGATTAGTTTTTATACAATATTATGAAATTAAGCATTGGCAAATATTAAGAAACCCCTGAAATTATTGAAAATAATTTTGGTTCCGATCTAAAAATATTGATTTAAGAAGCGTTGACCGCTTGCACAAAGCAATATTAAAAAATGATGGGGGTTTTACAAAGTATTTAATATACATATTGGAAATTGCGTTGAAATTGAAGCTGTTGTCGAAGATTGGGATTGGTTTTCAAACAGTAAAATGAAATTTGGCATAGGGAAACATTAGGAAATCCCTGAAATTATCTAAAATCATTTTGGTTCCGATCTAAAAATATTGATTTAAGAACCGTTGACTGCTTGCACAAAGCTATATTAAAAATGATGGGAGTTTTTACAAAGCATTTAATATACATATTCGTCATTGCGTTGAGAAAGATGTTTTCGACGATTTGGATTAGTTTTGAAACAGTAAAATGACATTTGGCATTGGAAAAAATTATGAAACCACTGAAATTATTGAAAATCATTTTAGTTCCGATCTAAAAATAATGATTTAAGAAGCATTAACTGCTTGAACAAGGCTATATTAAAAAATGATGGGGTTTTACAAAGTATTTAATATACATATTGGAAATTGCGTTGAAATTGAAGCTGTTGTCGAAGATTGGGATTAGTTTTGAAAGATTAAAATTAAATTTGGCATAGGGAAACATTAGGAAATCCCTGAAATTATCTAAAATCATTTTGGTTCCGATCTAAAAATATTGATTTAAGAACCGTTGACTGCTTGCACAAAGCTATATTAAAAAATGATGGTGTTTTACAAAGTATTTAATATACATATTGGAAATTGCGTTGAAATTGAAGCTGTTGTCGAAGATTGGGATTAGTTTTGAAAGATTAAAATTAAATTTGGCATAGGGAAACATTAGGAAATCCCTGAAATTATCTAAAATCATTTTGGTTCCGATCTAAAAATATTGATTTAAGAACCGTTGACTGCTTGCACAAAGCTATATTAAAAATGATGGGAGTTTTTACAAAGCATTTAATATATATATTCGTCATTGCGTTGAGAAAGATGTTTTCGACGATTTGGATTAGTTTTGAAACAGTAAAATGACATTTGGCATTGGAAAAAATTATGAAACCACTGAAATTATTGAAAATCATTTTAGTTCCGATCTAAAAATAATGATTTAAGAAGCATTAACTGCTTGAACAAGGCTATATTAAAAAATGATGGCGTTTTACAAAGTATTTAATATACATATTGGAAATTGCGTTGAAATTGAAGCTGTTGTCGAAGATTGGGATTAGTTTTGAAAGATTAAAATTAAATTTGGCATAGGGAAACATTAGGAAATCCCTGAAATTATCTAAAATCATTTTGGTTCCGATCTAAAAATATTGATTTAAGAACCGTTGACTGCTTGCACAAAGCTATATTAAAAATTATGGGAGTTTTTACAAAGCATTTAATATACATATTCGTCATTGCGTTGAGAAAGATGTTTTCGACGATTTGGATTAGTTTTGAAACAGTAAAATGACATTTGGCATTGGAAAAAATTATGAAACCACTGAAATTATTGAAAATCATTTTAGGTCCGATCTAAAAATAATGATTTAAGAAGCATTAACTGCTTGAACAAGGCTATATTAAAAAATGATGGCGTTTTACAAAGTATTTAATATACATATTGGAAATTGCGTTGAAATTGAAGCTGTTATCGCCGATTTGGATTAGTTTTGAAACAGTAAAATGAAATTTGGCATTGGCAAACATTAGGAAATACCTGAAATTATTGAAAATGATTTTGGTTCTGATCTAAAATTATTGATTTAAGAAGCGTTGACTGCTTGCACAAAGCTATATTAAAAAATTATGGGGTTTTACAAATTATTTAATATACATATTGGAAATTGCGTTGAAATTGAAGCTGTCATCGCCGATTTGGAATAGTTTTGAAACAGTAAAATGAAATTTGGCATAGGGAAACATTATGAAATCCCTGAAATTATCTAAAATCAATTCTGGTTCCGATCTAAAAATATGGATTTAAGAAGCGCTGACTGCTTGCACAAAGCTATATTAAAAATTATGGGTGTTTTTACAAAGGATTTAATATACATATTGGTAATTGCGTTGAGAATGATGTTTTCGACGATTTGGATTAGTTTTGAAACAGTAAAATGACATTTGGCATTGGCAAACATTATGAAACCCTAGAAATTATTGAAAATCATTTTGGTTCCGATCTAAAAATATTGATTTAAGAAGCGTTGACTGCTTGAACAAAAATATATTAAAAAATGATGTCGTTTTATAAAGTATTTAATATACATATTGGAAATTGCGTTGAAATTGAAGCTGTTATAGCCGATTTGGATTAGTTTTTATACAATATTATGAAATTAAGCATTGGCAAATATTAAGAAACCCCTGAAATTATTGAAAATCATTTTGGTTCCGATCTAAAAATATTGATTTAAGAAGCGTTGACCGCTTGCACAAAGCAATATTAAAAAATGATGGGGGTTTTACAAAGTATTTAATATACATATTGGAAATTGCGTTGAAATTGAAGTTGTTGTCGAAGATTGGGATTGGTTTTCAAACAGTAAAATGAAATTTGGCATAGGGAAACATTAGGAAATCCCTGAAATTATCTAAAATCATTTTGGTTCCGATCTAAAAATATTGATTTAAGAAGCGTTGACTGCTTGCACAAAGCAATATTAAAAAATGATGGGGTTTTACAATGTATTTAATATACATATTGGAAATTGCGTTGAAATTGAAGCTGTTGTCGAAAATTGGGATTAGTTTTGAAACAGTAAAATGAAAGTTGGCATTGGCAAACATCATCGAACACCTGAAATTATTGAAAATCATTGTGGTTCTGACGTAAAAGTATTAATTTAAGAAGCGTTGACTGCCTGCACAAAGGTATTTTAAAAAAGATGGCGTTTTACAAAGTATTTAATATACATATTGGATATTGCTTTGATAAAGAAGATGTTTTCGCCGATTTGGATTAGATTTGAAAGAGTAAAATGAAATTTGGCATTGGCAAACATTAGGAATTCCCTGAAATTATTGAAAATATTTTTGGTTCCGATCTAAAAATATTGATTTAAGAAGCGTTGACTGCTTGCACAAAGCAATATTAAAAAAGGATGGCGTTTTACAAGGTATTTAATATACATATTGGAAATTGCATTGAAATTGAAGCTGTTGTCGAAGATTGGGATTAGTTTTGAAACAGTAAAATGAAATTTGGCATTGGCAAACATTAAGAAATTACTGAAATTATTGAAAATCATTTTATTTCCGATCTAAAAATATTGATTTAAGAAGCGTTGACTGCTTGTACAAAGCCATATTAAAAATTATGGGGTTTTACAAAGTATTTAATATACATATTGGAAATTGCGTTGAAATTGAAGCTGTTGTCGAAGATTGGGATTAGTTTTGAAAGAGTAAAATGAAATTTGGCATTGGCAAACATTAGGAAATCCCTGAAATTACTGAAAATCATTTTGGCACCGATCTAAAAATATTGATTTAAGAAGCGTTGACAGCTTACACAAAGCTATATTAAAAAAATGAGGGGGTTTTACAAAGTATTTAATATACATATTGGAAATTCCGTTGAAATTGAAGCTGTTTCGAAGATTTGGATTAGTTTTGAAACAGTAAAATGAAATTTGGCATTGGCAAACATTAGGAAATCCCTGAAAGTTTTGAAAATCATTTTGGTTCCGATGTAAAAATATTGATTTAAGAAGCGTTGACTGCTTGCACAAAGCTATATTAAAAAATTATGGGTTTATACAGATTGGAAATTGCGTTGAATTTGAAGCTGTTGTCGAAGATTGGGATTAGTTTTGAAAGAGTAAAATGAAATTTGGCATTGGCAAACATTAGGAAATCCCTGATATTATTGAAAATCATTTTGGTTCCGATCTAAAAATATTGATTTAAGAAGCGCTGTCTGCTTGCACAAAGCAATATTAAAAAATGATGGTGTTTTACAAGGTATTTAATATACATATTGGAAATTGCGTTGAAAATGAAGCTGTTGTCGAAGATTGGGATTAGTTTTGAAACAGGAAAATAAAATTTGGCATTGGCAAGCATTAGGAAATCCCGGAAATTATTGAAAATCATTTGCGTTCCGATCTAAAAATATTGATGTTAATAGCGTTGACTGCTTGCACAAAGCTATATTATAAAATTATGGGTTTATACCTATTGGAAATTGCGTTGAAATTAAAGCTGTTGTCGAAGATTGGGATTAGTTTTGAAACAGTAAAATGAAATTTAGCATTGGCAAACATTAGGAAATCACCGACATTATTGAAAATCATTTGGGTTCCGATCTAAAAATATTGATTTAAGAAGCGTTGACTGCTTCCACAAAGCTATATTAAAAAATTATGGGGTTTTACAAAGTATTTAATATACATATTGGAAATTGCGTTGAAATTGAAGCTGTTGTCGAATATTTGGATTAGTTTTGAAACAGTAAAATGAAACTTGGCATTGGCAAACATTAGGAAATCCCTGAAAGTATTGAAAATCATTTTGGTTCCGATCTAAAAATATTGATTTAAGAAGCGCTGACTGCTTGCACAAAGCAATATTAAAAAATGATGGTGTTTTACAAAGTATTTAATATACATAATGGAAATTGCGTTGAAATTGAAGCTGTTGTCGACGATTTGGTTTAGTTTTGAAAGAGTAAAATGAAATTTGGCATTGGCAAACATTAGGAAATCCCTGAAATTATGGAAAATCATTTTGGTTCGGAGCTAAAAATATTGATTTAAGAAGCGCTGACTGCTTGCACAAAGCAATATTAAAAAATGATGGTGTTTTAGAAGGTATTTAATATACATATTGGAAATTGCGTTGAAATTGAAGATGTTGTCGAAGATTTGGTTTAGTTTTGAAAGAGTAAAATGAAATTTGGCATTGGCAAACATTAGGAAATCCCTGAAATTATGGAAAATCATTTTGGTTCGGATCTAAAAATATTGATTTAAGAAGCGCTGACTGCTTGCACAAAGCAATATTAAAAAATGATGGTGTTTTAGAAGGTATTTAATATACATATTGGAAATTGCGTTGAAATTGAAGATGTTGTCGAAGATTTGGTTTAGTTTTGAAAGAGTAAAATGAAATTTGGTATTGGCAAACATTAGGAAATCCCTGAAATTATGGAAAATCATTTTGGTTCCGATCTAAAAATATTGATTTAAGAAGGGCTGACTGCTTGCACAAAGCAATATTAAAAAATGATGGTGTTTTAGAAGGTATTTAATATACATATTGGAAATTGCGTTGAAATTGAAGATGTTGTCGAAGATTTGGTTTAGTTTTGAAAGAGTAAAATGAAATTTGGTATTGGCAAACATTAGGAAATCCCTGAAATTATTGAAAATCATTTTGGTTCCGATCTGAAAATATTGATTTAAAAAGCGTTGACTGCTTGCACAAAGCTATATTAAAAAATTATGGGGTTATACCTATTGGAAATTGCGTTGAAATTGAAGCTGTTGTCGAAGATTTGGATTAGTTTTGAAACAGTAAAATGAAATTTGGCATTGGCAAACATTAGGAAAACCCGGAAAGTATTGAAAATCGTTTTAGTTCCGATCTAAAAATAATGATTTAAGTAGTGTTGACAGTTTGCACAAAGCAATATTAAAAAATGATGGGATTTTACAAAGTATTTAATATACATATTGGAAATTGCGTTGAAATTGAAGCTGTTATCGCTGATTTGGATTAGTTTTGAAACAGTAAAATGAAATTTGGCATTAACAAACATTAGGAAATCAGTGAAATCATTGAAAATCATTTTGGTTCCGATGTAAAAATATTGATTTAAATAGCGTTGACTGCTTGCACAAAGCTATATTAAAAAATTATGGCGTTTTACAAAGTATTTAATATACATATTGGAAATTGCGTTGAAATTGAAGCTGTTGTCGAAGATTGGGATTAGTTTTGAAAGAGTAAAATGAAATTTGGCATTGGCAAACATTAGGAAATCCCTGAAATTATTGAAAATCATTATGGTTCCGATCTAAAAATATTGATTTAAGAAGTGTTGACTGCTTGCAGAAATCTATATTAAAAAATGATGGTGTTTTACAAAGTATTTAATATACATATTGGAAATTGCGTTGAAATTGAAGCTGTTGTCGAAGATTTGGATTAGTTTTGAAAGAGTAAAATGAAATTTAGTATTGGCATACATTAGGAAATTCCTGAAATTATTTAAAATCATTTTGGTTTCGATCTGAAAATATTGATTTAAGAAGCGTTGACTGCTTGCTCAAAGCTATATTAAAAAATGATGGGGTTTTACAAATTATTTAATATACATATTGGAAATTGCGTTGAAATTGAAGCTGTTATCCCCGATTTGGATTAGTTTTGAAAGAGTAAAATGAAATTTGGCATTGGCAAACATTGGGAAATCCCTGAAATTATTGAAAATTATTTTGGTTCCGATCTAAAAATATTGATTTAAGAAGCGTAGACTGCTTGCACAAAGCAATATTAAAAAATTTTGGGGTTATACCTATTGGAAATTGCGTTGAAATTGAAGCTGTTGTCGAAGATTGGGATTAGTTTTGAAACAGCAAAATGAAATTTGGCATTGGCAAACATTAGGAAATCCCCGAAATTACTGAAAATCATTTTGGCACCGATTTAAAAATATTGATTCAAGAAGCGTTGACTGCTTGCTCAAAGCTATATTAAAAAATGATGGGGTTTTACAAAGTATTTAATATATATATTGGAAATTGCGTTGAAATTGAAGCTGTTGTCCAAGATTGGGATTAGTTTTGAAACAGTAAAATGAAATTTGGCATTGGCAAACAGGAAATCCCAGAAATTATTGAAAATCATTTAGGTTCTGATCTAAATATATTGATTTAAGAAGCATTGACTACTTGCACGAAGCTATATAAAAATATGATGCGCTTTTACAAAGTATTTAATTTAGATATTGGAAAATGCGTTGAAATTGAAGTTCTTTTCGCCGATTTGGATTAGGTTTGAAACAGAAAAATGAAATGTGGCATTGGCAAATATTAGGAAACCCCTGAAACTATTGAATATCCTTTTGGTTCCGATCTAAAAATATTGATTTAAGAAGCGTTGACTGCTTCCACAAAGCTATCTTAAAAACTTATGGGGTTTTACAAATTATTTAATATACATATTGGAAATTGCTTTGAAAAATAAACTGTTTTCGCCGATTTGGATTAGTTTTGAAACAGCAAAATTAAATTTGTCATTAGCAAATATTAGGAAACCTCTAAAATTATTGAAAATCATTTTGTTTCCGATCGAAAAGTATTGATTTAAGTAGCGTTGACTGCTTGCACAATGCTATATTAAAAAATTATGAGCTTTTACAAAGTATTAAAAAATTATGAGCTTTTACAAAGTATTTATTATACATATTGAAAATTGCGTTGAAAAAGAAGTAGTTTTCGCTGATTTTGATCTGTTTTGAAACAGTAAAATGAATTTGGCATTGGCAAACATTAGGAAACCCTTGAAATTATTGAAAATCATTTTGTTTCCGATCTCATAATATTGATTTAAGAAGCGTTGACTGCTTGCACAAAGCTATATTAAAAATTATGGGCTTTTACAAAGTATTCAATATACATATTGGTAATTGCGTTGAAAACGAAGCTGTTTTCGCCGATTTGGAATAGTTTTGAAACAGTGAAATGAAATTTGGCATTGGTAAAGTTTAGGTAAACCCCTGAAATTATTGAAAATCATTTGGGTTCTGATCTAAATATATTGATTTTGAAGCGTTGACTGCTTGCAGAAAGCTACATTAAAACATTATGGGGTTTTACAAATTATTTACTATAGATATTGGAAAATGCGTTGAAATTGAAGCTTTTTTCGCCGATTTTGATCTGTTTTGAAACAGTAAAACGAAATTTGGCATTGGCAAACATTAGGAAACCCTTGAAATTATTGAAAATCATTTTGGTTCCGATCTAAAAATATTGATTTAAGAAGCGTTGACTGCTTTCACAAAGCTATATTAAAAAATTATGGGCTTTTACAAAGTATTTAATATACATATTGGTAATTGCGTTGAAAACGAAGCTGTTTTCGCCGATTTGGAATAGTTTTGAAACAGTGAAATGAAATTTGGCATTGGTAAACTTTAGGTAAACCCCTCAAATTATTGAAAATCATTTGGGTTCTGATCTAAATATATTGATTTAAGAAGTGTTGACTGCTTGCAGAAAGCTATACTAAAAAATTATGGGGTTTTACAAATTATTTACTATAGATATTGGAAAATGCATTGAAATTGAAGTTCTTTTCGCCGATTTGGATTAGGTTTGAAACAGAAAAATGAAATGTGGCATTGGCAAACATTAGGAAACCCCTGAAACT
Organism: Acanthosepion lycidas; assembly: GCA_963932145.1. Classification (NCBI taxonomy): domain Eukaryota; kingdom Metazoa; phylum Mollusca; class Cephalopoda; order Sepiida; family Sepiidae; genus Acanthosepion; species Acanthosepion lycidas. Next base: position 103,290 of record CAWVQA010000849.1, read on the forward strand.
ATTGAATATCCTTTTGGTTCCGATCTAAAAATATTGATTTAAGAAGCGTTGACTGCTTCCACAAAGCTATCTTAAAAAATTATGGGGTTTTACAAATTATTTAATATACATATTGGAAATTGCTTTGAAAAATAAACTGTTTTCGCCGATTTGGATTAGTTTTGAAACAGCAAAATTAAATTTGTCATTGGCAAATATTAGGAAACCCCTAAAATTATTGAAAATCATTTTGTTTCCGATCTAAAAATATTGATTTAAGTAGCGTTGACTGCTTGCACAATGCTATATTAAAAAATTATGAGCTTTTACAAAGTATTTATTATACATATTTAAAATTGCTTTGAAAAAGAAGTAGTTTTCGCTGATTTTGATCTGTTTTGAAACAGTAAAACGAAATTTGGCATTGGCAAACATTAGGAAACCCTTGAAATTATTGAAAATCATTTTGGTTCCGATCTCATAATATTGATTTAAGAAACGTTGACTGCTTGCACAAAGCTATATTAAAAAAATATGGGCTTTTACAAAATATTTAATATACATATTGGAAATTGCGTTGAAAACGAAGCTGTTTTCGCCGATTTGGAATAGTTTTGAAACAGTGAAATGAAATTTGGCATTGGTAAACTTTAGGTAAACCCCTGAAATTATTGAAAATCGTTTGGGTTCTGATCTAAATATATTGATTTAAGAAGCGCTGACTGCTTGCAGAAAGCTATATTAAAAAATTATGGGGTTTTACAAAGTATTTAATATACATATCGGAAATTGCGTTGAAAAATAATCTGTTTTCGCCGATTTGGATTAGTTTTGAAACAGTAAATTTAAAATGTAATTTGGTGTTGGTAAACTTTAGAATACTGAAAATCAGTTAGCTTTCGATGTAAAACTATTGTTTTTAATAAGCTTCGATATCTTACACAATGTTATATTAATAAAATTATGGGGATTTCGTTGAAATTGATGCTGTTTTCGCCGATTTGGATTACTTTTTAAACATTAAAAACACACAATTTTAAAATCTAAAATGTGCTTGGAAACATTAAAAACCACTGAAATTATTGAAAATCGATATGGTTTCGATTTAAATGTATTTTTAACAAGTTTCCACGTTATATCAAAAAATTATGGCGTTTGTAATAGTTTTGAAAACATTGATAATTGAATTGAATTTGAAGCTCTTTTCGTGATATGGATTAGTTTTAAAACTAATCCATAGCGCCATATGAGCTTCAATTCAGAGCTTCGCATTGTAAATTTACTGTTTTAAGTTTTTAAAAACTTAAAACAGTAATTTTATAATGTCATTTGGTGTTGATAATCATTAGAAAACTAAATATAACTGTGTAAGCTGTCGGAACTTTTGCAAAATTTGGGAATTTCTTTGGAATTGAAGCTGTTTTCGCCGATTTGAAATAGTTTTTAAATCTTAAACACAGTCATTTTAAAATGTAAGCTATCGAAACCTTTTAAAACTATAGTTTAAGATCGAAACCAAATTTTTTATCAACAGGGAATAACATTTTAAAATTACCGCGTTTAAGGTTGAAAAATTAATCCAAATCGACCAAAGCATATTCAATATAAATGCAAATTTAAATGTTTTCTAAACCCCATGTTCCGACAGCTTACACATAACTTTGTGTAAGCTGTCGAAACATGTTAAAAACAATATTTTCAAACCGTTTTTCAATAATTTATGGGCGTTTCAATCTTTACCAACACAAAATAAATTTTATAATTATTGTGTTTAAGTCTTAAATAGTAATCCAAATCGGCTAAAACAGCTTTAATTTCAACCCAATTTTCAATGTTTTCAAAACAGTAAAGAAACCTATAATTTTTTATTATAACTATGTAATCTGTCAAAAGCTTTTGTAACGGTATTTTGATGGAAACCCAATCGATTTTCAATAATTGCTGTTGTTTTCTAATGTTTACCAAAATCAAATTACATTTTGAATTTACTGTACTTAAACAACCCAAATCAGCCAAAACAGTTTCAGGTTTAACGCAATTTTCAGTTTTCAAAACTTTGAAAAACCCCATAATTTTTTTTAATATAACACTGAGTAAGCTGTCGAAACTTGTTAAATACCATATTTTCAGATCGAAGCCAAATCGATTTTCAATAATTTCAGGTGTTTTCTAACACTTACAAACACCGAATTACACTTCAAATTCACTTTTTAAGGTATAAAACCTAATCCATATCGGCCAATACAGCTTCAAGTTCAACGTAATTTTCAATTACAAAAGCTTTTTTCAAAACTTTATAAAACCACATAAATTTTTAATATAACTTTGTGTAAACTGTCGAAAATTGTTAAAAATATTTAGATCGAAACCAAAATGATTTTCAATAATTACAGGGGTTTTCTTATGTGCACCAACACCAAATTACATTTTAAAATTATTGTGTAAAAAAAATATAAATCGGCCGAAACAGCTTCAATTTCAACGCAATGTTCTCAAAACTTTGTAAAACACTATAATTTATGAATAACTTTATGTATCACAAAAACAATAAGTGTTTTTCTAATGTTTTCAAAAAACAAATAATATTTTGAAACAACTGAGTTTAATGCATAAAAAATACTCGAAATTTGCCTAAACAGCTTCATTTTCAATGCTTTTCAACGTTTGCCAAAACTTTGTAAACCAAAATCTTTTTCAATATAACTTTGTGTAACTTGTTAAAATCAATATTTTTCGATTTTCAATAATTTTATTTGTTTTCTAATGCTTCAAAAGCAAAATGATATTCTGAAACAAGTGCGTTTAAGGTTTAAAATATACTCAAAATTGGCCTAAACAGCTTCGTTTTGAACGCAGTTTTCAATGTTTTTTTAATATAATTGAGCCTGGTTCACGACAAACGGCAACAAACGGCACCTCTTCGTCCGGTGTGAATCCTGGTTTGATCAATGGAGTGATCTTCGATTCTGGCCTGCCTTACCCAACGTTTTGATTGATTTGATTATAAGGAGGTCAAGATCGATTCGTTGCAGGTATCTTTGCGTTGAGCTGGTCCAGGTCGAGTGAAGTCGTACAATAAAATTGGAGAAAAAAACAGCATTCGAAATATATATAAAAATAATAGTATTTTTATATCGAATACTGCATTAGTTAGTAGTTGTGTTTGCATACAGGTGTTTGTCGACCCAACCCGTTCCTAAATTGGACAAGCTGGTAAGTTTATGCTTGCAGAGTTAGCGAAATTTGTTTTAATGATTTGGTAAGTATGGCTCAAGGTTGAAGTCGGAGGTTCTTGTGTTCCACAGGAGTTGTGGAATCTCTCAGCGACCTCTGCCATTTCCTTTCTCAGATCTCAAACGTCAACTGTCTACTAACTGAATGGCTTTCGCGCATTCATTTTTATGGACTCCAACTAGAAACTGGTGCGGAGCAAGATGTAGACTGGGTTTCGGTGAATCCCCTGATTTCCAACAAAAGTCCATTGTTTTTGGTCCTGAGAAATTAAATTACTTCATAATTTGGGGGAATTCTCCTTCTCTAATGGGAGACGTGTTCAGGCATCACTCCGCCTGGTTACTTCTACTTTCTCCCACCAGTGCTTTCCAGTGGACAGCTCCTTCAACCTCCTTACTGTCTCGTCTGTGCATGTTACACTTCAGTGGGTGCAGGCAGCCCCTCCTCCTTCATTGATTTTATAATGTTTTCAAATGCCAAATCATATTTTAGAACAAACGTCTTTAAGGTATAAAAACTACTCGAAAAAAACAGCAAGTTTTATTGGTTTTCTAATGTTTTCAAATACGAAATTATATTTTCATACAACCGTGTTTAACGTTTAAAAAGTACTCGAAATTGGCCAAAACAACTGGTTTTTCAACGTAAATTACAATGTTTTTCAAAAGTTGTAAAACCCAAAATTTTTAATCTAACTTTGTGTAAACTATTGAAACTTATTAAAATACATATTTTCGATCGATACCTAATCGATTTTCAATAATTTTATTGGTTTTCTAATGTTTTCATATATCGAATAATATTTTCAAACAACCGTGATTAACGATTAAAGACTACTCCAAATTGGCCAAAACAACTAGTTTTTCAACGTAAATTTCAATGTTTTCAAAACTTTGTGTAACCTCTGTTGAAACTGATTTATTCAAATGCCTGTTATTCGTACAGGGTTTACTCGGGATACTTGCTGAATTAGAAAGGGTTTCCAATCAACATTTTCCATGCATACAAAATCGAATTTCAATAATTTTATTGATTTTCTAATTTTTAAAAATACCAAATTATACTTTTAAACGCGAAATTGACGTAAACAGCTAGTTTTTCAACATAAATTTCAATGTTTTTGAAAACTTTGTAAAATCCCAAATTTTTAACATAACTTTGTGTAAACTGTTGAAATCAATTTTTTTGGTCGTTACCAAATCGATTTTCAATAATTTTATTGGTTTTCGAATGTTTTCAAAGACCAAATTATATTTTTAAACAGCTGTGCTTAACATAAAAATACATGAAATTTACGTAAACTAAAAGAAAAGCTATCATGGTTCACATCTTGACGCGACAGAAGCAACGAGAACAATATTTGCAGCAACAAAAACGACAACACGAACAGAAATTACAATTACAACTACAACAAGAGTTTTGTTACTTGTTTTCAAAACAATTGACTCCAACTAGAAACTGGTGCGGAGCAAGATGTAGACTGGGTTTCTGCGAATCGCATGCTTTCCTCAAAAAGTTGTTTTTGGTACTGAGAAATTAAATTACTTCATAATTTTGGGGAATTCTCATTCTCATGGGAGACGTGTGCAGGCAACACTTCGCCTGGTTACTTCTACTTTTCCCTAACAGTGATTTCCATTAAATTAGATTCAGTCATAGGTAATGTCTGTTTTGGGGAATCAGTCGCAATGATGAATGTATCATCTGATATATATTCCATTAGATTCGGTCATAGGTAATTTCCGTTTTTAGGAATCAGTTGTAATGATTGAAGTATAATCTGATATATTCCATTAAATTCAGTCATAGGTAATTTCTGATTTTAGGAATCAGTTGTAATGATGAAGATATCATCTGATATGTTTCATTTGATTCAGTCATTGATAATTTCTGTTTTTAGGAATGAGTTAATGATGAATGTGTCATCTGATATATCGCATTAGATTCAGTCATAGGTAATTCTTTTTTGAGGAATACGTTATTATGACGAATGTATCATCTGATATATTCCATTAGATTCTGTCATAGTTAATTTCTGTTTTTAGGAATCAGTTGTATTGATGAATATATCATCTGATATATTCCTTTAGATTCAGTTATAGTTAACTACTGTTTCTAGGAATCACTTGAAATGATTACTGTATCAGGGATTTTATATGTTTTACTTGATAGATTTCGCAAAACTCTTGGAAACATGCGTTCCGTTATCTGTTATTAAACAGTCCACTACGCCAAACCGAGCGAATAGCTCGTGGAGGAAATTTATGATCGTTTCTGTAGTAGGATTTTTGCACCGAAACACCTCCGGCCATTTACTGTAGCTATCAACTATGATTAAATAGTAGAACCCGTCAATTGGTCTTGCATAATCTGTGTGTATTCTTGACCATGGACAATCAGTTTCAGGCCAAGGCTTATGTATTATTGGCGGTGCTTTAGCTGCTAAATTACACCCCTTGCCTGTTTGAGAAATATCCTGGTCCATATTCTTCCAGTATACATAGCTTCACATTAGCGACTTCATTCTATTTTTACCCGGGTGTCCTCTGTGGAAATCCTTTACTATCCGTTTTTGTAAAGTTTTGGGGATTACTTTCGTTGTAAAGTAGCACATAGAGAAAAGCTGTCCGAAATTTTCTCAATTTTTCTGCTATTTTTGCTTTTGTTTCATTAATAAATTCGTTATTTTTGGCTTCATTCATTTCTAAGGGCTGCGATTACCGTATCTTCCAATGGCTCTGTTTGTTGGTATAAGTCTCGACAGACCATCCGCGTGCCCGATTCTTTTCGTTGGTAAATATTCCAATCTGAAATTATCGTTCAGAAGAATCGTTGGAATTAAAGTAGCCTATTTGCCGTGTACACCGGTAGACCTTTTTTTTGAACCAAAAATTTTTATTAACGGTTTGTGATCCGTCTGCACAGTAAAGTGTCTACCATAGACGTATCTATGGAATCTTGTTACTGCGAAGATAATTGCTAGAGCTTCCTTCTCAATTTGTGAATAGTTTTTCTCCGCTGGTAGTAGGGTTCGAGAAGCATGTGCGATAGGTTTTATTGTCCCATCTGGCATTTTATGTAATATACACACTCCGACACCGTAGGCGCTTGCATCACTTGCTACAATAATCTCTAGTTTAGGATCATAGTGTGCCAAAAATAAATCCGATGTTAATGTCTTGATTATTTTTTCGAATGTTTCCTGGCATTGATCTGTCCACTGCCAAGCTTTTTCTTTCTTTAGCAGTTCGTTCAATGGTGAGCGAAGTTTATGCATTTGAGGTATGAATTCCTGGTAGTAATTCACTAATCCAAGAAAACTTTGTAGTTTTGCTATGTTCTTAGGAACTGGCTTCTTTTTTTTATTGCTGTAGACCTTTCAGGGTCTGGACGTCTACCTTCTTGGTCTATTATATGGCCAAGATATTTAATTTCCTTCATGAAAAAAATCACACTTATTTTCTTTCACTTTGAATCCGTAGCTTTGAATTCTCTTAAACACTTCTTATACATGTTGACAGTGTTGTTCAACGCTTTCGCTATTAATCAATATGTCATCCAAATATGCTATTGTGTATTCTAGTCCTGCCAGCATCGTATCCATTGTCTGCTGGAAAATAGCCGGCGCTACTTTAATTCCAAATGGTAGTCTTTGGTATCTGTACAATCCATTGTGTGTGTTTATGCATAGTAGTTTTAAACTTTCTTCATCGACTGGAATTTGCAGGTAGGCCTCACTTAGATCAATTTTTGAAAAATATTTTCCGACATTTAATTTAGTGAATACTTCTTCAGGACTAGGTAGCGGATAGTGGTAGTCCTTTATTGCTGCGTTCAAACAGCAGAAAATTCAGCACAAACTCGAATTTCTCCTGATTTCTTCTTAACGTAGACCGTCGGTGCGGCCCATTTGCTGTACTCTACTTTTTTCAATATGCCCGTATTTTCGAGTCTAGGTAATTCTTGGTCAATCTTTTCTATTGACGCAAACGGTACACTCCTTTTTTTCTTAAAAATAGGTTGAACGTTATCCTTTATTTTGATATTAGCTGCCATTTTCTTGTATCTTCCGAGACCTGTCGAAAATACTTCGGGGAAACTCGTTTTTAGTTTTCCTTTTAATTTGCCTGCCTCGGTTGATAAGCTTTTTACATTCTGGCAGTAGGTGCTAATAGGTAGATCCCACAATTCGAATTTTTGCATCCAGTCTGTCCCGAATAGGTTTTCGGTATTTCTTAAGACGTACATATTTAGTTTTTTCGTCATTCCGTTAAATGTTACGTTTGTGATTATTTCGCCCTCGAATTTTATCTTTCTCCTCGTAACTGATCTCGCAATTTTATCCGTTTTTAACACGACAGGTTTGTTCAGTTTTCTCCATGTTTGTAGATTTATGATAGTTAAGTCTGAGCCAGAATCCAGCTGTAACCTAACTTTTCTGTTTTGCATTTCAACTTGTACATATTTTCTTATATCAGTCTCATCTGTTTGGTCGGTCCTCGTAATTCTTATTCTGCTTTCTTTTCTATACCAACAGTGAGAACTTTTGTGACCAATTCTTTTACATGATAGACACGTTTTAGCACGATATGTACAGTCTTTAACCCAATGCCAAGACCCACAACGATAGCATGGACTTGGTGGTAGTTTCTTTTTATGTTGATTATAATTAGAAAATTTTCTTTTACCTGTTCTTGAGGCGGGAAAATCGGTTCTGTTTGTTTGTGAGGAGGGAAAATTTGTTTGCTTTGTTTGTGAGGAGGGACAATTTGTCTGTCTTCGTACTTTGCGCCACTGTTTGTAGGTATGCATTGTCATGGTAGTTTTTGAGTACCATATCCTCATGCAATAATAGTTGCCATTCAAATATTATATCTTGACACATCAACTTGTCTTGAATTTCTCTTCTAAATAATTATGGTAATCATTTTTTAAATAGAAATTAAATAACACTGATCACAAACTAGAAGAAAAAAATTGTAAGAATTCTTCTTACACCTATCAACAAAAGCAAATTAAACTTGTAGAGGCCTTATAGGATACAAATCCTATATCATTCCAACAAATAAGTGAAAAACACAAAGTAGATTTGCACACCCGCAAAATCGGATCAAAACGACTAAAAACAGATTTCGCAATAAGGTGTGAATTTTCTGACCAATGAAAGGAGGCGATTTGCTAAACTAAAAAAAAGATAATGATCCAGTGTGAAAAAAAGTCAGCTATAAATAGAGAGACTCAAGTCAATCATCAGTCAGAAGGGCGCAGAGATCATAGAGGACAGAAGACTGACAGTCAGGTCCGTCACTGACTCAACCCTACACTAAGAGCAGAAAGTGGGATAGGAAAGGAAAACAACAACAACAAATTTACAACTGACTTAAAACAATTCAACCCGATAAGTACATTTTCCTCTTATCTTTTATTTCTCATTCACACTCTCTTTTTCAACTAAAATTGATCGCCCCTTTTTCCTTTCCAGCTACTCGGCGGATACACAAAAACAAAAGAAACAGACATTACTCTACTACTCTGTTGAAAGAGAGCGAACGCATAGACATTTTTTTGTTCAAATCAAATCGTTGTATTTTGTGGGCAGGGTATTCCGTATTAAATTCTCCTTTTAATCAGGGTACGCTGTACCCCACAAGTGGTGACCAAATCGACGTGAAATGAACTCACAAATTTCCAACTAAAAGAAAAGCTTCAACAAAATAGGCAACACATTTTTTAACATATAACCATAATCATCAAGACACATAGAAAATGGATACACACACTACGGAACCTATGGAAGCCGCTATAACAATTAACTTACCAACTTACAACCCAACTAACGTACAAATTTTGTTTGCACAGTTAAATGCAATTTTCAATGTAAAGAAAATTACATCGCAAAGTTCAAAATACGCCTATGTTGTCGAAAAACTTCCCGCAGATGTAGCATCCGAAGTAGTTAATCTACTTAATGACATGCCTTATGACACGTTGAAAGCTGCAATTATTATACGAGTCGGTAAATCGGAGGAAAAAAGGTTACACGACTTATTCAATAATATGAACCAGGGATATATGAAACCTTCACAGCTTTTAAGAAAAATGCGATCCTTATTAGGAGACAACACCATGTCCGAAGTGGTGTTAAAGAAACTGTGGATGGATAAACTACAAACACATACAACACAGATACTCGCATCACTCCCCGATGATTTACAGCTGGGGAAAATAGCGGAAATAGCAGACAAAAATTTTGTCTGCTATTTCCGCTATTTTGTCACAAAATACATGACAACAACCAAGACAAAAATGTATACGCCACATCACATGCACCAACAGATACAGCAACATTACCAGACAAGTCATCTGAATTGTCGCAGCTGTATAAGGAAATGGCGTTCTCGTCCAACATTCAGAAATAGATCCTACTCACTACACAGATGTCGATGTAGATCGAACTCTTTCTCCAGAGAGCAAATTACACACGATACCTGTTGGTATCATTATAAATTTGGAAGAAATGCAAAGAAGTGCACAGAACCATGCAATTTCAATTCGAAAACTTCTCACATTTCTACACAACATCAGGGAAACGACTGTGTCGGCAGCAAGTAAAGACGACATTAGCTGCTGGATTAAAACAAGAGAGTCGTCTATTTTACATCCGGGACAGAAGTAACGGATATTTATTTTTAGTCGACACCGGCGCTCAGATCAGTGTTATCCCACCAAATACAAAACAAAAACCAACATTCTCCACATACACATTGCAGGCAGCAAATGGATCAAAGATAGAAACATACGGTGAGATATCACTAACGCTCGATTTGAGTCTAAGAAGATCTTTTCCATGGATTTTCACACAAGCAAATGTGAAAACACCTATCTCGGGAGCGGATTTCCTATCCCATTTCGATTTATCAGTGAATATGGCTACACACTCATTGACAGTAACACAAACCTAAGAACAAAGGGAATCACCTCAATCTACAAGTCAACAGGAATTAGTTCAGTAATACCAACGGCTAATGGCCTACATGAATTGATAAAATAATTTCATACACTAACCACGCCTTTAACCCATACAGATGAAATCCGTCAGACTGCTAAACATTATATCACCACAGCTGGACCACCTACACACGCATCACCACGCAGATTACATCCGGACAAATATAAAATAGCAAAAGACGAATTTCAAGTTATTTTGCAATTAGGCATCATACGTCCTTCAAATAGCCCATACTCCTCTCCGCTACATATGGTTCCGAAACCAGAACCTGGCGCATGGTGACTTTGTGGGGATTTTAGGAATCTCAATGCAAAAACTGTTCCTGACCGCACTTACATGATTTCGCCATAGGTTTGCAAGGAACCACAGTTTTTACAAAATTGGATTTTATCAAATATTCTATCAAATTCCAGTAGCAGAAGAAGACATAAGGAAAACTGCAATTACCACTCCTTTTGGACTCTATGAATTCACCAGGATGCCATTTAGGTTACGTAATGCCGCCCAAACGTTTCAAAGACTCATTGATGAAGTTTAGAGAGTATTGCCTTTTACCATTGCATATATCGATGACGTGCTTATCGCCAGTCGTGATGGAAAAGAACACCTATACCATATTCAACAAGTCTTCGAGAGACTGGCACATTTTGGCTTAAAGATAAATGTCCAAGAAATGCGATTTTGCTGTTTCAAAGTTAAATTTCATGGGTCATGTGATCGACAAAAACGGAATCACAACTGTCCCAGAGAAAGTAGCAGCAATACAAAACTTTCCGCAGCCGACATCACTGCGTCACTTAAGACGATTTCTTGGTTTAATAAATTACTACCCTAGATATATTCCAGGTTGTTCCAGAATTTTGACCCCACTCACAAACTTGCTGCAAAAACAGAAGAAAAATGCAAAAGTCACCCGATATATTCCATTAGATTCAGTCAGTCAATGTATGTGTTTAGGAATCAGTTTTAATTATGAATGTGTCATCTGATAAAATACATTTGATTCAGTCATACGTAATTTCTGTTTTTAGGAATCATTTGCAATGATGAATGTATCATCTGATATATTCCATTCGATACACTAATAGGTAATATTTGTTTTTTGTAATCAGTTGTAATAAAGAACGTATCACCGGATATATTCCATTAGATTAAGACATAATCAATGACTGTTTTTAGGAATCAGTTTTAATTATGAATGTATCATCTGATAAATTTCATTAGTTTCAGTCTTACGAAATTTCTGTTTTTAGGAATCATTTCCAATGACGAATATATCATCTGATATATTCCATTCGATTCACTCATAGCTATTTCTTTTTTTTGAATCAGTTGTAATGAAGAAAGTATCACTGGATATATTCCAGTAGATTCAGTCATATACAATGTCTGTTTTTAAGAATCAGTTTTAATTATGAATGTATCATCTGATAAATTGCATTAGATTCAGCCATAGGTAATTTTTGTTTTTAGGAATCATTTGCAATGATGAATGTATCATCTGATATATTCCATTCGATTCACTAATAGGTAATTTTTGTTTTTTGGAATCAGTTGTAATGAAGAACGTATCACCCGATATATTCCATTAGATTCAGTCAGTCAATGTATGTGTTTAGGAATCAGTTTTAATTATGAATGTGTCATCTGATAAAATACATTTGATTCAGTCATACGTAATTTCTGTTTTTAGGAATCATTTGCAATGATGAATGTATCATCTGATATATTCCATTCGATACACTAATAGGTAATTTTTGTTTTTTGTAATCAGTTGTAATAAAGAACGTATCACCGGATATATTCCATTAGATTAAGACATAATCAATGACTGTTTTTAGGAATCAGTTTTAATTATGAATGTATCATCTGATAAATTTCATTAGTTTCAGTCTTACGAAATTTCTGTTTTTAGGAATCATTTCCAATGACGAATGTATCATCTGATATATTCCATTCGATTCACTCATAGCTATTTCTTTTTTTTGAATCAGTTGTAATGAAGAAAGTATCACTGGATATATTCCAGTAGATTCAGTCATATTCAATGTCTGTTTTTAAGAATCAGTTTTAATTATGAATGTATCATCTGATAAATTGCATTAGATTCAGCCATAGGTAATTTCTGTTTTTAGGAATCATTTGCAATGATGAATGTATCATCTGATATATTCCATTCGATTCACTAATAGGTAATTTTTGTATTTTGGAATCAGTTGTAATGAAGAACGTATCACCCGATATATTCCATTAGATTCAGTCAGTCAATGTCTGTGTTTAGGAATCAGTTTTAATTATGAATGTGTCATCTGATAAAATCCATTTGATTCAGTCATACGTAATTTCTGTTTTTAGGAATCATTTGAAATGATGAATGTATCATCTGATATATTCCATTCGATACACTAATAGGTAATTTTTGTTTTTTGTAATCAGTTGTAATAAAGAACGTATCACTGGATATATTCCAATAGATTGAGACATAGTCAATGACTGTTTTTAGGAATCAGTTTTAATTATGAATGTATCATCTGATAAATTTCATTAGTTTCAGTCATACGAAATTTATATTTTTAGGAATCATTTCCAATGATGAATGTATCATCTGATATATTCCATTCGATTCACTCATAGCTATTTTTTTTTTGAATCAGTTGTAATGAAGAAAGTATCACTGGATATATTCCAGTAGATTCAGTCATATTCAATGTCTGTTTTTAAGAATCAGTTTTAATTATGAATGTGTCATCTGATAAATTCCATTAGATTCAGTCATACGAAATATCTGTTTTTAAGAATCATCTCCAATGATGAATGTATCATCTGATATATTCCATTCGATTCACTCATAGGTAATTTTTGTTTTTTGGAATCAGTTGTAATGAAGAACGTATCACCCGATATATTCCATTAGATTCAGTCAGTCAATGTATGTGTTTAGGAATCAGTTTTAATTATGAATGTGTCATCTGATAAAATACATTTGATTCAGTCATACGTAATTTCTGTTTTTAGGAATCATTTGCAATGATGAATGTATCATCTGATATATTCCATTCGATACACTAATAGGTAATTTTTGTTTTTTGTAATCAGTTGTAATAAAGAACGTATCACCGGATATATTCCATTAGATTAAGACATAATCAATGACTGTTTTTAGGAATCAGTTTTAATTATGAATGTATCATCTGATAAATTTCATTAGTTTCAGTCTTACGAAATTTCTGTTTTTAGGAATCATTTCCAATGACGAATGTATCATCTGATATATTCCATTCGATTCACTCATAGCTATTTCTTTTTTTTGAATCAGTTGTAATGAAGAAAGTATCACTGGATATATTCCAGTAGATTCAGTCATATTCAATGTCTGTTTTTAAGAATCAGTTTTAATTATGAATGTATCATCTGATAAATTGCATTAGATTCAGCCATAGGTAATTTCTGTTTTTAGGAATCATTTGCAATGATGAATGTATCATCTGATATATTCCATTCGATTCACTAATAGGTAATTTTTGTATTTTGGAATCAGTTGTAATGAAGAACGTATCACCCGATATATTCCATTAGATTCAGTCAGTCAATGTCTGTGTTTAGGAATCAGTTTTAATTATGAATGTGTCATCTGATAAAATCCATTTGATTCAGTCATACGTAATTTCTGTTTTTAGGAATCATTTGAAATGATGAATGTATCATCTGATATATTCCATTCGATACACTAATAGGTAATTTTTGTTTTTTGTAATCAGTTGTAATAAAGAACGTATCACTGGATATATTCCAATAGATTGAGACATAGTCAATGACTGTTTTTAGGAATCAGTTTTAATTATGAATGTATCATCTGATAAATTTCATTAGTTTCAGTCATACGAAATTTATATTTTTAGGAATCATTTCCAATGATGAATGTATCATCTGATATATTCCATTCGATTCACTCATAGCTATTTTTTTTTTGAATCAGTTGTAATGAAGAAAGTATCACTGGATATATTCCAGTAGATTCAGTCATATTCAATGTCTGTTTTTAAGAATCAGTTTTAATTATGAATGTATCATCTGATAAATTGCATTAGAATCATACGTAATTTTCTTTTTTTAGGAAACATTTGCAATGATGAATGTATCATCTGATATATTCCATTCGATTCACTAATAGGTAATTTTTGTTTTTTGTAATCAGTTGTAATAAAGAACGTATCACCGGATATATTCCAATAGATTGAGACATAGTCAATGACTGTTTTTAGGAATCAGTTTTAATTATGAATGTATCATCTGATAAATTTCATTAGTTTCAGTCATACGAAATTTCTGTTTTTAGGAATCATTTCCAATGACGAATGTATCATCTGATATATTCCATTCGATTCACTAATAGGTAATTTTTGTTTTTTGTAATCAGTTGTAATAAAGAACGTATCACCGGATATATTCCAATAGATTGAGACATAGTCAATGACTGTTTTTAGGAATCAGTTTTAATTATGAATGTATCATCTGGTAAATTTCATTAGTTTCAGTCATACGAAATTTCTGTTTTTAGGTATCATTTGCAATGATGAATGTAATATCTGATATATTCCATTCGATACACTAATAGGTAATTTTTGTTTTTTGTAATCAGTTGTAATAACGAACGTATCACCGGATATATTCCAATAGATTGAGACATAGTCAATGACAGTTTTTAGGAATCAGTTTTAATTATGAATGTATCATCTGATAAATTTCATTAGTTTCAGTCATACGAAATTTCTGTTTTTAGGAATCATTTCCAATGATGAATGTATCATATGATATATTCCATTCGATTCACTCATAGCTATTTTTTTTTGAATCAATTGTAATGAAGAAAGTATCACTGGATATATTCCAGTAGATTCAGTCATATTCAATGTCTGTTTTTAAGAATCAGTTTTAATTATGAATGTATCATCTGATAAATTGCATTAGAATCATACGTAATTTCTGTTTTTAGGAAACATTTGCAATGAGGAATGTATCATCTGATATATTCCATTCGATTCACTAATAGGTAATTTTTGTCATTTGGAATAAGTTGTAATGAAGAACGTATCACCGGATATATTCCAATAGATTGAGACATAGTCAATGACTGTTTTTAGGAATCAGTTTTAATTATGAATGTATCATCTGATAAATTCCATTAGTTCCAGTCATACAAAATTTATATTTTTAGGAATCATTTACAATGATGAATGTATCATCTGATATATTCCATTCGATTCACTCATAGGTATTTTTTTTTTGAATCAGTTGGGATGAAGAAAGTATCACTGGATATATTCCAGTAGATTCAGTCATATTCATTGTCTGTTTTTAAGAATAAGTTTTAATTATGAATGTATCATCTGATAAATTGCATTAGATTCAGTCATATTCAATGTCTGTTTTTAAGAATAAGTTTTAATTATGAATGTATCATCTGATAAATTGCATTAGATTCAGTCATACATAATTTCTGTTTTTAGGAATCATTTCCAATGATGAATGTATCATCTGATATATTCCATTCGATTCACTAATATGTAATTTTTGTTTTTTGTAATCAGTTGTAATAAAGAACATATCACCGGATATATTCCATTAGATTGAGACATAGTCAATGACTGTTTTTAGGAATCAGTTTTAATTATAAATGTGTCATCTGATAAAATCCATTTGATTCAGTCATACGTAATTTCTGTTTTTAGGAATCATTTACAATGAAGAATGTATCATCTGATATATTCCATTCGATACTCTAATAGTTAATTTTTGTTTTTTTAATCAGTTGTAATAAAGAACGTATCACCGGATATACTCCAATAGATTGAGACATAGTCAATGACTGTTTTTAGGAATCAGTTTTAATTATGAATGTATCATCTGATAAATTTCATTAGTTTCAGTCATACGAAATTTCTGTTTTTAAGAATCATCTCCATTGATGAATGTATCATCTGATATATTCCATTCGATTCACTCATAGGCATTTTTTTTTGAATCAGTTGTAATGAAGAAAGTATCACTGGATATATTCCAGTAGATTCAGTCATATTCATTGTCTGTTTTTAAGAATCAGTTTTAATTATGAATATATCATCTGATAAATTGCATTAGAATCATACGAAATTTCTGTTTTTAGGAAACATTTGCAATGATGAATGTATCATCTGATATATTCCATTCGATTGACTAATAGGTAATTTTTGTCATTTGGAATCAGTTGTAATGTAGAACGTATCACCGGATATATTCCATTAGACTGAGACATAGTCAATGACTGTTTTTAGGTATCAGTTTTAATTATGAATGTATCATCTGATAAATTCCATTAGTTTCAGTCATACGAAATTTATATTTTTAGGAATCATTTCCAATGATGAATGTATCATCTGATATATTCCATTCGATTCACTCATAGCTATTTTTTTTTTGAATCAGTTGTAATGAAGAAAGTATCACTGGATATATTCCAGTAGATTCAGTCATATTCATTGTCTGTTTTTAAGAATAAGTTTTATTTATGAATGTATCATCTGATAAATTGCATTAGATTCAGTCATATTCAATGTCTGTTTTTAAGAATAAGTTTTAATTATGAATGTGTCATCTGATAAAATCCATTTGATTCAGTCATACGTAATTTCTGTTTTTTGGGATCATTTGCAATGATGAATGTATCATCTGATATATTCCATTCGATACACTAATAGGTAATTTTTGTTTTTTGTAATCAGTTGTAATAAAGAACGTATCACCGGATATATTCCAATAGATTGAGACATAGTCAATGACTGTTTTTAGGAATCAGTTTTAATTATTAATGTATCATCTGATAAATTTCATTCGTTTCAGTCATACGAAATTTCTGTTTTTAGAAATCATTTCCAATGACGAATGTATCATCTGATATTTTCTATTCGATTCACTCATAGCTATTTCTTTTTTTTGAATCAGTTGTAATGAATAAAGTATCACTGGATATATTCCAGTAGATTCAGTCATATTCAATGTCTGTTTTTAAGAATCAGTTTTAATTATGAATGTATCATCTGATACATTGCATTAGATTCAGCCATAGGTAATTTCTGTTTTTAAGAATCATCTCCAATGATGAATGTATCATCTGATATATTCCATTCGATTCACTCATAAGTATTTTTTTTTGAATCAGTTGTGATGAAGAAAGTATCACTGGATATATTCCAGTAGATTCAGTCATATTCATTGTCTGTTTTTAAGAATAAGTTTTAATTATGAATGTATCATCTGATAAATTGCATTAGATTCAGTCATATTCAATATCTGTTTTTAAGAATATGTTTTAATTATGAATGTATGATCTGATAAAATCCATTTGATTCAGTCATACGTAATTTCTGTTTTTAGGAATCATTTCCAATGATGAATGTATCATCTGATATATTCCATTCGATTCACTAATATGTAATTTTTGTTTTTTGTAATCAGTTGTAATAAAGAACGTATCACCGGATATATTCCATTAGATTGAGACATAGTCAATGACTGTTTTTAGAAATAAGTTTTAATTATGAATGTATCGTCTGATAAATTTCAGTAGTTTCAGTCATACGAAATTTCTGTTTTTAGGAATCATTTCCAATGATGAATGTATCATCTGATATATTCCATTCGATTCACACATAGGTATTTTTTTTTGAATCAGTTGTAATGAAGAAAGTATCACTGGATATGTTCCAGTAGATTCAGTCATATTCAATGTCTGTTTTTAAGAATAAGTTTTAATTATGAATGTATCATCTGATAAATTGCATTAGATTCACACATACGTAATTTCTGATTTTAGGAATCATTTGCAATGATGAATGTATCATCTGATATATTCCATTCGATTCACTAATAGGTAATTTTTGTTTTTTGGAATCAGTTGTAATGAAGAACGTTTCACCCGATATATTCCATTAGATTCAGTCATAGTCAATGTCTGTGTTTAGGAATCAGTTTTAATTATAAATGTGTCATCTGATAAAATCCATTTGATTCAGTCATACGTAATTTCTGTTTTTAGGAATCATTTACAATGTTGAATGTATCATCTGATATATTCCATTCGATTCACTAAAAGGTAATTTTTGTTTTTTGTAATCAGTTGTAATAAAGAAAGTATCACCGGATATATTCCATTAGATTGAGACATAGTCAATGATTGTTTTTAGGAATCCGTTTTAATTATGAATGTATCATCTGATAAATTGGATTAGATTCAGTCATACGTAATTTCTGTTTTTAGGAATCATTTCCCATGATGAATGTATCATCTGATATATTCCATTAGATTCACTCATAGGTACTTTTTTTTTTGAATCAGTTGTAATGAAGAAAGTATCACTGGATATGTTCCAGTAGATTCAGTCATATTCAATGTCTGTTTTTAAGAATCAGTTTTAATTATGAATGTATCACATGATAAATTGTATTAGATTCAGCCATACGTAATTTCTGTTTTTAGGAATCATTTGCAATGATGAATGTATCATCTGATATATTCCATTCGATTCACTAATAGGTAATTTTTGTTATATTGAATCAGTTGTAATGAAGAACGTATCACCGGATATATTCCATTAGATTCAGTCATAGTCAATGACTGTTTTTAGGCATCGGTTTTAATTATGAATGTATCATCTGATAAATTCCATTAGTTTCAGTCATAGGTAATTTCTGTTTTTATGAATCATTTCCAATGATTAATGTATCATCTGATATATTCCATTCGATTCACTCACAGGTAATTTTTTTTTTTTTTTGGAATCAGTTGTAATGAAGAAAGTATCACCGGATATATTCCAGTAGATTCAGTCATATTCAATGTCTGTTTTTTAGAATCAGTTTTAATTATGAATGTATAATCTGATAAATTCCATTAGATTCAGTCATACGTAATTTCTTTTTTTAGGAATCATTTGCAATGATGCATGTATCATCTGATATATTCCATTAGTTTCACTCATAATCAATTTCTGTTTTTAGTAGTAAGTTCTAATGATGAAAGTATTATTTTATATATTCCATTAAATTCAGCCATATGTAATTTCTCTTTTTAGCAATCAGTTGGAAGTACAAATGTATCATCTGATATATTCCATTCGATTCAGTCATAGGTTATTTCTCTTTTTAGGAATCAGTTATAATGAAGAACGTATCACCGAATATATTCCATTAGATTCAGTCATAGTCAATGTCTGTTTTTAGGAATCAGTTTTAATTATGAATGTATCATCTGACAATTTCCATTCGATTCACATAGGTAATTTCTCTTTTTTGGAATCAGTGATAATGAAGAATGCATCACCAGATATTTTCCATTAGATTCAGTCATAGTCAATTTCAGTTTTTAGGAATCAGTTGTTATGACGAATGTATCATCTGATAGATTCCATTAGATTCAGTCATATGTAATTTCTGTTAGTAGGTATCAGTTGCAATGATGAATGTATCATCTTAGAAATTCCATATGATTCACTCATAGGTAATTTCTGTTTTTAGGAAACCAACTCTAACTGTTCCTGGAATATATAATAATAGGTGATGAGAAATGTGTTGCAAACAATTATCTTTAACAAAAAATCTGATGGATTGACAAAGATATATCTCCATAACTGACATTGACTGTGTTCCATAGAACAATGTTTATGTTTTACATGGCATCATCTGTATATTATTCCTTTAAATTTTTTTTAATGCTAGTAACACTGATGCACATCCAGCAGCTGCAACAAGTCCAAAAATATTTGGTTAAAAATGTCAGAGGAAAAAAAAAAATTATTTTCCTCTATAACAATAGAAGAGTGCATTCAGTAAGAATAACAGAAGAAAAACATTATGAAACTCTCTTAACCATATCTGCCATATTTGCCTGAACTTACATCAACCAGTTATTATTGTTTGCAATTGTTGCAAAATGCTTTAATTGCTCTAATGAAGACCTGATTTAAGAATTTGTCAAAATTTTTTTCATATCAAAACTTTTGGAATTTTATGCAATTGACATCAAAAGCTGCCTGATAAGTCAATGGTGAGCCGAGAATTGAAGAAAATGTAATTTTACTTTATTGTTTTGAAGAATAAGTTGATAAACAAAAACAGAAATTATTTATGATTTGACCTAATATTAAATCTGTAGATTGATCAGACCCAAAATGGAGTGCTGTTGCTATATCCAGGCAGGAGCTGTCAAGACTTCACCGCTGCAGCCTTGATAGTGTTCAAAAGTGTCTCCGAGCCCTTGTGGATGACGCATTATTCTCTACGCATCAACCCCTCTCCATCAGGTGGCATATGGCAAGCCGCTTGTTGCTCTATCACTACTTTCATGGAAAGTGCTCAGATGAGCAACATTCCCTGGCCCTGCCAAGGCAAACCTTCATGGCATGACATTTATATAGTAGCAAAACAGCCACATTCCCTCAATATTCCATTGCTGAGAAGTTCCACTCAAGCAGCTTCTTCCCACAAACCACTTTTCTGTGTTGAATTGAACACCAACTACAAGTTCAGAAGTAAGATATATATATACAAGACATTTTTATACATTCTTTTTATAGATGCAAATATTTAAGTAAATGCTCTGTTTATAATAAACAGTATTAATAACATTTTCCGGCCTGAATGTACAAGAAATTTTCATAGAAAATATTTGTCCTCTGACAGGAATCAAACCTGTATCCTATACGGAACCGTAATATAGCCTGATGTGCCTTAATCAATTGAGCCACAGAGGATCATTCGATTATCAAGGTCGATTTTGCTGCTTTTAAACTACAATCTTCCATGAATCTTTCATGTACATTCATATCTGCTCAAAGCATATCCAAATGTAAACAAATGACATTTGAATTTTCATGAATATTACTAGTAAATGTCAAAGAAATTATTGCATGTGAATAACAATATTGTAATAAATATTGACAAAAGAGAAATAGAAAGATTCAAGAACAATTATAAGACTGATGTGCTATAAATTGATTGGAAAAATTTAAGAAAGAATTCATTAATTTATATTGCTTTAACAGGTTTATATAATCTATTTTTTAACAATATTCTAATTTATGTTGTTCATTGTAAATGTAGGTAATACTAGAGTCAATTTCTCTGCAATTAAAAGGAACACAATATCAATGAGTGAAACATTGGATTGAATAAGCCGTGAGACATTATTATTATTAATGAGGTCATGGAAGGGGGTCTTGGTTCATTTGGTAGATTGTTGATTGTGGTGGGACTTGGCTCTGTGCCGGCAATGATTTAGCTTGGTTAAGTGCATTTCTGTACAATAAGATTTGAGCTATTCACTTCTTTTATTAATTTCAAGTGCAGTGGCATCCTGAAGTCTGTGCACACACACTCACACACATATGGTAAAAATATAGTTTTAAGGTATGCTATATTCATGGTTTAAAGTGCTCAGTATCAGTTAAAGTGGACACTGAAGTCAACATCTAGTTTTGACAGTCTGTTACATACACATCTTCATGATATGAATTACGTGCGTGCATTTTAGCATGAAACAGAGTTAATGTCCACTTATATATATATATATATATATATATATATATATATATATATATATACAGAGTCCACCAAAAAAATGGAGGAAAAACTTCAGGAAAGGAAAAAATTGTCTTTTGTAGTTTTACCAAATTGCAATATTTTTTTGACATGTGCCAATACCTTGACAGCCTTTAGACAAAAAATTGAAAACGTATGTTTTGCCATTATTTTATATGAACAATGTCCAACATTCTGTATTGTGTAGGAGATTGGATATAATGTAGCAGTTCAGCATTCTTTTATTTATTTCTAAGGACATTTAAACATCTCTTAATACTTTGCTTAGTTTCTGAAAAACATCTTTCACTGTTTCCATGTGCCTTTAAATTTTTGTCACACTTCCCCTTGTCTGTTATTCTGATAAACTCTCCAAACCTTCTTTCCAAATTGTATATCCCAAATATATCAGCTGTCTCTTCATGGTTGTAAGAATTAGTTTTTTTCTAGTTTTTGTGGTCCTTAAAACTTCCAGCTTGCTCAAATGTTCTGTCCATGAGTAGATCTCCATCACTTTTGCTAAGAAATGCCAAAAAAGCTATAGACACCAAATGAATACATAA
Source organism: Acanthosepion lycidas (assembly GCA_963932145.1). Classification (NCBI taxonomy): domain Eukaryota; kingdom Metazoa; phylum Mollusca; class Cephalopoda; order Sepiida; family Sepiidae; genus Acanthosepion; species Acanthosepion lycidas. The sequence goes on from CAWVQA010000849.1 coordinate 125,685, forward strand.
AATATGTCAACATCTTGGGAATGATAAATTCTGATTGTGGTGTTTTTAGTCACTGCTGCTTATTTCACCAGGCAAAATTAGTTCTCAGCCATGGAGGCCATTATTCTGTTGGATACCAAAGAGATGACATACTTAGTGAATGGAATTATAAATATACATGATTTCCTTACAAACGTCTGGTGTGCAAAAAGAAAAAAAAAAATATTAAAAATAATGATAAGAAATACAGGAAAGAGAAACGATTGGGTCTTTCAATGATCAATCAGGGAAGATAATGGATTATTTATGAGAAATTTCTTTTTAAACATTATTCCTGTTTTCATCACTTACTTCTCCATTTAATCATTTCTTTTTTTTTTTTCTATTTCTGTTTTTCATCTTTTCTTTATCATTTTTATTTCTTTGGCTCTTTTTGTTATTTTCATTTTCCTTTTTTACTCTTTCATCTTCTATTTCTTTCTCTTTTTCCTTTAAACCTAGCATATTTTTTGTTTCTAATTTTCTTTTTCATTATTTTTTTAAAATTGTGATTCCTTAACATTTAATTTTTCCTATCTAATTCTTTCATTATTTTTCTCTTCTTATTCTCTTTTCTTGTTTATTAAATCACTTATTTTCTTTTTTTCTTCTCTTTAATTATTCTTAGGATATATCATATATGTTCCTTTATTACTGGAGAATGAGTGACAACAAGTCTCCTTAAAACTCCAGCACCCTCATCAATATTCTCCTAGAACCTAACAATATCTTCAATGTCATTCTTTTCACGGATTCTTTATATAACAATTTTTCGAGAGAATCACTTGTCTTAATCAAATTATCAACATAAAAATATGCATTTGTGATAACATTTTTTAGTACTAATAGTACTAAAATTTTCTAGTGTCGAGTACTTAGATTTGTAAGTGGTAAACACTTTTGTCTTCTCTCTATTACTAACTACTACAGTTGCTAATTTTTTCCTTTGTTCAACTGTAATGTTTTCATTGCCTCACAAGATTTATTGAAAATTTTCTGTAGTCATGATAATTTGTACCTGTTCCTGAATGATTTCCTGACAATTTAGTGAATATGATAAAACTTAAATATCTGTTGCCAAGATGAACCTTCGTCTAAAAATAATCATGGTTAAAAAAGCATTATTTAATTGTCTGCCTTAGCCTTGGAGAGTTTACAAGATACTAAATCGTCAGGAGTTTGCTCATTGATATGCTTGAATATTTCTTTAATAATGAATTGTCTGTCTAAAATTTCTTCATTTAACAAATCAATAGCTACATAATTCTCACCATTAATTGTATGATGCTGAATTACTATGTCTTTAAGTAGGGACCCCCCCAGGCACCTCCAATAGCTGGAAAAAGACCATAGCCTGATGAAAAACGGTCCCAAACTTAATAAAAACAAAATTTTATTGTCAAAATCTCTGTTATTATTAAGAGGGAAGAACAAAGTATTTTCTAATTATTTTTAAAAATTCTTATTATTCTAACATGTTCAAAATGTTTGTTAAAAATCTTGTCAATGATATAACAGAGCGGGTAATGGAAATTTTTGAGCCAGTTTTCCGGTAAAATAACACATTTTGGAAAATCTTGCAAAAATCAAATAATAAAACTGTCAGGACTTATTCACAAAGAAATGAATTTATTTTTGAAATTATTATTTGTAGAACATTTTGGTAAATTTACTTTTTTTTTACATCTGCTACATTTCTAGGAATGAAATTCATCCTCCAAATTTTTTTGTTCAGTTAAAAGCAGAACTCCTTGGAGAATGTAAATCATCATTATTTTTTATAAACTTTTACAAAATTCCCTAAAATCTGTTCCAAATAGTAAAATAAAAACTGCAATAAAACTATCTAATTTAATTTGATAAGCTAATTAAGGCTTATCAAATTAAAAAATTTATAAATATCTTTTATAAATAATATATATTAAGGAAATTATAGTCTGAAGAAAAAAAAATCAATGAATAATGAATTTTTACAAGAATTTTTTTTAAAATTATTCATTTCGAGTTTATGTTATTACATAGTTCTCGAATTGGTCCATGAAATTAATAAATGCAAATTTATCCTTTTTGTAGAACTTTACACTAAAAAAGGGACATTTGAATTATGCAATAGGAAAACCTACAGAACCCACCTTTGTCTTGGTATCAAATTCATCGCCTTTCCTTTTCACTCGCCGTTCGATCTGTGTACATGGATACACCCCTTTCAAATTCTGCTTCCGTGTAAATATTCCCTGTATAAACTTTTGATTATTTCTATGTGATTGTTTATGTTTCTATTTTTTTTTTTTTTGTTAATTTCAATATTTTCCTTTGACTTAATACTGAAAAATAGTCGAGGGGAAGCAACTCATATTTCTTTTTGGAAAAGTAAACTGCTCTTAACTGATCTTACTCGTCTAAATTACTGCGCACTTTCTTAAATTAAAAAACAAACAAAAAAACAAACAAATTAAATAATAAAATAAAGAACCCTAACCTTAACTCTAACACCAATCCTAACCCTAATCTAAACCATAACCATAACTTTAAATTTAAAAATATTTAAATAATGAAATATAGAACCCTAACCCCAACCCTAACCCTTATCCCATAATATCCCTTATAAAAAAAACAAAAAATAAAATAAAGAGACCTAACCCTAACTCTTTGTAAAAAGCAAGATTATGTACAAAATAAAAAAAATGCTAGAAACGAAATAAGGGTTTACTACAGTTACACACTTAAACCTTTATTATTTCGTTTCTAGAATTTTTAAAAAATTTTGTTTTGTACATAATCATGCTCTTTACAACCGTACTGTATTATTTAATTTGTATTTTTAAATTTGTCTCCTTTTCTACACAGAAAAAAAAAAGGTTTTCTGTTAAAAAATAAAACAACACTTGTCAACTTGTCATTGCTTTCCAACAGTACGTTGTAAATTTTTTAGACGAGTAAGATCAGTAAAAGCAGTAAAATAGATCGTTAATTACGTTTCCGCGAGCAAAGTGTTCTTCAGTGTATGTAGTCGGCAATGGCGGACCAATGAACACGACTGAGTCCGAATTTTTATTGTCGATAACTCCAAAACGGTAGGTTTTATCAAAATTTTGTTGTTATTTTCGAGTTCAGCATGTACATTTACAAGGAAATATGACGATTTGGGAAATTTTTAATAGATATTTAGCGTGGGGCTTAAAAAGCAAATTTACTTTTTTTTTTTTTATATATTATATAAAGCTTTTTTTTTAAAATTAAAAGAAATAAATTAAATAATAAGATAAAGCTTTTTTAATTAAAAATAAAACAAATAATAATTAATGCGTAAACTTTGTAAAGAAAGAGCATGAATATTTACAAAATAAAATTACAAAATAATTACAATAACCGTTAACGTAAATAATCACAGTTTCAAACTTCACATAAAAGTTTTATCGATATAGTATAAAAATCGATCCCTGATTTTTAAAAATGTTTTAAGATGAAACATTTTTTAAAAACTCAGGGATTGATATCGATATTATGAACATAACCTCCTTTTAAAATGGTAAAAAAAAACCCAATATTTTTCGATTCTGACTAATGAGTGCCAATCAACAAAAATGAAAGGTTATGTCGGGGTTATAATCTTTAATATTTATTTAGTGTTTTTCTGCTTTGTCGCTGAGCATATCTTTCAGATTTATCAAAAATCTCTTCAATATCTTCCTTTGAATTTGATATTGCAAAAGAACATGGGAAGCAACTCGGGTTCAGAGGTTATCTCCCCCTTGCTGTTTTATGTAATTTTAGGTTTTCTCTTTATCGTGAAATGATGCATCTGATTTGATTTACTCTTTTTGGAAAAGTAAAGATATACCGAAATGGTTACGTTAATACTCGAGAGAAATACTTAATTTATTCTAGAGTCTAGTTTTTGTCTTATTTTTCATATAAACAATGCATGTCGAACAAAAAGCATATATGACGTTGGTTTCTCAGACAAAAAAAAAAATGAAATTATTTTTCTTCGTGCAACTGTTTTGTTTCTTATCAGACCTCAACCTGATAAGAAATAAAATATTCAGTATAGATGAAATATAGATAGAGGTGACTGAAGATAGGTTCGTCTTAACAGCATTATGGGCCTCTGAGCAAACCAGTGTGTTGGGGCCCCTACGACAACCACTCATATAAATAAAAAGTAAATGGTCGATTAATATTATTGGCACTTCAACAAAACTGGTGTTAAAACATTAAAAACTTGCTGTACAGCAGCAATTAATCAACATTATAAACAATACGCAAGGCTTGAAAAACGCAATAATACTCAGTAAACCACGCAGATTAGATTGTTGTAGCGACTGCTATGTTTTTCCACGCCTACATTTTATTCATCTGCGATTGGCTAATAAATCAATACTGCCTTTCTATAGGACAATTTAGCCATCGCAGTCGTTGCTTTGAATTTTTCGGTTTTGAACTTGCTTACTTGTTTCGTTAGTACAAATTCAGTGATTGGTCAAATTTTAACCAATCACATATAAACTTTTCCCGCGGTTTCGCAGGGAGCCTACCTGTAGCTTTAAAAGAAGCGACTTTGTCATAAGCCACCAGTAGAGTCCAGCAAATTTCGTCTGTCAACATAAACCTATGACTTTACTCACAACATTTCAAACGCACACACAGGCACTTTTGTAATACATATATACATATCTCTGTGACTCAGCCAAGTTCAATCAATTTCTCTAACACAACACACTTTCTGATCAATTGTATTCTTGTGTTATCTATTCTAGCAAACAGTCTTTTGTTCTAATATTGATTCCTGAACATTTTTCTCTCACGAGAACTTTCTTTCGAACAATCAAATACAAACAAAATACGATAAAAGCTAAGCAACTTCTTTTCCCTTAATCTATACATTGAATACAAATTATTGTATATTTCATTCTTGTATGTTATTTCATTATATACTTGTTGATTCATATTTGGAGTTTCGTTGTTGTCTTGAATCATTTATAATACAAAATATATATGCGCCCAAAGAACACGCATCCCCATAACAAGATGACACAGTATGAATTACTACAAACTTCTTATTATAGCATTTGTGGCATTTCTTTTCAGAGAATTGCTTTATTATTGACTTGAAGTCAATAGGATGTCATTTTCCACGCAAACGAAGCTATCCCATTGTGTTACGAAGCTTATTTATTATAAGTTTCAGTCTTGAAAAAGAATGTTCTCCTATACAGTAGGTTACCATTGTTCGCATGCACGCTCTGAGTGCAATTTCAATATTCAGGAATACAGATTTCAAATTGCCCGAAATTATTTTTCTGTAAAGCTCAGGGAAGGTTTTTTTCTGTGTGGTTTCGTTCTTTTTATAGTAATATTAGTTCTTCGTTTGGTTTGGTTTGTTTTACGGCATATCAACCTCAATGGGTCATTTAATGCCGACAACTTTTTTATCCTGGTAATATTTTTGTATTTTCAAAAATCTATTTCTGGTAATATTTTTTCCTCAAAATTGTATAGCTGGTAATATTATTTTCAAGAAAGTATGGCATCCCCCATACTTGCCTGTCACTCCCTACGGGAAGATGCACTTTCCCTCCAAAAACCTTTAACCAATCATCACTTCACTTTTCCAAACTCAACTTCCTATTGATTAAAAAGGACACAAAAATGTAGCAAGTTGAGACTAGTCCTTTTTTCCCGCGCAGCTGTCTGGAGCCTATTTTAAAATCCAAAAATCTATAAAAAAAGAATCGTTCGACTTAATTCAAGTCAGTCAGACACTGAGTTTCGAGAGATGCTAGCAGACTCCACGCGTGCCAACACACTGACTCAATAACACTACCAGCCTCTCATTAACACAACTCGCTCTAATATTGCCGCGTGTTGAAACTTAACTTACAATTTACTAAAAAAGTGACATTATCACCACGAAATAGTAATTGTACATTTAATCGATTTTAGCAAAGGCACACGACTCTTCATAACTTGGATCAACACTTACAATTGTCAAACACATACACACTATTATTTGAACTCGCACAATTGACATTTTACCTTGCAGAAATCAAACTTTTTTAATTTCACAAACAAACTTAAACCATCAACATTCATTCACCACATCTCTGCAGGGACACTCTTTGCAATCTTATCTCACTTGCCACGTTTAACAAGCAACCTATCATCACTTTGTGTATGTCAAATATATATATAAATCCATGTTATTGTTGAAATCTATAACTACGTTGTTTTTTCCTTGATTTCTTCAATTTGTATTGTCTTCATATGTTCGCTTAATTTATTTGTTGTGGATATATGCATAATTTACACGCACATTTTAGACAATTTCACCTTCTGACACATCTTACTTAGCATAAATTCTGCAACAAACGTAATGCTGGTAATAGTTTTTTTCAAAAACGTATTGCTGCTGGTAATTTTTTTTACAAAAATTTATTTCTGGTAATAGTTTTTTACAAAGTATTTCTGGTATTAAAACCTATTTTTACACTTTCAAAATTAATTTTACATCAGTTTCGGAGTTAACTGTTTGCCCATAGCTGGGACCCTAACAGATGCTACCACCACGGGTCAGGATGGACCTGGGAACACGAGCAATTAAGAGGTGGTTCCACACTCCTCAAAGCCTCCTGATCAGAAGCCTTTCTGTTGGACGTAGTTTATCATCTTACCTTGGACACGGATGTAGTTTATCTTCATACCTAGGACAGTTCTTAGTGTAGAAATATTAACCCTTCCTACTTTGAATTCTATCGTGACACTTTGCTCAATTTGGCTAAGTCTGGAACAAGGCTTAAATCTCTGGCAGCAAGTCACGTGGGATTCGGCAAAGTGGTCGCCTTTCGTCTGGAACACTGGAACAACTGGCTTGGTCTCTTTAGTGTTCTCCTTATATTAACTTTCACCCCAAAACTGGCATGGGGTTTGACGTGGTTAGGGGACCTGATGTTTTCCCTTTCTTCAAACACGATCCTCTTTGTTGTCTGACTCTGGAAAATTAATTATATCTCCAAATTTGGAGTGATGGGTAGCGGACACCAGATTATCGATCTACCCCGATAACCCCTTCGTTCTCTTAATTGTGCCCCGAACCAACATCTCCGAATGCGCGTAGGCAATTCCTCCGTCCTTCTTATTGCACCTACGCATGTCACGTTGACCAAACTGGTTCTCAAACCGCATAGTTTCTGGTCATTATTTTCCCGTCAGTAAAATTTCCCAGCCTGGCCTTGCTCATAAAATCAGGAATTTACAAGCTACTTCCTTCGGTCAGTCATACCCCAATCCTGCCAAATCCCACGTGACTTGCTGCTAGAAAGAACCTCCAAGCACCCTGTGTTGGGTCATTACATAAAGAAATTCTACTTCCTCGGCTTGTTTACAATTTCCACTTTTTGACAGGCAAAAATAAATAAGTTTTTTTAATTCTGCTTTGTCCCCAAAATTACTAATTTTTATCTCTCGATTACTGTTTTCATGACTAGTATTTTTAGGCAGGGTCATCAATCAGCTGTCAGCCCAGCCTCCGTGGTAATATCTTGCCAACAAAATTACTTTTCTTCCAGATTTCCCCAAAATAGACTTTTGAAATTAAAAGAAATCTCGTTTCTTTGTCCCTGACTGTCTTACGTTCAAATCTTTTCTTCTTGTTCCAAGCTATATTTTAGTTTTAACCCTTACTTTACGTTTGCCAGTGTGACAATAGATGGCAAATTCAGTGAGTTGATGAATCTGTGCATGCAATCCAGTATATCGTCCAGGCATATTTGAGGCGTTATTGTATGACTGACCACGGTAGTTTGATAGTAAAATTGTTCTATTTAAAAAAAAATCCACAAGAGTGTCTGTTAGATCCTTTGCTCTGAGAAAAGCTGTGGATGAACATCAAGAAAGCTTCCACATGCTCACAGCCTTTAATGTATGGGGTAGCAAATGTCAGTTGATTTGTGTGTAAGATGTCTGGAGTGGAGTCTACACTTATTGAATAATGCTTTGACACTTTCAAGAATAGTACAAAGAACCTGTTGTCACACTAATTCAATAAATTCCTCAAAAATATATGCAAAATAGAACAGATTCCCTTTTCCAGGATTTCCATACATTTTGAGATATTCTTCCAAGAAATGATAAAATTCACTGAGCAACTCTAGCATAATTAAATAGTTGCCATTTTCTGCTGATCCAATAATCTGATTTTTCTCCGCTCTGGGGACAAGAAAGCGAATTAAAAAAAAAACACACGTGTCAACACTTTATGATAATATTCCTGCTTTGAGCAATGATGCTCAAGGAATAAAGAATCAACGCTTACAGCTTCTTTATGCCTTATCAAATATGCAGGCATGCAATTTCGACATTTTCCCCCATTTTCACATTCATGTAGCATTGCTGTGTTTCCAGTCATTGAACCCTGATATAGAAAAAGGAGATTCTTTCTTGGACAAAAGGTTACATAGAAAACAGTACAAACGAACTTGAGATGGTGAAAATATAATTTGGTATTTGAAAACAGAGGTTTTGTTCGACAAAGTATGAAAAACATTAAAATATAGGTTGAAAAAATAAGTGTTCTCGCCAATTTCGAGTAGATTTTGAACGTTAATCACTATTCTTTGAAAATGTTATTTGGTATTTGAAAACCTTAGAAAACCAAAAAATTGAAAATCGATTAGGTATCGATCGAAAACTATTGATTTTAACAAGTTTTCATAGTTTACACAAACTTTTGAAAAACACTGAAAAAAATACGTTCAAAAACTAGATGTTTTGTCAACGATTTTTCAACGATTGTTTGAAAATATATAATTTGGTATTTGATGACAATAAAAAACAAATAAAATTATTGAAAGACGATTAGGTATCAATCGAAAAATAATGATTTTAAGAAGTACTTTACCCAAAGTTATACTAAAAGTTTTGAAAATTTCGATTAATTTTTCGACGTTAATCACGTTTGTTTGAAAATATAATTTGTATTTGAAAAGATTAGTAAACCAATAAAACTATTGAAAAGCGATTACGTTTCGATCGAAGACTATTGATTTTACCAAGTTTCAATAGTTTACACAAAAATATTAAAAATTTTGGATTTTAAAATTGTGAAAACCATTAAAAAAATTACATTCAAAAACTAGTTCTTTTGGCCAATTACGACTACTTTTTCAACGATTGTGTGAAAATATAATTTGGTATTTGAAAACTGTACAAAATAAAATAAAATTATTGAAAATCGATTACGTATTGATCAAAATATCTAATAATTTTCAATAGTTTACACAGAGTTATATTAAAAAATTTGGATTTTGCAATGTTTTGAACAACATTTAAAAATTAGGTTGAAAACCTAGTGGCTTTGGTCAGTTTGATTGAAAAGTAAAATTTATCTTTTGAAATATTAGAAGGCCAATAAAGTTATTGAAAATCGATATGGTATCGATCGAAATATATTGATTTTCACATTGAAATATTCATTTTGACAAGTTTCAACAGATTCCACAATGTAATATTACAAATTTTATGTTTTAAAAAGACTTGAATTATATCGGGATTTACTTCCAAAACCAGGCTTTTTTGGCTACTTTTTGTAGGTTAAACACGCTTACTTGAAATTTTAAATTGATGTTTGGAAACATCAGAAAGCCAATAAAGTTATTGAAAATCGATATGGCATCGATTGTCAAAAATTGATTTTGACAAGTTTCAACTGTTTTCACAAAGTAATATTAGAAATTTTATTTTTTAAACAGGTTTGAAATCTATTGAGATTTACTCGCAAAAACAAGCTGTTTTGGCTACATTTTAAACGTTAAAAGTGTTTGCTTGAAAATGAAAATTGCTATTTGGAAGCATTAGAAAGCCAATTATGCTATCGATTGAAAAATATTGGTTCTCACAAGTTTTTTGGCTACTTTTTGTAGGTTAAACACGCTTACTTGAAATTTTAAATTGATGTTTGGAAACATCAGAAAGCCAATAAAGTTATTGAAAATCGATATGGCATCGATTGTCAAAAATTGATTTTGACAAGTTTCAACATATTTCCCAAAGTTATATTACAAATTCCATGTTTTAAAACGGTTTGAATAATATCGAGATTTACTCACAAAAACAAGCTTGTTTGGCTACTTTTCAAACGTTAAATACGCTTGATTGAAAAGGTAAATTTCTAATGGAGCAAAAAAGACTTATTGAAAATCGGTATGGTATCGATCGAAAAATATTGATTTTGGCAAATTTCAACAGTTTTCACAAAGTAATATTAGAAATTTTACGTTTTAAACAGGTTTGAAAAATATTGAAATTTACTCGCAAAAACAAGTTTTGGCTATTTTTAAACGTTAAACACAATTGTTTGAAAATTTAAATTATTATTGCTACCTGCAATCATTAATTATTGAAAATCGATATGTTATCAATCGAAAGATATTGATTATGACATGTTTCAACAGATTTCACAATGTTATATTAGAATATATATGTTTTAAAAACGTTTGAATGATATTGAGATTTACATGCAAAATCAAGCTGTTAGTGCAACTTTTTGAATGTTAAAATCGCTTGCTTATAAATTAAAATTGCTATCTTTAATTATTAGAAAGTCAATAAAATTATTGAAAATCAATATGTTATGAATCGAAAGATATTGATTTTGAGATGTTTCAACAGTTTTCAAAATGTTATATTACCTTTTTTATGTTTTAGAAAAGTTTGGATGATCTTGAGATTTACGTGCAAAATGAAGATGTTTTGGCTACTTTACAAACGTTATACTCGCTTCCTTACGAATTTAAATTGCCATCTGGAATCATTAGAAAGTCAATAAAATTATTGAAAATCGATGTTATCAAACGAAAGATATTGATTTCGACAGGTTTCATTAGTTCTCACAATGTTATATTACAATATTTATGTTTTACAAAGGTTTGAATGATATTGAGAATTAAGTGTGAAATCAAGCTGCTTTGGCTACTTTTTGAATGTTACAATCGCTTGCTTAAAAATTTAAATTGCTACCTTTAATCATTAGAAAGCCAATAAAATTATTGAAAATCGATATGTTATCAATCGAAAGATGTTGATTTTGACATATTTCAACAGTTTTCACAATGTTATATTACAATATTTAAGTTTTTCAAAGGTTTGAATGATATTAAGACTTACGTGAAAAAACAAGCTGTTTTGTCTACGTTACAAACGTCAAACTTGCTTTGTTAAAACAATTAAATTGCTATCTGGAAGCATTAGAAAGACAATAAAATTGTTGAAAATCGATATGTTATCAATTGAAAGATATAAATTTTGACATCTTTCAACATTTATTACAATGTTATATTCCAATATTTATGTTTTACAAACGTTTGAATGATATTGAGATTTCCGTTCAAAAATCAAGCTATTTTGGCTACTTTACAAACGTTAAAATCGCTTGCTTAAAAATTAAAATTGCTAAATTTAATCATTAGAAAGCCAATAAAATTATTGAAAATCGATATGATATCAATCGAAAGATATTGATTTTAACATGTTTCAACAGTTTTCACAATGTTATATTACAATATTTATGTTTTACAAAGGTTTCAATGAAATTGAGAATTAAGTGCAAAATCAAGGTGTTTTGACGACTTTTTGAACGTTAAACTCGCTTCCTTAAAAATTGAAATTTCTAACGGGAAGCATTAGAAAGCCAATAATATTATTGAAAATCGATATGTCATCAATCGTAAGATATTGATATTGACATGGTTCAAAAGTTTTCACAATGTTATATTACAAATTTGTTGTTTTACAAAGGATTGAAATACATAGAGTTTTACATGCAAAAGCAAGCTGTTTTGCCTACTTTTTCAATGTTAAACACGCTTACTTCAGAATGTAAATAACTATTTGGAAACATTAGAAAGCCAATAAAAATATTGAAAATCGTTATGTTATCGATGAAAATATAATGATTTTAACTAGTTTCAAAAGTTTTGACAAAGTTATGTTACAAATTTTATGTTTTACAAAGGTTTGAAATACATAGAGATTTACATCAAAAGGAAGCCGTTTTGGCTACTATTTCAACGTTAAACACGCTTACTTCAAAATGTAATAAATGTTTGGAAACATTAGAAAGCCAATGAAATTATTGAAAATCGATAAACAAAATGTATTGATTTTCACTAGTTTGATATGTTTTTACAAAGTTATATTACAAATTTTATGTTTTACAAAGTTTTTAATTACATAGTGATTTACATAAAAAATCGAGGTGTTTTGACTAACTTTTCAACGCTAGTTTGAAAATATAAAAAACTGTTAGAAAACATTAGAAAGTCAATGAAATTCTTGAAAATCGATATGCAATCAATCAAAATGTATTGATTTTAACTAGTTTCATATGTTTTTACAAAGTTATATTACAAATTTTGTTTTACAAAGTTTTTAATTACATAGTGATTTACATGAAAAATATAGCTGTTTTGAATACTTTTTCAACGCTATGTTGATAATATAAATAACTGTTAGAAAACATTAGAAAGTCAATGAAATTATTGAAAATCGATATGCAATCAATCAAAATGTATTGATTTTAACTAGTTTCATAAATTTTTACAAGGTTATATATTAAAAATTTTATGCTTTACAAAGTTTTTAATTACATCGTGATTTCATGTAAAATTTAGCTGTTTTGACTACTTTTTCAATACTAGTTTGAAAATATAAATAACTCTTTGAAAACATTAGAAAGTCACTGAAAATATTGAAAATCGATATGTAAACAATCAAAATGTACTGATTTTAACTAGTTTCATAAGTTTTGACAAAGTTATATTGCAAATTTTATGTTTTACAAAGTTTTTAATTACGTAGTGATTTACATGCAAAATCTAGCTGTTTTGACTAATTTTTCAACGCTAGTTGAAAATATACATAACTGTTAGAAAGTCAATGAATATATACATAACTGTTAGAAAGTCAATGAAATTATTGAAAATCGATATGCAATCAATCAAACTGTATTCATTTTAATGTTTTCATATGTTTTGACAAAGTTATATTACAAATTATATGTTTTACAAAGTTTTCAATTACATAGTGATTTACATGCAAAATCGAGGTGTTTTGACTACTTTTTCAACGCTAGTTTGAAAATATAAATGACCGTTTGAAAACATTAGAAAGTCAATGAAATTCTTGAAAATCCATATGCAATCAATCAAAATGTATTGATTTTAACTAGTTTCATAAGTTTTGACAAAGTTATATTGCAAATATTATGTTTCACAAAGTTTTTAATTACATAGTGATTTACATGCAAAATCTAGCTGTTGTGACTAATTTTTCAACGCTAGGTTGAAAATATAAATAAGTTTTAGAAAACATTAGAAAGTCAATGAAATTATTGAAAATCGATATGCAATCAATCAAAATGTATTGATTTTAACTAGTTTCATAAGTTTTTACAAGGTTATATATTAAAAATTTTAAGATTTACAAAGGTTTTAATTACATCGTGATTTCATGTAAAATTTAGCTGTTTTGACTACTTTTTCAATACTAGTTTGAAAATATAAATAACGCTTTGAAAACATTAGAAAGACACTGAAATTATTGAAAATCGATATGTAAATAAACAAAATGTATTGATTTTAAATAGTTTCATAAGAATGACAAAGTTATATTGCAAATTATATGTTTTACAAAGTTTTTATTACATAGTGATTTACATGCAAAATCGAGGCGTTTTGACTACTTTTTCAACGCTAGTTTGAAAATATAAATAACTTTTAGAAAATTTTAGAAAGTCAATGAAATTCTCGAAAATCGATATGCAATCAATCAAAATGCATTGATTTTAACTAGTTTCATATGTTTTTACAAAGTTATATTACAAATTTTATGTTTTACAAAGTTTTTAATTACATAGTCATTTACATGCAAAATCTAGTTGTTTTCACTACTTTTTCAACGCTAGTTTCAAAATATAAATAACTGTTTGAAAACATTAGAAAAACAATTAAATTATTGAAAATCGATATGAAATCAATCAAAACGGATTGATTTCAACTAGTTTCAGAAGTTTTGACAAAGTTATATAAAAAATTGGATGTTTTTCAAAGTTTTTAATTACATAGCGATTTACATGCAAAATCTAGCTGTTTTCACTACTTTTTCAACGCTAGTAGTAAAATATAAATAACTGTTTGAAAACATTAGAAAAACAATTAAATTATTGAAAATCGATATGAAATCAATCAAAACGTATTGATTTCAACTAGTTTCATAGGTTTTGACAAAGTTATATTACAAATTTTATGTTTTTCAAATGTTTTAATTACATAGCGATTTACATGCAAAATCTAGCTGTTTTGACTACTTTTTCAACGCTTGAAAACATTAGAAAAACAATGAAATTATTGAAAATCGATATGAAATCAATCAAAACGTATAGATTTCAAATATTTTCATAAGTTTTGACAAAGTTATATTAAAATTTTATGTTTTTCAAAGGTTTTAATTACATTATTTTTCGATGAAAGTAGCTGTTTTCACTAATTTTCAAGGCTAGTTTGAAAATATAAATAACCTCTTGAAAACATTAGAAAAACATTTAAATTATTGAAAATCGATATGAAATCAATCAAAACTTATTGATTTCTACTAGTTTCATTAGTTTTGACAAAGGTTTATTACAAATTTTATGTTTTTCAAAGTTTTTAATTACATAGCGATTTACATGACAAATCTAGCTGTTTTCACTACTTTTTCAACGCCAGTTTGCAAATATAAATAAATTTTGAAAACATTAGAAAAATATTTAAATTATTGAAAATCGATATGAAATCAACCAAAACTTATTGATTTCTACTAGTTTCATTCGTTTTGACAAAGTTTTATTTAAGATATTATGTTTTACAGAACTTTTAATTACATAGCGATTTACATGCAAAATCTAGCTTTTTTCACTACTTTTTCAACGGTAGTTTGTAAATCAATAACTGTTTGAAAACATTAGAAAAACAATGAAATTATTGAAAATCGATATGAAATCAATCAAAACTTATTGATTTTAACTAGTTTCAGAAGTTTTGACAAAGTTTTATTTAAGATTAAATGTTTTACACAACTTTTAATTACATAGCGATTTACATGCAAAATCTAGCTTTTTTCACGACTTTTTCAACGCTATTTTGTAAATATCAATAACTCTTTGAAAACATTAGAAAAACAATGAAATTATTGAAAATCGATATGAAATCAATCAAAACTTATTGATTTTAACTAGTTTCAGAAGTTTGACAAAGATATATTTAAGATTTTATGTTTTACACAACTTTAAATTACATAGCGATTTAGATGCAAAATCTAGCTTTTTTGACTACTTTTTAACGCTAGTTTGTAAATATCAATAACTGTTTGAAAACATTAGAAAAACAATAAAATTATTGAAAATCGATATGAAATCAATGAAAACTTATTGATTTTAACTAGTTTCGGAAGTTTTGACAAAGTTTTATTTAAGATTTTATGTTTTACACAACTTTTAATTACATAGCGATTACATGCAAAATCGAGGTTTAGTCACTACTTTTTCAACACTAGTTTGTAAATATCAATAACTGTTTGAAAACATTAGAAAAACAATGAAATTATTGAAAATCGATATGAAATCAATCAAAACTTATTGATTTAACTAGTTTCAGAAGGTGTGAGAAAGTTTTATTTAAGATATGTTTTACACAACTTTTAATTACATAGCGATTTACATGCAAAATCTAGCTGTTTTGACTACTTTTTAACGCTAGTTTGTAAACATCAATAACTGTTTGAAAACATTAGAAAAACAATGAAATTATTGAAAATCGATATGAAATCAATCAAAACTTATTGATTTTAACTAGTTTCAGAAGTTTTACCAAAGTTATATTTAAGATTTTATGTTTTACACAACTTTTAATTACATAGCGATTTACATGCAAAATCTAGCTGTTTTGACT
Source organism: Acanthosepion lycidas (assembly GCA_963932145.1). Taxonomy (NCBI): domain Eukaryota; kingdom Metazoa; phylum Mollusca; class Cephalopoda; order Sepiida; family Sepiidae; genus Acanthosepion; species Acanthosepion lycidas. The sequence continues at coordinate 141,686 of CAWVQA010000849.1, forward strand.
ACTTTTTAAGTTAACGCTAGTTTATAAATATCAATAACTCTTTGAAAACATTAGAAAAACAATGAAATTATTGAAAATCGATATGAAATCAATCAAAACTTATTGATTTTAACTAGTTTCAGAAGTTTTGACAAAGTTTTATTTAAGATTTTATGTTTTACACAACTTTAAATTACATAGCGATTTACATGCAAAATCGAGCTTTTTTCACGACTTTCAACGCTAGTTTCTAAATATCAATAACTGTTTGAAAACATTAGAAAAACAATGAAATTATTGAAAATCGATATGAAATCAATCAAAACTTATTGATTT
>CAWVQA010000850.1:5000-170000 GCA_963932145.1 Acanthosepion lycidas
ACCTCATAAATAATGGACTATTCCATTTTGATTCCATACAAAAACAAGACATATTAATGAATGAAAGATAAGCACGTTTAATGATGGTTTCAGTGAAATGGAAGAAAACTGTCAATTATTTGTATCTCCTTACTTCTTAAAATAACAACCAACATTCATATTTACGATTGATACTGCCATATTTTGTTGAAGTTGTTAAGTTCAAACATTTAATAATGTGATAGAGGAATTCCTACGGATATTTTATTGTCATAGAACTCGCCATGAGCTTATTCAATCATTAACTTAAGAATTAAGATTCGTCAGAATATTAAATTAGGAAAACCGAAATTTTCATGGATTCAAACTATTTTGTTAAATTTTCTTAACAACATATGATATGCAGATGACAGAGTGCTGATAACTGACACACAAATGAAACTACAACAACTCTTACAGAAGTTAGTGAAGGAAAGCAAGAAGAAAGGACTAAGCATTAATTACATGAAGACAGAATATATGATTGTCAGCAAAAGAAGCAGCCATACATGCAAATAACAAATTGGAGATATCGAAATCAAGCAGATACAATAATGTAAATGTCTGGGAAGAGCTTTAACAGAAGACAGAAAGTTCAACACCAAAATCTGAAGGGGCATTGGGATAACAAAAGATGCCTTCCTAAAGCTAAGCAAAGTGTTACTTAATATCAGTCATATGGCAGTGAATGCTGGACAATCTCCTTGCAGATGAAGAGACTTCAAACAACAGAAATGTGGTTCTACAGAAGGATGCTGAGAATACAATGGACTGAACATCTGAGCAAGGACAAAGTTTTAGTTTGGTTTGTTTTACGGCATATCAACTTCAATGGGTTATTTAATGACAAAAACATTTTTAGGATAGATTCGTATGAATAGAATATATAGTTTGTAGATCAGAGTTTGGATTTATTTTGTTCTACGGCATGTCAATCATAATGGGTTATTTAATGCCGACAACATTTTTAGGATAGATTCGTATGAATAGAATATGTATTCTTTGGTTTAGATTGGTTTGGTTTATTTTGTTTTATGGCATATCAACCTCAATGGGTTATTTAATGCCGACAAAATTTTTATTGCTGGTAATAATTTTTTTTTTTTTTTTTTTTTTTCAAAAATGTATTGGTGGTAAAAAAATTTTTTATAAAATATTTCTGGTATTCAAACCTGTTTTTACACTTTCATAATGTTTTGACCCCAGTCTGGGGGTTAATTATTTACCCATAGCTGGGACCCTAACAGGTGCTACCACCCCTGGTCAGGGTGGACCTGGGAACACCAGCAATTAAGAGGTGGTTCCACACTCCTCACTTGCTCTTGGACGCAGTTTATCATCTTACCCAAGATGCAGATGTAGTTTATCATCATGCCCAGGACACCTCTTACTCTCTGCAGGGGACAAAGTTGACATATTTCTAGGTCTTTTTTTCTCATGAATATACACACTAAAGTTTAGACAAGACATCAAACAAAACAGTGCTCATGGTTACTTACCCAAATGTAGATCCAGAGCCAAAACCTGGAAAATAATTAAATAATTTATTATGCAAATTATTTTCTTTCATTCAAAAATGTTTGAACAATAAATATCAATTTTATTCCAACTTCCTTGGATAATCGGTAAAGTTAGCAAAATGCATTTTCTATTGTTAATGAGTTGGTCACTTCTGTTTAGTGGTATATCAACACCTCTATGGGTTATTTAATGCTGAAATCTAAATATTTCAAACACAATGTTACAACTTCAACTATAGATAAAATATATTGTTGGTCATTTTGCTATAAAATGTATTGTTGGTAATTTTACTATACAAATATATTTTTATTCCAGACTGGGTCAGGGTGGACCTGGGAACACCAGCAATTAAGAGGTGGTCCCACGTTCATCAAAACCTCCTGATCAGAGGCCTTGCTGCTGGATGTAGTTCATCATCTTACCCAGGATGATATCAAAGTATCAGATATCCAACCAAACTGATATTCCAATTTATTACTAATAGCAACGATTATAGACATATGACTTACAAGAGTCATGGAGAGAGAGAGAAAAAAAAAAAAAAATGGTCAAAGAAACTTACTTCCAGTATTGGAACCAAATGAAGGGGCCGAAGGAAATCCGCTGTTAAATCCACTGTTGTCCTGCCCAAAACCTGAAGATGTCTGTGCCAGGCTACCAAATGTCAGGCCACTACTCTCAGCAAAACTGAAAGAAAGATTTACATTTAATTCCAATTAGAAGTGCTGGGAGGAGGGGGGAGAGAAAGACTATCTACACATGAAGGCATTCCAACATGTTGTAATGGTTAACAAGCTTGTCTTGCAAGAATAATTATGACTGAGTATTGATTTTGATCCTTACTGGGTGCCCCATATTTTTGACTTTTATGCCATATCTAAGCTACACTTAGAAATTCATTTGGGCAGTCTTGCGAGAACAATTATGACCGAGTAGTGAGTTCAATCCTCACTGGGTGCCTCATTCTTCTGGATTTGTTCCACATCTAAGCTATGCTTAGAAAAATCACCACACACACAAAATAAAATATTTACAAGCTCATATGAAGACAAATTCAAAATTTTTTTTTCAATAAGCAGTTTATATCACCAGTGACAACCAATTTTGTTAAACTGGCATGACTTGTGAAAATGTCATGGTTTTCCTATTTCAATTTTTTGATGAACCATAAGACTTAAGTCAATGATAAATATGTTCCCTGCGGGTTTCATGATTATAAAATTCACATGGAACTTTCCCCTAAAGCATCGTTATAAATTCAAAATTAACTACTTCAACAGAATATTGCAATAACAATCAAAAATATGAAGGTGGGTGATTATCTAACAGGATCACTGCCAACGAGAAGATGATTTTTGCTTGGCAGTTTTTATTATGATGCCAACAATGAGTTTATTAGTAATGATACTCTTAGTGTGAAAACAATGTTAAGACTTCAGTTGAAGCTAGAAATCTAACTCATTAAAATCTTTTATTGCCTAAATTGGCAATTATAAAGTTAGCGTTTGAAGTCAAATTGTGTAATTAACCAGTTTTTGTTTTCATGTTTGGTTTGGTTTATGGTATATCAACCTCAAAGGGGCTATTTAATGCAAACAAGATTTATTTTTTGTAATATATATATATATATATATATAAAATACATAAAAGAAATTATTCTTTGTAACAAAAATCACTTTGTAAATCAAGTTTCATTAATACTTTTAGTTTGGTTTGTTTTACAACAGATCAACATCAATGGGTTATTTAATGCTGGTAATATTTTTCTTCAAAACTGTATTGATGGTAATAATTTCTCCTCAAAAAATTTATTGCTGGTATTAAAACCTATTCTTACACTTTCATAGAGTTTTAACCACAGTTGGAACCCTAACAGATGCTGTAAACCTGTGAACACCAGCAATTAAGAGGTGGTTCCACTCTCCTCAAAACTTCCTGATCAGAGGCCTTGCTGTTGGATGTAGATTATTGTTATACCCAGGATGGTTTTCATGTTTCTTTGTTTAGTGGCATATTAACTCCTAATGGGTCATTTAATGCTGAAATTTAAGCAGCATTAGTAATTTCTTTATAAAAAACGTGTGTATGTTATATATATATATATATATACATATATATATATATATATATATATATATGACAAAGTGTACAAAGGTTTTGTGTGATGCATTTTTAGTTGGGTATTTTTCTTAGCTGGACTCATATTCCATAAAAGTGAATAAAATTGGTAATAAGTTTAGAATATTTAACTTAAAAAATGAAATTTTAGATATTTTTATATTTGTCTCAAAATGCAAATTCTGTTATTGAATTAATCGTTTTCACCTAAACTTGAAGGCCATTCCTAATGAGTTTTATTTTCAATAAGGCTTATTGTGGCTTTGTGTGTGTGTATTTGATTAAATAAATTACAAACATTATGTTTGCTTATTTTTAGCATAATCGTTCATATTCATGGATATTTTTCCATGTGTTACAATTGTAAGCAAACGTAATGCTTTTAATTTATTTAATCAGACATGCCTAAAAGAGAATTTACTGCCTAAATACACACACACATATATATATATATGTAAACAGGTTTTATTAAAAATAACTAACAAAAAATTTATACACACTGTATTTTTTCAATTTTTGAATAAGGTGCTGTGCATTGTGAGTTATATACAAAGTTGGTAGAAGACAAAAATATCTTTAAAAAAATTAATAAATACCAACATATCCACCACAGATGCTAGTAAAAAAAATTAATTATATAAATCCAGTATTTTCAACTTAATCATTCACGACGACTCTTCCGCACCAACCAATGTGTTACAAAAATTATGAATATTGCACAAATATTCTAAAATGTTTACAATAGACAGACTAAAACATCAAGGTCTATATTAATAGCTTCTCACAATATTTTCATCATGTTTTTAAAAAAGAACTCTTCACACATCACAATTAGTTACCTCCCCTAGACCATAACATAAACTCAGTTATGTGCCATAACACATAACACACTTAGGCAATTATGTATCTTTCGATACATGACTGACAAGGCAGATTTTTTTCCAGTAGATTACTCTTTCTTTCTGCAGTAGACCAGTTGCCATCCAAGGCTATAGAACCTAGTCTGTGCTACTATTTACCCATAGCTGCTGGGTGAAGAAGAGGATCATACTTTCCCAAGGGTATTAGCACGTAAATGAATATAATAGATTCAACTGGAATTCAAACTTGGCTCTCCAATTCCTCAATCCAAGCCACTATCCATTACTCCACCGTGCCTCCCATAACATACACTGCATAGCACAAAAACTAGCAGTCCTCACTCCACATGTAAAATTATAATGTTCATATGAACAAAGGAATTTTGTCTTTGAAAATAATGAACATTACATTTTAAAAACATACCCTGAAGATGACAATTTGTTAATGTCACAAGTACTCGGAATAAAATATGAATGGATCATGTTGAAAATAAGCAGATAAAATTTGTTTAAACTATTCAACAAAACTTGCGTAAATGAAAATATGCTGCCTAAATACACACATTTTATATATAACTAAAAGCATATACTTCAAGATACTGTCTCCCATGGTGAATGTTATTTGCGTTTGTTTATTGTGTCTAAAAAACATGGTTTTGAGTCTTTACTGGCATTGGATGCTGTAGAGTATTTTGGGTTATCCACAAATATTTGTCTAATGTTGCTAGCTGTATTTTGGTCACTTGTGATATCTTAGTATATACACAGACTGCATGGCACAACAGGTAATGATATCTTGAAGTGCATGGTATGTGCGTATATATATATATATATATATAATTAAATGGACAACGTACAACAATTATTTTAAGACATTTTTGTTTATACATTCTTTTTATAGATACAAAGATTTAAGTAAATGCTCTGTTTATAAAAAACAGTATTAACAACATTTACCGAATCGAACCTGTATCCTATACGGAACCGTCATATAGCTTGATATTCCTTAACCAATTGGGCCACAGAGGATCATTTGGTTAGCATGGTCAGTTGTAGTTTAAAACAGTAAAATTGACCTTGCTAACCGAATGATCCTCTGTGGCCCAATTGGTTAAGGCACATCAGGCTATATGACAGTTCTGTATAGGATACAGGTTCGATTCCTGTCGCCGGATGAATATTTTCTATGAAAATTTCTCGGACATTCAGGATGGTAAATGTTGTTTAATACTGTTTATTATAAACAGAGCATTTACTTAAATCTTTGTATCTATAAAAAGAATGTATAAACATAAAAATGTCTTAAAATATATATATCCAGATAAGATGAGAATGAATAGAGTACAATCTCAATGTTTGTAACATTTAATTTAAGAGGGTTCAATACAAAGCAGAGCAATATACTTTATTTTAGGATATTACATGTAATATCCTAAAATAAAGTATATATATATATATATATATATATGTATACACACACACACACTTTCTTTACAATTGTAATTAAGATACTTTTAGTAAATGACCATTTTCACCCATGTATTTTAATTTTAAAATTCATAGATAAAAATGGTATCTTTAATTTCAATTGTAAAGAAAATTTACTGTTTAATGAAGATAAACATTGAGTGCTCTTTTGTGAGTCAGTTTTAACATATTTCAAATTCTATGTTGCACTTTCCAAACAATATCAGGATGTAGACAAAAGAATTCTTCCTGCCAAACAGGAACCACATTAATTCATAAATTTTGACTAAGACCATCAAAAGTACTTGAACAATACAAACATGAACTTCAATTTTATCCACAATCCTCATCATAATACACAGCACCTTATTCAAAAATTGGAAAAGTACAGTGTGTATAATCTTTTGTTAGTTATTTTTAATAAAACCTGTTTACATTATATATATATATATATATATATACACACACACACAGAGTCTGACACAAAGCCACAATAAGCCTTATTGAAAATTAAACTCATTAGGAATGGCCTTCAAGTTTAGGTGAAAACGATTAATTCAATAACAGAATTTGCATTTTGAGACAAATATAAAAATATCTAAAATTTCATTTTTTAAGTTAAATATTCTAAACTTATTACCAATTTTATTCACTTTTATGGAATATGAGTCCAGCTAAGAAAAATAACCAACTAAATACATTATCTATGAAAGTAAAATGATACAGCCAATTTCGTACATAAACATTCAAGTTTTCCCCTGAGAGACAAAAGACAGGAAAGGGAGAAGGAAGAAAAAGGTAAACAGGGTAAATAGAGGGGAGGGGAGAGTGAGTGAAAAAAAAAAAGAAAAACATAAAACAGGATTTCTGCTAACCTACCTTGCGAAACCTGAGGAACTGTCTGGCTGGGGAGAAGAGGAACTTTGTCCAAAAATGCTGCTCTGGGCACTGCCAAAAGGACTCGAGAATGAAGGAACGTTACTACCAAAAGTACTTGAACCAAACCCAAAGGCAGGTTTACTTCCAAAAGCTGGTGATCCCCCAAAGGAAGGGGATGAACCAAATGAAGGAGAGGCACCAAATCCACCTGTGAAAAAGAAAAGAAAAGAAAAAAAAAAAAAAAAATCATGGTCAGATGAAAATTTCCCCTCAAAACTATTTCATATCTAGTTGGAAAGAAAGTTACTTCAAATGTTTTTGAGATAGATGAAACCTATTTAAGCAAATTATTCTTGCTGAACCTTTTTCAGGCAGAGAGTGAAATCTTTCTCTTTCATAATTGAATGACGGTAATTTTAATTCAAAGTTTGGCAGGGCAGCTTTGACATGATCTGTTTTCAGAAGCAATTTTACACACACTACACTCGAGACGATTGAAATATGAATTTTGAATAGTGTATAGAAATTTTGCCAACTGTGACTATAATAGAGTTTCACAGGCTCATTCAATTTATTCAAACTATTGTTTGCGTCTCTGATTGTTATAGAGATTTATGGTCAAGAATATTCTGGCTCATACCCGCTGTTCATCTTCACGTGCCCATTATTTAAGCTGATATGGAATATCTTATGTGCAATAATTATTGTGTTATTGAACTATCCAGTTCTCTGGCCATCTTCAGGTGTCTATTATTTTGCCAGATATGTAATATCTTGTACACAGTGATTATTGTCATACTCAATTTATTCAAACTGTTGTTGTCCTCTTTTTATAGGTGGTGTTATAAACAATGTTTCAGCCAAATAGCCTCTGGCCATCTTCACATGTACATTACTTTGCCTGATATGATTGGTTGGTTGTTTTATGGCATATCAACCTCAGTGGGTCATTTAATGCCAACAAAATTTTTTAAATAGATTCATAACGATAGTTTGGTAAAAAAAGGTGTGTATATATACATATATATTTGAACCATTTTTTCAATTATTCATATTTTTTAGTACAATCCAACTTCTTTTAGGAAATTTACAATCTTGAATGGTTTTATTTTCGTAAATTTTTTTTTTTTAAATTACTCACTTGATAATATTTTGTTTGCACTATTTATGTATTCTGAGTTCTATTCTCCAATTTCTTTTTTCAAAGAATGTATAGGTGTTTGTATTACTGGTATTTTTTATTTTAAGTATTGCTGATAATTTTTCCTTCAAAAATTATTGCTGATAATAATTTTTTTTATAACAAAGTATTTCTGGTATTAAAACCTATTTTTACACAAATTTGGGTGTTAACTATTTGCCCATAGCTAGGACCCTAACAAGTGCTACCACCCTGGGTCAGGGTGGACCTGGGAACACCAGCAATTAAAAAGGTGGCTCCATGCTCCTCAAAACCTCCAGATCAGATGTTGGACGTAGTTTATCGTCTTACCCAGGACACAAAGGTAGTATATTGTCATAGCTTATGTGCGTTGATTTCTTTTTTGTTCCTATGATGTCAGTTCTTTCCTGCTGAACCAGAATATCTTCAAGGATTGAACACATGACCATTTGATCACAGTGATATAACAGAATGGTAATCCTGGTTCACTGTTTTACTGCATGAGAATGCCTAATCAGGGCTGGCAGGTACTAACCATGAACCCACCTGACGAGGGGGAATGGTGGGCAGGCTTGATTGGGGTCACCAGATAGTGCTTTGTGACCCTCACTTTTTATCAACATTTGATTTTTTTTTCTGCATACATGAAGATATGTTACAAATTAAACTAAGCACAACTGACTATTAATGGATGAAAAACTTTTGCAGATTTAAATGTAATTCAGGGGGTGGGGGTCCGAATTTGTGAATTTGTTTTGTTCATGCAAAAAGTAAAAAAAAAAAAAAAAAAAAGAAAAAAAGAAAATAAAATTAATATTTTTTTTTTATTTTATATTAATACTACCTCATGAAAATTGAGATGTAGTAGATTTGGGGACCATCTCATAGATTTGGTGTTTGTGTGTGTAGGAACATTGGACCCTGGCTATATCTCGTAATCATGTTGGGCCAAAGATTACTATGGGAAATTTAGCATCATTTTTGCAGTAAAAAACACCTTGTTTTGGAAAATCTTGCAAAAATCAAATAATTGTCAGATTTTAATGAAATTTTCAGGACTTATTCACAGATGAAGGAAATTATTTTAACTTGAAATTATTCAATTTTTTAACAAGAAAAATCTTAAGCTGATGTTAAAGATTTGTGCAAAACATTATTTAAGATGGAATGATCTATTATGATATGTCTCTAATTTGTATTTAGATAAATTAAATTGGTCACCTATATTGGATGTGATCTATTATTCTATATAATTAGGTTATAATAAAATTTGTATTTTATGTGAATACTCCCTCATGAAAATTAAGATGTAGTAGAATAGGGGGGGATCCATATCATAGTTTTGAGCCTAACGACAATTTCAAGCAGGAAATAATTAAGGTTAAACAGTGAAAAAAACTAATAATTTGAAGCCATAAAATGAGTTTGGAGAAGATTCCAGAAAGAGTTCAACCCAAAAACAGATCTTCCCCAACCCTACCCAGTTGACCCCAGGGCAGTATGACAAGATTTATGGTCTTCTAAAATTTCCCAAATTCCACAAAAGAATTCTTGTTATGTTTATGCCAAATACTATTGGTCCTGAAATGTTCACATTGTTAAAAAAAATTTCAGCCTAGGAGTTTGGCCCAACCACATTCCAGAAACGGACATGTCAAAAGATATGCAATAAATGAATGTCAAAGAGGCACAGATTTCTTTATATAATCGAAACAGAGAGGGGGATAAGAAGAGGCCAATTTATAGATTGTTCTCTCTCTTGCTACTACTGCTTCTGCCAATAACAAACACACAGGAACAAGACCAAATAAACAAGTATACAGTGCCAGGAAGAAGGTCCCTTCATCTCTTGCAAATTTCTGCTAGAATAATTTTGTTGCTGAAAAATTGTCAACCGTGCTACAAAGAATGATTAATAATTCTTTACACATTTTCATTAAATCTGTTGTTATCAACAGACATTGTTCTGTGAAATTGGTTTTCAGCAGAGACAAAGACATTACCACAGTCCACAGAGTTTCACACCAAAATTCTCAGTGAGAATCACAAGAACCTATTGGGCAAAAATCACCAAATTCCTTGTAAAATCTTGTTACCTCCCAGCATGCTGATGTCAACTTGTGATGGTCATGAAGATCAAAAACATAGTTAAAACAACTGTGAAACTTCCGCCTGGAGTATGGAGGAATTGAGGGTGATTTAACTCTATGGATGTAGCATAGTTGTAAAGGTCTGAACTGGTGAAATGAAAAAAGAAAATGGGGCTTAACTGAACATTTGTTATGGAAATAGTGATAGATTAGCAATAGGTTTACAATGTTACATCTGTGGGGAAAGGGACTGCAGAGTGGAGAGGTCCCCCACCATCAAAACCACATAAATAATTTTGAACTCTATAAAAGCTTGAAAGTGAAGATTGTGCAGCACCAGACTAGATTTAGCAACAAGACTCCATTTTGTGATCTAATCTGACTCTTGTAAAGGTCTGAACTGGTAGAATGACAGAATAGAGCTCATCTGAACATTTAACTTGTGATGTTACGTCTGTGACAAAGAGGATGCAGAATGCCAATATGGCTTCATTTTGATAGTTTTTCACCTGGACTTTAGATTATTCCTTGTTTGTAGACAAGTTTCCAGCCACTTTCAATAGCTTTAAAAAAAAAAAAAAAAAAAAAAAAAAGCTATTTGTTATTTTCATAGGTAAGATGACTTCCATGTGGTGCATCCCTTCAAGACATGGGCGGTCATGGCTCTCCACAAGTTTCTATCCATTGTTGCCCTTAGCAGCTTTTCTCCTTTGCTGAGGCTCCCTACCCCTCCTGTTCCATTTTCCATTCGCACAAAGCACATCACATACAACCAATATGCCCTGTGAGAGTTAAGTTTCCAAAGCCATGTTTTCTAATTTTGTGTCCAAGAAATTTCAGCTGTCACTTCCTGATTCTGACTATCAGTTTTGTTTCTGTCGTCATTTCCGTGTTACTTACTCACTCTGGCCATAGAATTCTCAGTATCCTTCTGTAGAACAATATTTCTGTTACCTCTAGTTTTTGCCTTATTTGTGAGGAGATTATCCAGTATCTCAGACATAAATTCTGCACTATTCATTTCAAAAACAAATTTTCCTGTTACTTTGCTTAGCTTTTGGAAGGCATATTTCACTATCATAATGCCCCCTTCAGATTTCAGTGTCACATTTTCCATCCTCCATCAAAACACTCCCCAGATATTTAAACTTGATGACATTTCCAATTTGTAACTTGCATCTTGGGCCTTCCTTCCATCCTGCTGATGACCATCTTTTCTATCTTTTTGTAGTTGATAGTCCTTTTTTCATGCTTTCTGTCTAGGAGGTCCTGCAGTTTTCTTTTCGTTTTAGTTGTTGTCAACACAGTGTCATCTGCAACTGGCCATAAATGATATCTTTTACATTCTTGTATTTCACCATGAATACCCCCCCCAACCCTGTCAAACAAACAAAAAAAAAAAAAAAGAAAAAAAAAAAAGAAAAAAAAAAAAAGAAAAAAAAAAAAAGAAAAAAAAAAAAAGAAAAAAAAAAAAAAGAAAAGGCAGTGGGATCATTACAAAGACATTCTGAACACTTTACTTATTTTTACTCACCTGCAGTCTGTGGTTGTTGTTGTTGTTGCTGCTGCTGCTGCTGTTGTTGTTGTTGTTGTTGGCCAACTCCAAAGCCAGAAGTAGCAACGCTGTTGCCTGTAGAAGTGGTATTGCTGCTACCGCTGCTGCTCCCTGCAGCGGATCCAAACCCAAAAGAAGGGTTCAACTTGGGACTGGCCAAAGAAACACTTTTAAACCCAGAGTTGTTGTTGGACTGGCTGCCAAATAAGTTAGCTGAGACAACACCAAACAAAAATAAACACTCATAAGTATGGTATGACATATCAACATCTACAGAGGTCATAGTTTTATATAGTCTCATTTTTTTTTTTTTTTAGCCCAAATACTATCCATTAAGTTCTTTAACATCTCTAAGCATATCAGTAGAAACGACATTTTCAGTAAGATTTTTCTCATTATAGTAAGGCAACGATTCTCTACCGTCATGCCACAGCATGTGTGTGAGAGAGAGAGTAGTAATAGTACGGCATTAGTATTTGAATAAGAATTAAACATTTTATCCTACATTAGCTAAAAAGGCTTTATTAGTTTTATCGCAAGTTTCTACTTTTTATTTTGGTGAATTGGGATTCTTAACCTTAAATAACATAAAAGATACGAAGCAAGAAAGACTACACACAACTAAAGAAGAAATGACAGTTTGCTTATCGCAAACATTGAGGAAATTGCAAAAAAAAAAACCATCCAGGCACAGGTTTCATACTAAATAAGCTGTGCAAATAGAATCATTGAAATAAAGTAAGTTCATATTTCTATCTATATATTTTTTTTTAAATCTATGATTTTATTTCATAGCAAAATTTCTAAAGGGGTATACATTTAAATGTTAAGTGTGCTGTGATATTTTTCATTTGCTCTTTGGTGTGCCTTTGCTTAAAAATGTTGAGAAACACTTGTAGTTAGGAGTTCAATCATAGTGAGGATATCATCAAGTCAATATGAATGAACTTTTCCCTGGGGATGTGTATAGTATGCACTTCAGGGCTACAAACCTTCAAATTGGATCATTATTCTCAGGATGAACATGGTTTAGTTCGGTTTGTTTTATGGCATATCAACCTCAATGGGTTATTTAATGCCAACAAAATTTTTTATTGCTAGTAATATGTTTTTCTTCAAAGAATGTATAACTGTTTGTATCACTAGTACATTTTTTTTTTTTTTTTTTTTTTTTAAGTATTGCTGATAATATATATTTTTTTTTTTTTTATCACAAAGTATTTCTGGTATTAAAACCTATTTTTACACAAGTTTGGGTGTCAAATATTTGCCCATAGCTGGGACCCTAACAGGTGCCAACACCCTGAATCAGGGTGGACCTGGGAACACCAGCAATTAAGAGGTGGTTCCACGCTCCTCAAAACCTCCTGATCAGAGGCCTTGCTGTTGGACGTAGTTTATCACCTTACCCAGGATGGCGGAATGAACATGGCTACAGATTCTATGCTATTACAATTAAGACTGTAAATTGCTTTATTCTTCAAGTTAGATTTTTGTAATGTAAATACTGGTTGCTATGATATGAGGTTTTTGCTGTGAATTGAATATAACAACAATATGCAGTTTTCTACTGATTCTAGTTTATTAATTACCTACACTTCTAAAAATAAAATTCTAGTTTATTAATTACCTACACTTTTCTAAGCTTCAAACATTTATAGCAGAAATACGATTTCATACTTTTATTTGAAAAAAGAAAACGTTTAAAAAAAAGAAAAAAAAAAGAACTTAAATATTAAATATTTGATTGATTAATGAAAGCAACACAGTCTCATCTGTGATTCAAATTTGCTTGAAGGGCATTTTTTTTGGTGCCACACTGTTTAACCACATCAGTATTAAATCAAAATGGTGACCTGTATGTTTGCACAGACAAACTGGTTAGTTAATTTGTTTTCTTAATATTGTTCAAAAAATGCAATCTAAGAGAGATAAATCACTGTATGGTATTAATCACTTGAGACGCTAAAATAGACTATACTTTTTTTCTTGTCAACTGTCGTCAGGATTATTGAGTCAATACAAACAATCCTTTCCTTAGGTTGCATAGTATGTGCTTTGTCAGAGCTACAAACCTCCAAATTGGATCATTATTCTTGTGATAAACATGGCTACAGATCCTATACTATTATAATTATGTTGCATATTAGATTGTAAATTGCTTTATTATTCAAGTTAGATTTTTGTAACATAAATATTAGTTGCTACAATATGTTTTTGCTGTGAATTGAATTGATAATAATATTCTACATTACTTAGCTGCAAAATATGTGCTTCACCAGGACTACAAACAGTTTTTGAATTCAGAATTTTCCTTCTCCTAGATTGGTTGCCACTCAAGACTATAGAACCCAGTCTACCCTGCTATTTACTCATAACTTTGTGGAAAAGAAGAGATGGATTCATACCTTTCCCAAGGGTATTAGCATGTAAGTAATTATACTAAATCCACTTGAATTTATTACTCTGGACAAAGTTACATAGAGTTGACCATGAGAGAAACAGTAATAAGTTTCTAATGTTCATATTAATAATAGTAAAAATTCCACAAACATACTATTTTTTCCACTTGTTTAAATAACTCAGTACAGTTTTAAGAAAATCTAATTAAACAGATTATTTTGACTTAGATAATTCTATGAAAAATAATTTTGGCTTAGATTAATTTTTAGTAATGTGAAATGTCAGATGACAATGGTGCATATTATGAACACTATAATAATAATTAATTCAGCAAACTTACTATTTATATAAGTCAGTAGTTTTAGAAAATCTAATTAAAACAGATTATTTTGACTTATGTAATTAAATCTGTAAAAAATGTTTTCTGCTCAGAACTTACATTATGTATACCATTGATAATGACAACAGGAATAAGAACAATATGTTTCGGTTGTTGTGCCCTTTGGCCTTTATCAGGTGTATGTTGATCCAGCTAACCTACAAGGAATTTCAAACTAAACCCTTTATTTAACTAAAAAATAAAAAAAATTCTGATTTAAAACAAGAACTAGATGATATATCTCTAGACATTGGAATGACAGCAACTTATCCTTCGATTAAATAAATTAAGTGTGAAATCTACTGTAGGTTACCCAGATCAAGATACCACTGATGAAGGTCAAAGGGCACAACTGTTGAAACATGATATCAACAGTAAAGATGAAGACAATAGTCCACATGTAAATAGTGTAAATAATGATAACTCCTCATCCCAGAAATTCAGATAGAAGGTGATCAGCTGATAATAGCAACAAAGATGAGGTCAATAGTCTGCATGTAAATAATACAAATAATGAGAAATCCTCATCCCAGAAATTAAAAGAGAAATTAATTTGAAGTAATTTGAAATGCCAGACAACAACAATTCTTATGAATGTGGCAGGAAATAAGATAGCAACTAACATTGCCAGGCGTAAAATTATAGATTTTGATAAAAACTTAAATATTATGCCATAATTATTTAGAAGCCAAAATTACATTTCACATCTTTTTAAAAATGTATACACCAATATTTTTTGGTTAACTTGTAACTGAATTTTCACAAGTTATATATCTATAAAAAAAAAATTTAATAATAAAATTTTATCAACAAATATTGTTTATATATGACAATTTTTTTAAAATTGTTATGCAAATTAAATACTTATGCTACAGTTAAAAAAAAAAAAAAGACAGAAAATTATTCATTTTTGACTTGTCTTTCTTTCATCTTATTTCTCTTGCTGGTTTCCACCTCGTAATAAAATATAGCAGTCTTGAGTTGTTTGAATTCCTTAGATGGTGATTTCAACAATACATACACATTTTTTAACCCTAGAACACTAACTATCAATTAAAGTTACATCACTACTAACCATGGGTATATCATACCTCATTTTGAAAATATCAAAAAAAAAATATTAAATATAAATTTTTATTTGAAATATTTTACATCCAGGCACTTCAAACTTTGTACTTTGAGGCAACTGAAAAACATTATTTAGGTAAGAAAATCAGGTACTGAAAATTGTAATTAAAAATAGGAAAATTTGTGCTGGGTACTATATACCCATGGTTAGTGTTCTAGGGTTAATACATGTAAATTGTTACTATTCCTCTTAAAAATAGAAATGACATACCCAAAACTATTCAGTAAGAGATTATTCTGATAATTAAGGATCCAATAATTGATTATTAGAAAAAAAAATTATTTGCCAGCAAAGCAATGAACTTACATGTTGGGGAAACTTGTCCGAACACTTGATTTGTACTGCCAAAGACATTCTTATCAGCATTTTCATGGCTTGGTTTGCCTCCCAAACCACTGAAAAAACTCTGACTGGAACCAAACAATCCACCAGAGCCACTTGATGATGAGGCAGCGGCAGCAGCAGTGGTGGTGGAAGAAGGATTAGCATTGCCAAAGACTCCACCTCCTCCTCCAGCACCTGATGATGGCTGACCAAAGACACTTTAAAAAAAAAAAAAAAAAAAATTTTACAGTTCTATTCTATGAAATATTTATAGCCATTAAGTATTTTAATAATTTTAGCATAAAGAAAAAACATGATGCCACTTACACATTGCGGATGTTAAAAAGCAAGCAGGCACAAAAATTTAAATATCTGTGAAGAGTTTGAACAGATGACGGAAAACGTGACATGGAAATATGAAGGTTTATCAAAAAAAAAAAAAAAAAAAAAAGCTAAAGGAGCTTTTCCAGAAACTAAGCAAAGTATTAAGTTATAGGAAAATTTTATTAGAAACAAAGTAAAATGCTAAACTGTTATGTAATATTGAATCGTCTATATGGCAGTGAATACCAGGAAATTTCCTTACAGATGATGAGGAAACAAAAATGTGCTTTTTCAGAAGGATGCTGAGAATACCATGGACATGTGAGCAATGTTCAAATTTTAAGGAAAATAGAAACAAAAAGGATAATTATATTTAGAATCAGAAAGAGCTGTCTACTGTAGTTTGTTTGGCTTGTGGTATTTTCTTTTTTTTGCATTGCAGAATAGTAATATTGTAACTATTATATATATAATCTAAATAAGAAATAGACCACTTTAAGGTTCCATCGTTATAATTTATTCCACCAGAGCTTTTATTTTTCTCTGATTTTCAGACTTCACTTTCAAGGGTGAAAAAATGAATTTAAAATTTACACTTTTGAAGGGCAGTATTAAGCTTTTATAAAAGTGACATAGAGGGTGGTAAGGGATAGTGTGAGAGACATGGTCGAAATTAGAGAGGGTAGGGAGAGTTTTAAAATTTATTTTTATTACAATACTTAATAATGAGGAGTAATAAGTCAATGTCTGATCCTTACCTGCATCCTCCTCAGTATTAAGTATTGTAATAAAAATAAATTTTAAAACTCTCCCTTCCCTCTCTAATTTCGACCATGTCTCTCACCTTATCCCTCATCACCCTCTATGTCACCTTATATAAGCTTAATACTGCCCTTCAAAAGTGAAGTCTGAAGATCCAGAGAAAAATAAAATCTCTGGTGAAATAAATTATAGCGATGGAACCTTAAAGTGGTCTGTTTTTTATTTACATTAAATTATTCGCTCAGACTTAACATTGAGCTCTCCGGATTTCATCCTACTTAGGATTATCCATACAGATTACCAAGATTTTCATTACTAAAATATATTTCTTTAATATTAGGTTGGTGCAAAAATAATGACGTTTTTGACGTTAAAAAAATACGCCAAAAAACGTCATTATTTTTGCACCAACCTAATAACAAAGGACACCTGAAAGAATCAAAAGAGAATATCAAAAACTTTTATCGTTTTATTTTTGAGCTTTTAAGATAAAGAAAATGCTTACTTGGTTGAAGATGCCTGCCCAAATACTGAAGCAGCAGTACCAGATTGACCAAAGGCAGAAACGCTTTTGAAACTGGAAAAAGAGATAATGAAACCAATGAAACCAAAGAAAAACGAAAAAAAAAACCAAAGAAAAACGAAAAAAAAAAAAAAAAAACCCAAAGTATTAGGTTGGTGCAAAAATAATGACGTAATAATGTTGTTTTTTGACTTATTTCTAACGTCAAAAAACGACATTATTACGTCATTATTTTTGCACCAACCTAATAAAATGAAAAAAAGAGCCCAAAGAAAAACGAAAAAAAAACAAAGAAAAACAAAAAAAAAAAAAAGAAGAAAAATGAAAAAACAGAGAAAACTAAGAAACAAAAACAAAGGAAGAAAAAATGAACAGAGAAAAAACAGAGAAAGATAAAATGAAAAGGAATTTGAATAAAACTTCTTTGTAATTTTTTACTGAGTTTATCTCACATCTTATTTTTGTTGCTTTTTTTTTTCTGGTTATTGTTAAAATAACCTGACATTTCTCACATAAAAACTCACATTTCTTAATCTATTTTTAGTTCTTTTTAACTTTTATTTTAAAACATAACAGACAAGAATTTTTATTTTCTTTAATTCTATGTCACTTCGAAGTTCCCCACATATTCCTTTTTCTTAATTACCTGTGAATTGTCAGGCCTTCATGGAAAAGCTTGCTATTTAACCATAAGCTGGGGTAAGACAGGAGGTAAATTATTGGAAAAGGGAATGCAAGAGCCACATACTTGCAAATCAGACTCCCAAGAGTATGCCTCCCTGATCACTACAATCTTAAACTTTAAAGTTTTAATTTTGCAGTTGTGTTGTCATATCCTGCTATGGCAACAGAAAATGACATTGACCGAAATTAAATAGTGCAGTAGAGGAGCCTTAAAAAATGATGCAGTGGCATTGTGCTAAAGGTTAACCTCTTCATCTAGAGGTCAACCATTATCTATCCTACTTACCTATTCCTTTTATGCCAATACAACAGCCTCATTCTGTAGAGCTATCTTAAGTGGCTCTTGCAACATTTAGTAAAAATAAAATTTTAAAAAGATACATGAATGCTATTAATGTGATAAAAAAAAGAAAGAAAAGAAAGAAAAAAGATAGAAAAGGGAAAAGATCGAAAAAAAAAAAACGAAAAATCGAAAAAAAAAAAATCAGAAAAAAAAAAAAAAAAAAAAAATTCCAAAAACGAAAGAAAAATCAAAACAAAAAATAAAAATCAAAAAAAAAAAACAAAAAAGAAAAATCGAAAAAAAGAAACAAAAAAGAAAAATCGAAAAAAAGAAAAATCGAAAAAAAGAAAAATCGAAAAAAAGAAAAATCGAAAAAAAGAAAAATCGAAAAAAAGAAAAATCAAAAAAAAGAAAAATCAAAAAAAAGAAAAATCAAAAAAAAGAAAAAACGAAAAATCAAAAAAAAGAAAAAACGAAAAATCAAAAAAAAGAAAAATCAAAAAAAAGAAAAATCAAAAAAAAGAAAAAACGAAAAATCAAAAAAAAGAAAAATCAAAAAAAAGAAAAATCAAAAAAAAGAAAAAAAGAAAAATCGAAAAAAAGAAAAATCAAAAAAAAGAAAAATCGAAAAAAAAAAAAAAAAATCGAAAAAAAAAAAAGAAAAATTAAAGAGAAAAAGAAAAAGAAAAAATGAAAAAGAAAAAAAATCATATATTGGATTGCTAAGGCTACCAGTGCTTTCGGCAAAGAATGAGCGGGGTATTCGACTGGATACGAAAATTTGGGTTTACAGAGCTGTTGTACTTGCCATCCTTTTGTACGGTTCAGAGTCATGGACTCCATACAGGTACCATATACGCCAGCTGGATGTTTTCCATAAAAGCTGTCTGCGTGCAATCTGTGGAGTTAAGCTTCAAGATAGGACATCTAACGTAGACCTGTTTAACAGGTGTAATATTGGAGGAATCGAGACTTATCATACAGTCTCAGTTACGGTGGACTGGTCATGTCTTGAGAATGTCTGATGACAGGATACCCAAAATCCTAATGTACAGCCAGTTAGATGAGGGCTACAGGAATGTAGGACGCCCATAGCTAAGATACAAGCTGAAAAGCAACTTGTCAGCAGTCAATATACCACATAACACCCTTGAGTGCTTAGCTTTGGAGCAGGTAGAATGGAGATCAACGTGTTTTAGTGGACTCAGCAATTTTCAATCAGCTGGTCTGAATCATCTTCAAGAAGCGAGAGAAAGATCTAAAAGGTCAGCCAATCTAACAGTGATCTCATCTCATAATCTTCACACTTGCTCCATATGTGAACGCCTTTGTAAATCACTAGCGGATCTTAAATGCCACTTAAGATTATCGCACAAACTTTCATAACTGAATCAATAAGCTGTCAGATCTTCATACGTCAAAACCGATGGGAGAGTCCATTATTATCATTATTATTATATACAAAACTAAACAAAAAACGCCAGCATTCTAAACTTAAACTTGGAATAAAACAAAAACAAAAAAATGCCAGCATTCCAAACGTTATGGTTATGAGGAAAGTGATCGTTACCAAGATGTCAGAAGAGGACCACTTATATTGTTGATTCTTCTTTGGATTTTGTCAAAACTTACAAAAAAAGCACTCACCTCTCAGAAGAAGACTGCCCAAAAGCAGACTGCCCAAAAGCTGGTTTGCCAAATCCAGTTGAGCTTGTAGCCTGGCCAAAACCAGAAATTGATGATTGACCAAATGGGCTTGAAGACGTGGCCGCTGCTGGCTGAGTTGCTGTGGATGAGGGCATGACTCCAAACAGGGACCCAGATGGAGCATTCCCAAAAACACTCTTGGCAGTGCCAAAGATGGCACCAGCCGTGGTTGTACTCGAGCCACTAATTATAGAACTGCCTGATGATGCTGTAGCTTGGCCAAAAAGACTGGCTCCAGCTGGGGAGGCTTGACTGAAAAGTCCTTGAGCAGGACTGGTGGTAGCATTTTTACCAAAGAGGTCAGTGCTGGCTGTAGCTGTCGACTGACCAAACAGACCAGTAGATGTTGTTGCTGGACTCTGGTTTTGTGGTTTGAAAAGCTCCGATACCAACGTTGAGGATGACGGTGAAGATGGCTGCCCAAAAACAAGGCCTGTAGAGGTTGCTGCCGAGGTCGGAAATCCAAGACCCGTTGTTGCAACTGTAGTTGCTGCAGGTGCAGTTGCTGCAACTGTTGCCACAGCCGTAGTTTCTGTGGTAGGAGAGGACACTCCACCCAATGTCTGCAGCAAACCTTCACCTTTGGCTGGCCCAGTTGATGAGAGTAGCGAGCTGAGAGTTGAGGTTGATGCTCCTGTTGGTGTAGCAGGAATCTCTGGCGCTGGTACAGCTAAGGACGTTGATGCTGCAGTACCAGTTGCAATTGATGGCTTCTGGTTTGAAGGAAATGCAGGTAGAACAGTGGCAGTTGCAAGTGCTGCTGTGGCTGTTGTGGTAGTGATGGTAATGGCAGTGGTGGTTGTTGCCAGAGGTTTGAAAAGCAAACCTGATGCTGTTGAAGATGAAGGAGGAATCGTGAAGAGACCAGCAGCTGGGGAAGATGATACAGTGCATGACGAGGCTTGAGGTGATTGGAAAAGATTGCTAGGAGGTGAGGCAGCAGACCCAAAACCAATAGCCGGTGCTGACGTAGGTGTCTTGTACAAGAGTTGATTTGTGAAAGGTGAGGTGTCTGCTTGAGTTGACGGTACGAAAGGAGCTGTATGCTGGGCGAATGAGAATGTGACATTTGGTTTACTAACATCTACTGCAGAGGTCTGGGTCACAGCAGCAGCAGCGGTGCTGCTAGATGAGGTCAGAGAGGTGATGACAGCGGCGGCAGGAATGACAGTCTGATCTGATGAGCTTACGGCAGCTGAACCCAAAGCCAACGATCCTGATGTACTTTCTGGCGGGGTAGATGACACAACACTTGTTGGCCTGTCACTGTCAGGCGATGACGCAATTGTTACGATTTCACTGCTTAGAGAGGCAGCTGGTGCTACTGGGGAAACTGGTTCGACTGGTTTAGAAACAGTATTAATCGAGAAATTAAAGCCAGGAGTAGTTGAAGCTGGGGTAGTCATAAAAAGGTTCTTTGACACACCAAAGGAGGAAGAAGTTGTAGCGGGCGTGGCAAGCAGTCCTAACCGGGTGGATACAGATGCTTCAAATTGGTTCTTGGTGGTATCAGCTGTACCTGTAGGTAATAAATTTGGAGATTGAAGTGTTGAAGTTGGAGTTGGAGTTCCAAAAAGATTGGTCTTAACTAAGGGAGTTGTTGAGTTGATGGGCGAAGATACAGTATTTGATATTAAGAGGGGCATCGTCACTGCTGGAAAAGAAAAACTTGCTTTGGTACCCGTACCAAAAGAAAAGCTGGTCGTTTTGGAATCGGCAAACATGAATGTGGATACTGGAGTAGTCATTACTGGAGGAACAGCCTCTGTAAAAGAAAAGAAAATTGTTTATAAATGATAAAAGTTGTTAATATTCCAAATCTTGTTTAAACAATTGAAACCTTTTATTTATTTTTTTTAAGTAATAACAATGTCAAATTAAAAATGAATCCATTAATTCTTTAGACATAATGGCAAAAAAATAATTGAATAAAACATAATTGTACATTATTTGTTGAATAGAGCTGATAAACAAAAACAGAACAAGAATTCTTCAGCAAACATGAACCTAGATGCCCACAAAAAAAAAACAAGTACAAAAAATAACAAACAAAAAAACAGCAGTGTTAAAAAGAAGGTTTTTGCCATGACACTGCTGTAATTTTAACTACCTTCATTTCATGGCAATGTTTATTGTTTTAAAAAGCAATGATTAGAATTGTAATAAAACCAAAACATATGAACGTGAAGAAGTGCCAGAGACAAGCGATTTAAAAAAAAAAAAAAATTGCAATATGAGCTCTGGTAAAAAAATGATTTCTGAAGACATTAGGTTTATAATACCCAGGAATTCATACACAGATGGACACATGGCACAGTGGATAAAGGCGTTAGTTAGATCCAGTGACAAGACCCAAAGAGTGTGAGTTCAATACTCGGTTAAGGCAGTGAAGAACTTGGAGAGGGGAATTAACAGGCGATAACTGATAACTGACATCTATTAAAATGTGGAACTAGAACAGTCTACCCCAGTGAGCAAAATAAAGGGTTCAGTTCGACATTCCATAATAAATATGGCGACAAATATGAGGACAATAGTCCGAATAATGTAAATAGTGTACATAATACCTCATCTCAGAAATATAGACAGATACTGAAAGGCCGAAACATTGTAATAAATATGCCGACAAATATGAGGACAATAGTCTGAATTTATGTAAATAGTGTACATAATGCATCATCTCAGAAATATAGACAGATAGTGAATTTATACATTTTTTGTTATATTGTTTATTATAATGGCTGGTAAAACATTGAATTCAATTAGCAATTGGTCAAAACTTTATAAAATGATAAATAAGGATTTTCTTATAGTTGGTTCGCATATTTTAATAATTTAGTAAATATTTATAAATTTGCGAAAAAAGAAAAAGAAAAAAAGGTTTTCATATTAATTTATTCATAAATTTTGCATTGTATTAGTTTTCAGAATGTTGTAAATATAAAATTATTCTTGTAAATAATAAATGGGGTTTAATATTTTTGCTGTAAAGTCACAGTATATATATATATATATATATATATATATTCCCTTTCATTGTATGTTTCTAATCATCGTTTTTTTAAAACAAACACTGTCAAGGTAGTTAAAATAGTGGTGTCAAGGAAAAAAGCATGTTTATCCATGTCTGCTAAGTCTTCTTTTGAATTTATGAAATTTACAAAACCATAAATCTTTTCTCATATTGCCCGCAGAAGCAACTCAGTGGTTTGGGGGGGACAATCTTGCCTTAATAAATCATTTCTTTCTGCGAGAGACCAACCAAGGCTAAAAAACCCAATCTATCTTGCTGTTCAACTCATAGCTGTGGAGAGAAAAGTCAGATTCATACCCTTTCCCAAGGATATTTGTGTGTAAGTAAATACAACGGCTCATTCTGATTATCCATTACACCATGACACAATATCCTCATGAATTTTACTTGATTAATTTCAGGTTTGACTCTTCCTAGAGAAATGTTTCTCAACCAGGAGGGAAACCCTCTCTCCAGGCAGGAATTTCAGTGCTTCCAGAGGGGGTGAGAGTTAATCTGTTTTTTTTTCTTTGTTTTTATTTATAGAATTTGGAGCACCTCATGAATGTCAAATAAAAAAAATTTAAAAAAAAAAAAAAAGACACTATAAAAATAGCCCATCTAAATGTTTATGTACCTATATGGAAAGGAATGACGATTTTCAATAATATATACATATTATTTGGAATGCACATTTTGAGTTGGACAATCTTGGAAAGCGGGCGATTGACATTCTCTGGCTTATGGTGAAAATGGTATATTGAGCAAAAAAAAGATTGAGAACCACTGCCAAAGATCACTTTGGGAATTGGCGAAAAGGTAGTTTCAAATCCTAGATTTGAAACCAACCAATTTGGAAGAATTGTGGAGATTCTATAATAAAAGCCATAAAAATAATCTATGTAAATGTCTATGTACTAATACGGAAAAGAATGAAGATTTTCAATAATATCAGGTCATCCCATAAGTTCTGTCCGAATTTTGAATAAAGAAAACAAGTGACCAAATGTTACATTTAATTACAGATTCAATCAACAATGTATTTTCCCTGATTATGTATGACTTCTTTACATCTATTAACAAGCTTACTAATTCAATTACTGTAAAATTCTTTTGGCTTTGATTCAAAGAACTCATAAATGTCAGTTTTAACCTCTTCCAGTGTTACAAAAGATGTTTCTTCCAAATGATTCTGTAAGCTACGAAACAAATGGTAGTCTGAAGGAGCAAGATCGGGAGAATAAGGTTGATGAGGAATTTTCTCCCAACCAAGTTCTTCGATCTTTTGTGACGTGATTCTTGCTGTGTGGAGTCGCGCATTGTCCTGATGAAACATCACCCCTTTTCAATTCACTAGAGCAGGTCTTTTTTCCTCAAACCTTGGTTCAAACGCTCTAATTGCTGACAGTATATTTGAGCATTAATTGTTGCATTAGGTGGTAAGAATTCAAAGTGGATTATTCCTTGGCAATCCCACCAAATTGAAAGAAGAACTATGAAGTTCCCTTCTCGGCTGTGGCTGGGGTCCTTCCCCTTTACTAAGCCACTGTCTACGACACTTAACATTTCGATAAAACATCCATTTTTTGTCACCAGTCACAAGTCTATCCAAAAAAGGTGAAACAAGTTGGCGAGAATGGAGAAAAGAGCAGATGTCAACTCGGGATTTGAGGTTGTTTTCAGACAATTCATGAGGCACCCATTTTCCAAGTTTAGGAACTTTTCCAAGTTGTTGAAGATGATGATGAACAGTTGTATGGTTTAAACTGAGAACCATTGCGAAAAGCAGGATTTTCTTCAAGGGCTGCTTCAAGAAGCTTTTCATCAAACTCAACTGGACGTCCGGTTGGATCTTCATCTTCAAGGGTGAAATCTCCACCTCTGAATTTTACAAACCATCTTCTGCAAGTTCTTTCATTCACACATTCCTCTCCATAAACTGAGTGAATGTTTCTAGCCGCTTCAGCTGCTGAGTTTCCTTTCTTGAACTCATAAAGCATTATGTGCCTCAAATTATTCTTGGGTACTTCCATGTTAGCAGGGTTTTAATCAAACAAAATTTAATTTTATTGTTCTCTGAAATAAAATTCGATCAGTTTAAATGCATCTAAACATAAAAATAATGTTCAGCTCCATTAGACATTATAAAATACTCTTTAAATTTCGTTCATTTTAACAAAAAGTTAAAATTTGGACAGAACTTATGGGATGACCTGGTATATTTGGAATGCACAGTCAATATCCCTTTCAGAACAACAGATTTGCTTAACAATGGCGTGGCCATAACCAGCTGGATATGTCTTCTAGGGTCAGATGTGATGTGTATCTGTTCATGAGAACAAAATTGGTTTAAATACACTGAACTTTTATCAAACTTTTTGCTTATTTATTCACAATACCATAACATTTTATTGACCCTTTTTCCATATTGAAATATTCTTCAATTTATTTATTTAATAATTAGATATGAATTTAAAACAAATTACTGGACATGGATTCAAGTTTAAAAATCCATCAACATTTTCTATTGCTATTAAATTTCCAAAAACTCCTCTATAAAAATAACACCATGTGAATATATACAAATGTATAATATGGAAAAGAATGAAGATTTTCAATAATATATGCTTATCATTTGGAATGCACATTTTGAGTCAGACATTCTTGGAAAGTGGGTAGGGGGCGTGACATTCTGACTTATGGTGAAAAGGATGCATTGAACAAAACCGGTTAAGAACCACTCAATTGATGGCTTCTAACCTTTTTTTAAATCAGTCTTTACTTATTCTCCTCAATACTTAATTAGTTTGCTAGTTTTTTTTTCCCCTCTTTAATCTTATTAAATGCTTGAAAAGTGTCCTTAGGCATTCTCATGCAGTAAAACAAAGTGTTATCACCTTCATATAGGAATAAGTGATTCAGGGAAGAGGAACTGACCTTGGCCATCAGGAGTCTCTTGAACATCCTCAGCACCTTCCTCATCAACCGAGTAAGGGTATTCATCTTCTTCCTCCTCCTCCTCCTCCTCTTCCTCCTCTTCTTCACCTGGGTACCACTCCTCTTCAGCACCCACATCATCTTCACCACTTACTGAACAGGTGGGAGTCACATCCTCCAAATTCAAGCCACTAGCATAATCTACAAAACAAACACAAAAAAATTAAAATATTTCAATACTTTTATTTTTAGCCATCTGAGGGGGGGAGGGTGATGATGGCATGGGTGAACCAGTACGAAAGACTTATTCCCGTTTTATCAAGGATAAAAAAAGAAAGCAGGAACTTACTTGTGGCCGTTGTCAAAGGGAAAAATCCCTCTTTTGGCGCTGGCTTTGGTTCAGTTTTTAGTGGAGTACTTGGCTCCAAGGAAATCTGCTGAAATAAAAAAAAAAAATAAAAAAAAAAAAAAAAAATTGATGTAAATTTCAAAGTTCCAGAATCTCAGAAAACCTACTTCTTTATTCCTCATGCTACGGAAAGAGTGCATCCAATCAAGAAAAATCATTTTCAAAACAGAAATAATAAGGAGAAGGAAAAGACTATTGGAACTGAAGCAGGTCAAACCATCACCCATTTATACTGTAATAAAGATATCGTCTTATGAAATTACAGTAAATACTTGTCCGTGGCATCTGGGAAGTCTGATAGATATCTTCATTTTGCATTTAAGACAAAGGAGATATTTGGGATGAAAGGTTGTGTGTGGGTGGAGTATATGATGGCTAAAAATTAATGAATTAAAAATTATGACCAACTAAAACATTGCTAATCATATTAAATATCAATTACTTAAAAACTAATTAATTGGGTGTCGATTTGTGAAGCGTTATTTAAGTGTCAATTGCTCAGATGCTATATAAATGTCAATTAACAAGAGGCCATATAAATGTCAATTAACAAGAGGCCATATAAATGTCAATTAACAAGAGGCCATATAAATGTCAATTAACAAGAGGCCATATAAATGTCAATTAACAAGAGGCCATATAAATGTCAATTAACAAGAGGCCATATAAATGTCAATTAACAAGAGGCCATATAAATGTCAATTAACAAAAAAATAGCTACGTGAATGTCAATTAACAAAAAAATAGCTACGTGAATGTCAATTAACAAAAAAATAGCTACGTGAATGTCAATTAACAAAAAAATAGCTACGTGAATGTCAATTAACAAAAAATTAGCTACACAAATGTCAATTAACAAAAAAATAGCTACACAAATGTCAATTAACAAAAAAATGGCTACACAAATGTCAATTAGCAAAAAAATAGCTACACAAATGTCAATTAGCAAAAAAATAGCTACACAAATGTCAATTAACAAAAAACAGCTACGTAAATGCCAATTAACAAAAATAAAAAACATGTAAATGTCAATTAACAAAAAGTTATGTAAATGTCAATTACTTGAAAGCTAATTACCTGGCCAGAAGTGAAGAATCTTGTTGTGGAAATAACAGAATTAGGGACCAACCCACGTTTCAGGCCAGTGGTGTGGGTAGTCATCAACTCAGGACCAGAATTCTGTAACTGCTGACCTCCAAGGACATTTGCAGCTGTAAAAAAAAGATTTTCAGATTTTACTATATTTTCATAATTTGATAGATTTACATAAAAGCAAAATTTGGAGCATCATGCAAATGAATCATCAAAACACTTCAATTTGACACAAGTACATGTCGGTATCATAGAAAATGGAATCAGTAGTTCAAATTCCAGCCAAGACTGTTTAGTTGATTTTGTACTAATGCTCTTGAGAAAGGCATAAGTCCATCTCCCTTCACTCTGCCTGTCCAAAAAGCCCACAAAATTCTGATGTTTGGTCATTTGGTCAGATTTGGGAATGCAGGTTGAACTGAGAACTTTTCAGCACCCTCTTGCATTTTCTTCTCCCCTTCTGAACTTTTTCTCATTTTTTTTTTTGATTTTCTTTTTTTGTTTGTCTATGTTTATTTTTTTCTTTCATATGTGATCTGGTGCCACAAATGAAGATCATGTTTTTTTTTTTTTGTTTTTATAGAAATCAAATCCATAGAAAACATAAATGATGCTTTTGGCAACAGAAGGACATATTCAACAAAAAAATTGAAAATTTCCTTTTTTCACTGCAGATTATTCATATCATATCCAAGTATTTTACAAAAAATTAAAGCTGATTATACAATATTTAAAGTTCAATTTAAGTTTATATTTCGTAACTATGCAATGATATGAGGTAACATAAACTGTGGATTTATCTGTGGAATACATTATTGTTACATAATTATAGTGAAATCTTTAAGGTTTTATGTCAAAATCATTTTATTTTTGGTCGTATATTAATTTAAAATATTCCTTTTTACAGGCACTATTTTTAAATAGAATAAGATCATTCTAAATTTCAGAATTTCGCTATTGCCCATCAAAATGACTGGAAGAAAGCAATCTAAAAACAACAATGGAAAAGAGAGGTAACAAAGCATAAACGAAATATCTCCAGTTTCTTCAACTTAGGGAACTTAGCATTGCAGCCAAAGTATTCTAAAATGCTGCCAATAACAAAGAAGAAAATGAAAAATACCTAAAAACAAATTGAATATAGCATCAAAATTTATATTATTTTTATTTATTTGTTATGTAACTAAATATATAGTCAACAATGTTTTCGTAAAACTTGATATTCATCTAATAAATTCTTAATACTATTATTGTTATTTTAAGTGTAATGTAGTCCTACATTTACAATTCCTTGCGGCTAACCATGAAAAGAAATGTTGATCAAAAGTGCATAGAACCTTTAAGCGTGTATTGCCACAAAATTATCAAATGTTAAATACACCCCTCCTCTACCGAACAAGTCATATATATGTATATAATATTAGTATTGGTTTGTCTTCAGATGCCATGAATCTGCTTCCAAAGTGAACATGCCTGGACAGGCTTTTATTTTTTTTTCTTTATTTGAGAAATCATTAGTTACCCATGCAGCAAATCTCACCTCTCCACATCGATGATGATGTCCAAGGAAAAGGCAGAGGCCAATAGAGCTTGGCACCAGTGTTGCACAGGAGTTGACATAACAACTTATGACATTGGATTGTTTTAGGGACTCTGGCTCTGGATTTGAATTCAGAGTTGTCCTCCTCCTAGTTTGGTTACTAGCCATGGCTACAGGGCCTAGACTGCCCAACTATTTAGCCATAGTTGGAGGTTTTTGCATTCAAAGTTTTTCCTACTTCTAGACTAGTTGCTGCCCAAGGCTACAGAACCCAGTTTGTCCTTCTATTAACCTATAGTTGTGGAGAGAAGAGATGGTTTCATACCTTTTTCAAGGATATTAGCATGTAAGTGAATGTAATGAACACAACTGGAATTCGAACTTGGCTCTCCGATCACACATTTCGAGCCATACTCCATTACTCCACCATGCATGCATGCATATATATATATATATATATATATATATATATATATATACACACACACACACACACAAATCTCTCATCTATGGACCCTTCATCAACAGACTTTGGATGTAACGGACAAAATCTGACGCAAAATAAAAAAAAAAGTTATGCAGGAAAAAAAAAAAATATCAAATCAACAGCAATGTATTTCAAAATTTGAGGACTTAGCAGGACGAGTCATATTAGTTTTCAAAGTCACCGTCTGGCGGTGGTGGCTGGGCTCTCAATTCTAAACAAAGACAGGTGTAGAGTATATAAAGTATCATACATTAGAGTGTGTGTGATAAAGTAGCTGTGAGGAATCTATTATTTTTGTTATTTTGATTAATAGATCTATATTAAGTATATATTTATTTATGCCATATATACATGTTTATAGTATTTACATTATGATCATAACTACTGGTAGTTACTATATTGGTTTTATAACTCAAAAATAATCCCTTCCCATCTTTGGACAATTGGCTTTAACAGAGCCCCCCTATTAGTTCGTTGATGAGAGGTTCATATATATATATATATATATATATATATATATATATATATATATATATATATATATATATATATGGCGATAAAATTACAACATGTCACACACATAATACAGGTGTTAAAGAAACAGTGCAAAAATATATATATATATTAATAAATACACATACTATCTTACACCTCTAGCAGCATGGCCTGGCGTTGTCCACACTTGATTCAAAAATCGTACGACTCATACAGCAATCACTATCATTTGACTTAAAATATTTTTTCCCTTCCTTGCCTTTAAAGTAGTACCCTTTGCCGTACTGATGTTGCTACATGCCTTACTTCTTGCCTATCTCACACTGCAAATTTTTCTAAGCTCTATACTAAACATTAAATCTGTTATGAAAAAAGAACTAAACAAAATGAACACAAAACGATCAGCTTTAAAAACGGACTCGTAACTGGAAAAACTGAATGAAAAAAAGAATGTTAACAACAAATACTTTTTCACACCTTCTGCGGAATCAGAATCAACGTCGAGTTTAAGCATGTGAATGAGCCAATCAGAGTAAAGTGCCATGCAGATTTAAATTTTTGCCACTTGTGACGAATGCAGCTATCGATTTATTTTGCATGCTAGCATGCTAGTTAACATTCATGTCAGTCAGCTGTTGGCTCTCACACTGGCCAATAGAAAATGGCCGCAAACTACATGAAAATCGCCATAGAATCATGAAAAAAATCGATTATTTCCATTATCGATTGGATTTGGGAAATGCAAAGTCAGTCTTGGCCTTCCCACTAACTTGGAGTATGTGCATGTAAATCCATTGAAAATTGCGGCCGTGCATTCGTTACACACACACAGCCTGCCTTTTGTATATATATATATATATATATATATATATATATATGGAGGGAGGCATGGTGGAGTAATGAATAGCGGCTTGAATTGAGGAATCGGAGAACCGAGTTAGAATTCCAGTTGAATCCATTACATTCACTTACGTGCTAATACCCTTGGGAAAGGTGTGAATCCTCTTCTTCCTCCAGCTATGGGTAAATATCAGGACAGACTGGGTTCTATAGCCTTACATGGCAACTGGCCTAGGAGAAGGACAACTCTGAAATCAAAACCTGCGACGGGTCGTTTGGGGACCCAGTAGCACATAGTGCACCAGGTCTCTGTATTCGGCCCTACAAAAAGTGTGGATGGTCCTGCACAAAACCTTCACCACTATAATCAAATCTCATGTGCTGTTGTCAGTTTCCTTGGAACTGATCTGCTTGACTCTCACACATCGAATTCGACAGGAGAGTAGAGTATATGGGGTAACTATATAAACTTAGTTTTTATATATCAAGAACAGTTTTGGAGGAAAGATGGATGACAAAGTGGAAAAAGTTTTCGTGTGACACATTTCATCCCTTAGGATTTCATCGGATTAGGTTTGTTTACATTGCTACAACTATATTACGTTGGTGCAAAAATAATGACGTAATAATGTTGTTTTTTGACGTATTTTTTAACGTCAAAAAACAACATTACTACGTCATTATTTTTGCACCAACCTAATATGTGCATGAAGGAGGGACTATGTGAATTTTAAATTTAGGGAAAAAAAAAATTTTTTTTTTTTTTTATATCTGTTTTGGATCTATAATCTGGCCAATTTCATTTAGATTTTTTTTTTGCTTTTGTTTGTTTGTTTGTTTGGGTTTTATGGCATATCAACCACTGTGGGTTATTTAATGTCAAATCCAGTTTATATGAATTTTAAATGCCTATTTTGTCCTGGCAACATTGTTTCCAAAAACCGTATAGCTGGCAACATTATTGTTCTGAAGGACGTAGTTTATCGTCATACCCAGGACGTGGGTAAGATCTGGAAAAACTAGGAGTTCACTATTTGCCCATAGCTGGGACCCTAACAGGTGCTACCACCCCGGGTCAAGGTGGACCTGGGAACACCAGCAATTAAGAGGTGGTTCCACGCTCCTCAAAACCTCCTGATCAGAGGCCTTGCTGCTGGATGTAGTTTAACGTCTTACCCAGGACGCTTTTTTTTTGCTTTTATTATCTTGTTATTAATTATCTCACAATGTAATAATAGATCTGCTAAGAATAATGAAACGAATGTCGTAAAGACCTGGACACAAATGTGGGATATAGCAAAAATGAGATGAATTATTTGATTTTAATGATTACAACATTTTCTCAAGTCAGGGTAGCAAAAGACATAAAAGCAGCAGCCATTTTGACTTGGGGCGAAAGAGAGAAAGATAGTCACCAGTTGATGCTTTGCACTCGTGCAATTCCCCAATCATGTTGACCAGACGAGAGCAAACATTCTGACTAGCTCTCTCCTGTGCCTCCCATAGTAATAGAACTGCTAGAACTGATCACTTCGATTAAACCAATCAACTACTAGGAAAGAAAACTATATTTAAATTTATAGAAAGGACAAAATTAACATCCCAGTTTGGGAGTCCTGACATTTCATTCCTCAAAAGAAGACATAACATGAGCTGAGAACTTCCAACCAAGAATAATGCTGCTTGAAATGAATAATGTCTAAAGTAACGACCCTCAGAGTTAATTCATACATCCTTGAAGCTAAGACAACCAGTAGATCTAATATCATTGTCAGAGATGAAGAGAACAGATACTACACTTTGATCCTAGCCTGATGGAGTGAGGAAAAGGGTAACTTGAGTATCACTGGCTGTTCAGTCGATGAATGCTGAATGTTTCCTTATAAGGAAATGGCTAACATTACCATTAGAGATTAATAGAACAGATACTATACTTTGATCCTAGCTCGATGGTCAGAGTGTGAAGAACATGTGGAGTTTTCCAAGAAAGTGAGTAAATATTAAAGAGAGGAATGTCTGCGAGAAATTTACCTGGTGAAGGTTTGGCTGCTGGTTTTTCCTCATCTAGTTTCAACTTTGGAATGTCTTTGTATCTCAATCTTGAGACTGCACTCCCTAGAAAAAAGAAAAAAATTTTTTATCAGTTTGTTAAATGATAAGAAAGAACAAAAAGACAACCAATTCTGTTGACCTCTGACCATATCAGCCTAATAATTTTGGAAGGAGAATTTTAAATATTTTTATACTTAAATTATGGAACATTGATAAACAAATTCACAAGATGAAATTTAAAGGGTGCTACAATAAAAAGATCAAGGAATACAATGATGAAGACCTAACATGAAGTGACTCATACCATTGAATTGGGGGAAGGTAGAAATTTTGCATCAATGCGGAAAGCAAGTCATAGTGGAGCAAATAAAAAGGATGCCTGACTAACCAAGCCAAATATTGGCCTTTGATTCAATGTAGGTAATGCTGTGGGGTTAGAAGGGAGAAAATTATAAGATGCTGAAGAATTAAATGATTGATTTGAAAAAGTACTGTTCCCAATTAAATCCAAATGTATTTGGAATTATTTAATCCTGCCTATACAGAATTCTTTTTAATAAAAAAATGATTTTGAAAGAAGAAAAACATATATTTTGAAAGAAGTAATATATTTAATTAAAAAAAAAATGTGTGTGTGTGTGTATATATATATATATATATATATATATATATATATAGAGAGAGAGAGAGAGAGAAAAAAAAGAGACTGTAAATGTACCTATTTAGAACAGTTCTTTACTGGAAAATATAAATAATGTTTATGAAATAGTAAAGTATTTCATCTAACCAAGATAACGTTAGATTGAAATGTTTCTTTGGTGACCAGATAAAAATTGTTAATTCTTAATTGTGAACTCATGTGAGTCTGGGCCAAAATAAGACAAGACTTGGAAATTAAACAAATAAATATTAACAAATATATTGATAGGAAAATTTACAAAAAGGAAAAATAAGAAATTAAATTAAATGTGAAGAATTCAAAGCAGCCTGCAGTGTCTGTAGCTCAGGTACATACACGCCAGTGGGAGAGAAAAGAATTTGTCACTTCATTATGAAAGTGACAAAGAAAAAGAGATATTCTCTAAAATCTCCGCCCGCCTATAATTATCGTGAGAGGGCAGTAATTCAAAACCATGCCACCTCTCATTACCGTCAGGTATGGTTTCAAAATCTGACTGCCTGTAATCATCATCAGTGGGCAATAATTCAAAACCTCACCCTCCTGTAATTATCGTCATGAGGCAGTAAACCAACACTTTACTGAATTCCCAGTCGTCACCTTCCTGTTTTGATAGACTTCAAAAGCGTCTCCACATCTTTGTGGGTGACTAATTATTTTCCACCCTACAACCCCTTACTCACATACAAAACGTTGCGAACCCCTCACTGCACTATCACTATATCCAAGGAAAGTTTTCAGACAAACTACATTCCTTAGTTCTACCAGTTCTTACCTAAGACCCAGGATTCCATGCACATGGTAGCGAATGACCTTCATATTACAATGGTGAGATGTAAGTTTCACTTGAGCACCTTCCTGAGAAAAACTTCACCCAAGTGGCTGCTTCCTTGATTACTACAATCTTAACCTATCCAAGTCAATTTTTCTTCTACACATATCCACATAAAATATGCTTCTTACTCCCTAGCTCTCGAATTCAAGTGGTTCCTGGGCCTTGCAGAGAATACATATTGTAAAAAAAATTTTTTTTTAAATTCTCTTAAATGGAGAGAAAAAAAATTCCCTGCAAAACAGAAAAAGGCACACTGAGCAGTTCTTTGCTGAAAAAGGCAAAATGTTCCAAGAGTATGGAATTATGAAGTTAACGGAAGAATGGCAGAAAATCATGCAACATAAAAATAAATATAATCTATGCTTTATTATTTAGACCAGTATGTTCATTCAGTTGTTATACTCCCAATATTACAGCCATTTTACTCTGTGGCCTTCGTCAGATGCCTGTGAAACTGGGCTATTTAGTAATTCCATGAGTAAATATGGTTCTTGTCCCACTTTCCAAATTTTTTTTTTTTTTTTTTTTTTTTTTTTTATAAACAATGAAATTAATGTCTACTGGCTTGGACATAGAAAGTCATATTAAAGAAAATGTGCTTAAGGCGGTCAAAACCTGTTTTCCCTTTATCCTTAGAAATCACATTTTAGTCAGATGTGCTTTACCATTCAACCACAGAAGGCTCTTCAGCAAAGCAAGGCACAGTTAATACATACCAGCCTTTGTATCAGACTTGCAGAATGAGAACAACCAACCTCCATGAATTGAATAACTGAGTACAAGAGACACCTGAAGAAGGCCTAAGGGTGCACTAGTTGAAAAGTGTCTGTAACAACCACAATGATGATAGTTTTTTTTTTTTTTGCTTAGCGGCATATCAATATCTTTATGGGTTATTTCATGCCGAAATAAATGTTTTGTATGCAATTTTATTTTATTCTTGGAGATAATAATGGTTTTATGATATAAGTTTTACTAATTAATCCATAGCTGGGGGGGGGGGAATAAATTCATACCTTTCCCAAGGGTATTTGCACACAAGCAAATCTAACAAACCCAACAAAAATTGGAACTTGGCTCTCTAATTATCAATTCCAAGCCATTATCCATTTGCACATCCAAGCTTACAGCATCTGGTATTCCCAAGCAGTCACCCATCTAGTTACTGACCAGGCTCAATGTTGTTTAACTTCAGTGACTATACAAGAACTGGTGTTTTAAAGTGACACCACCCATGCATCAAAGCTCAGTGTACCTGGTATTCCCAAGTGGTCACCCATCTAGATACTAACCAGGCTGAATGTTACTTGTTTAATCCTGAAGCCACAAAGCAGGAAACAGGTCAAACAATAACTGAGAAATGCTAAATAAGAACAAGATGAGATACCCTTAAACATGGATAACTGAACAAGAACAGTCTATCACTAAAGGGTTCAGTATGAAATTCCCTTAATAGATTAACAGACAAATGCAGAAGGATGTAGAACACAAAAACCTCTGAAATGTGATATTAACAAGGATGAGGACGTTAGTTAAATATAATAATATATAGTAGAAAGACCCATGAAATTTTCACAGTTTTCCTATTTGAATTTTCTAATCAGAAAATAATTAAATTATTAATAATAATTAATATTAAATAATTAAATTAATAATTAAATAATAATAATTAATATTAAATAATTAAGTCATTAAATAAGCTGATGGCAAGTTCTACGACAATAAAAGATCCGTAGACCTTCCCCTATTGCATCATTAAATATTTCAGCTTAACAACTTCAACAAAATATTGCAATAACAATCAAAAATATGAACACTGGTCATTATTTTAAGAAGTAAGGGGATACAAATGAAAAGATTTGAAATTGACAACTTTTCTATTTCACTGAAATAGCCATTAAACACTTCTTTCTTTAAATTTTTTCACTAAAGCCAAGTAATGTCTTTCACTCTCTTTCTACACACACAGAATAGTCCATTATTTATGAGGTATTGGCAAGACATAACGGTCATGCAAACTAACAAAGGGAGGTACAAACAACTATAATAGGATAATTATAAGAACCATACTTGCATATCATGTGATATTTGAAGACCTAATTTTTAAGCTAATTTTAAGAGGGTTGCATCATACACAAGATATAAAATTAGCATATGTACTTCTGACCCTGGCTACATTGTTGACCAAAGTATCTATCCATTTACTGTATTCGAAAAGTATAGCTATATTTAAAATAAACATGATTTGATAAAATGATGCTGCTTGTTCATGTTGCCAGCCGCTTATCGTGATGCTGAGATGGACAGAGAGTTGGGAGGAAGAAGAGCATAAAACAATTGAGTGTAAGATATAAGGTCATTAGACAATAGCGTGAAAAGAGCGTCTGACAGATGAGCAGGAGTCAATCAAAAGAGAACCTAAGACAAGTGATTGCACATAAGGAAGATCATAAAAGATTTTTGAAAGAGTGCAAAACACAGCTGTACATCGCAAATGAGGAAGAATCATACTTATTATAAAACCCAGGTTGTGTGTGTGTGTGTGTCTGTACATTTATATATTGGATCGGATTTCCTACATTTTTCAACCGATTTCAACCAAACTTCACAGGACTATGTAAAATTACCTTGTGGTGGTTCTGACAGCACCAAAAATTGGAAAAACACAATTGTTTTTGCACAAAATCAATTTGAAAACACGATTAAGACGCTTTGCTTTCACGGAATGAAAAGGGGACAACTCATATCGAGTTATACTTACTATAAAACCCAGTTTGTTTGTGTGTGTGTGTGTGTGTGTTCATTTATATATGGGATCGGATTTCCTACATTTTTCAACCGATTTCAACAAAACTTCACTTTTTTTTTTGGCAGGTAGTGTTTCTTATTGTCTTGCACACTTTTTTCTTTATTTTTACATTCAGAATGCTTTAAAAATTCCATTTACAAGACAATTGCTTATAATAAAATTCTATTCAATCGGTAGACTCATAACGATTGAAAACAATGTTTTTGTTTGAGTTTGGGTTTGACCAATTCATAAAAAAAAAAAAAAAAAAACTAATTAAGACATGCGTGTCCGTCAACCTTAAACAATAATCTTTGTCAATTTTATTTTTCACTCTTTATGATGGCCGATACTTGATCTATCTCTTACTCTTACATACCCGGGCTCCACTGCTAGTACCGTATATACATGTGTAGCATGCGACTTTTGAAGACCTGATTTTGAAGCTAATTTTAAGCGGGGGTCGCATCCTACGCAAGATATAAAATTAGCGTATCTACTGTTGACCCTGGCTACATCATTGACCAAAATATCTATCTATTTACTGTAGTCAAAAAGTACAAAACTGATGTTTTATTTAACTGTATCCAATAATAATGCATGTAATATTCACACATTAGTATCATCTTATAAAATACAAACATAAGTATGAATATGTATCTTTTCCATTGATTATGTTTCTAAGATGTTTAGTGGTTTCTCGTTCAGTTGTTTATGGCTGTACACATATACGCAACAAGTATAGTGTTACTAACAATAATATTATTCACTTTTACTCTTTTTAATTTATTTAACTAGAAGATGGGATAAAGAGATAGAGGAAAAGGGGTCAGTCTATTGTAATTTGGTCTCTCAAAAAAGGAACTTACATGATACACAAGATAAATGATGAAATCATATTTTATAAGTGAAAATTCGGGGATTGGATGATATGAGAGATTGCTTGTTACACAAGTATATGCGATAAAGAAAATATGAATAAACTTTTTGGGCCAACCCCACATTGTGTTTATTAATTCTTTTTTAATTAATGTATGGCATTAGATGCCAATCACAGAAATAATTATAACAATGATGATGTCTGAACTGACCAGGACTTTCAGGTTTCACAAGGCTGACATTCCTTTTCGACAAATGTTCCCGGAGCTTCGTTTGTTTCACAGGGGAGATAACCACAACCTTAGGAGAAATGACTTCAGCCGATTGTTTGGAGTCACTGGCAATCAATGTATCTGCAAGGCTGGAGAGTTCACTTTCCCTGCAAGAAGAGGAGTTAACAAAAACAATAAAGATAAAAATAAAAAATGAATCCCAAAAAATAAAAAAAATTTCTTATACTTACATTTTTTATTATTAACTCTGTTCTAGATGAGCTGCTACATTTAGTCTGTGAAATTCAATCCCAAAATAGTGTGTTATATTTGAAAATTTATTATAAACTAGCTTAAAAGCCACCTTATCGGGCAGATGCATGGAGAGAGAGAAAAAAGCAAAAAAAAATAGAAAAAAGAAAGAAAAAGACAAAAAAGAAAGAAAAAGAGAAAAAGAAAAAAAAAGAGAAAAAGAAAAAAAAAAGAGAAAAAGAAAAAAAAAAGAGAAAAGAAAGAAAAAAGAGAAAAGAAAGAAAAAAAAGAGAAAAGAAAGAAAAGAAAGAGAAAAGAAAGAGAAAAGAAAGAAAAAAGAGAAAAGAAAGAAAAAAGAGAAAAGAAAGAAAAAAGAGAAAAGAAAGAAAAAGAAAGAAAAAGAAAGAAAAAGAAAGAAAAGAAAGAAAAAAGAGAAAAGAAAGAAAAAAGAGAAAAGAAAGAAAAAGAAAGAAAAAAGAGAAAAGAAAGAAAAAGAAAGAAAAAAGAGAAAAGAAAGAAAAAGAAAGAAAAAAGAGAAAAGAAAGAAAAAGAAAGAAAAAAGAGAAAAAGAAAAAGAAAGAAAAAAGAGAAAAAGAAAAAGAAAGAAAAAAGAGAAAAAGAAAAAGAAAGAAAAAAGAGAAAAAGAAAAAGAAAGAAAAAAGAGAAAAAGAAAAAGAAAGAAAAAAGAGAAAAAGAAAAAAGAGAAAAGAAAGAAAAAGAAAGAAAAAAGAGAAAAGAAAGAAAAAGAAAGAAAAAAGAGAAAAGAAAGAAAAAGAAAGAAAAAAGAGAAAAGAAAGAAAAAGAAAGAAAAAAGAGAAAAGAAAGAAAAAGAAAGAAAAAAGAGAAAAGAAAGAAAAAGAAAGAAAAAAGAGAAAAGAAAGAAAAGAAAGAAAAAAGAGAAAAGAAAAGAAAGAAAAAAGAGAAAAGAAAAGAAAGAAAAAAGAGAAAAGAAAAGAAAGAAAAAAGAGAAAAGAAAGAAAAAAGAGAAAAGAAAAGAAAGAAAAAAGAGAAAAGAAAAAGAAAAAAGAGAAAAGAAAAAGAAAAAAGAGAAAAGAAAAAGAAAAAAGAGAAAAGAAAAAGAAAAAAGAGAAAAGAAAAGAAAGAAAAAAGAGAAAAGAAAAGAAAGAAAAAAGAGAAAAGAAAAGAAAGAAAAAAGAGAAAAGAAAGAAAAAGAAAAAAGAGAAAAGAAAGAAAAAGAAAAAAGAGAAAAGAAAGAAAAAGAAAAAAGAGAAAAGAAAGAAAAAGAAAAAAGAGAAAAAGAAAAAGAGAAAAAGAAAAAGAGAAAAAAGAGAAAAGAAAGAAAAAGAGAAAAAAGAGAAAAGAAAGAAAAAGAGAAAAAAGAGAAAAGAAAGAAAAAGAGAAAAAAGAGAAAAGAAAGAAAAAAGAGAAAAAAGAGAAAAGAAAGAAAAAAGAGAAAAAAGAGAAAAGAAAGAAAAAAGAGAAAAGAAAGAAAAAAGAGAAAAGAAAGAAAAAAGAGAAAAGAAAGAAAAAAGAGAAAAGAAAGAGAAAAGAGAAAAGAAAGAGAAAAGAAAGAAAAATGAGAAAAGAAAGAAAAATGAGAAAAGAAAGAAAAATGAGAAAAGAAAGAAAAATGAGAAAAGAAAGAAAAATGAGAAAAGAAAGAAAAATGAGAAAAGAAAGAAAAAAGAAAGAAAAAAGAAAGAAAAGAGAAAAGAAAGAAAAAAGAAAGAAAAAAGAAAGAAAAGAGAAAAGAAAGAAAAAAGAGAAAAAGAAAAAAGAGAAAAAGAAAAAAGAGAAAAAGAAAAAAGAGAAAAGAAAGAAAAGAAAGAAAAAGGAAGAAAAAAGAGAAAAGAAAAAGGAAAAGGAAAAAGATAAAAAGAGAAAAAGAAAAAAAGAGAAAAAGAAAGAGAAAAAGAAAAAAAGAGAAAAAGAAAAAAAGAGAAAAAGAAAAAAAAGAGAAAAAGAAAAAAAAGAGAAAAAGAAAAAAGAGAAAAAGAAAAAAGAGAAAAAGAAAAGAGAAAAGTGAAGAGAGAATAGAAAAAAGAGAGAAAAGTGAAGAGAGAATAGAAAAAAGAGAATAGAAAGAGAGAAGAGAGAAAAGTGAAGAGAGAATAGAAAGAGAAAAGAAAGAAAAAGAGAAAAGAATGAAAAAGAGAAAAGAATGAAAAAGAGAAAAAGAGAAAAAGAAAAAGAAAAAGAAAGGGAGAAGAGAGAAAAAGAAAGGGAGAAGAGAGAAAAAGAAAGGGAGAAGAGAGAAAAAGGAGAGAAAAAGAAAGAGGAGAGAGAAAAAGAAAAAGGAGAGAGAAAAAGAAAAAGGAGAGAGAAAAAGAAAAAGGAGAGAAAGAAAAGAGAGAAAAAGAAAAAGGAGAGAAAGAAAAGAGAGAAAAAGAAAAAGGAGAGAAAGAAAAGAGAGAAAAAGAAAAAGGAGAGAAAGAAAAGAGAGAAAAAGAAAAAGGAGAGAAAGAAAAGAGAGAAAAGAAAAAGGAGAGAAAGAAAAGAGAGAAAAGAAAAAGGAGAGAAAGAAAAGAGAGAAAAGAAAAAGGAGAGAAAGAGAAGAGAGAAAAGAAAAAGGAGAGAAAGAAAAGAGAGAAAAGAAAAAGGAGAGAAGGAGAAGAGAGAAAAAGAAAAAGGAGAGAAAGAGGAGAGAGAAAAAGAAAAAGGAGAGAAAGAGGAGAGAGAAAAAGAAAAAGGAGAGAAAGAGGAGAGAGAAAAAGAAAAAGGAGAGAAAGAGGAGAGAGAAAAAGAAAAAGGAGAGAAAGAGGAGAGAGAAAAAGAAAAAGGAGAGAAAGAGAAGAGAGAAAAAGGAAGGGAAAAAGAAAATAGTGGAAAAGAAAGTGGAAGAAATGGGAAAAGGAGAAAAAAAAGAAGAAAAAAAAGGAGGGGTGAAGGAAGGGGAAAAAGAAAGAACAAGAAAACTTACCCAGGTTTAATGGTGGGAAAATTTTCATAAGCCCAGGAATTCTTCATATACAAGTGCATATCTTTCAATTGCATGGAGATGTTCTTCACAAGGTATTTCTGCCCATTAATAATATTCTGGTTTTTCTTGATCACATGGTAAACAGTGTCCATACCAGAAGGTTTGAATTTGCTGCCAAAAACAGAAAGAAAAGATTTCCAAGT
This sequence comes from Acanthosepion lycidas, assembly GCA_963932145.1. Classification (NCBI taxonomy): domain Eukaryota; kingdom Metazoa; phylum Mollusca; class Cephalopoda; order Sepiida; family Sepiidae; genus Acanthosepion; species Acanthosepion lycidas. The sequence goes on from CAWVQA010000850.1 coordinate 46,783, forward strand.
CTTAAAAACAAACGTGAACAGGATGTTAAAAAAAAAAATAAAATAAAATAAAGACACAAACATTTCAATATGGCATTTTCTCATATATATTTATTTATTTATTCTTTCAGTAAAGTGTTCCCCCTTTTACAAGGCCCCAGGGCCACTAGAGATAGTGGATTATGTTAGGAGATAATTTGTGCAGATAGGAGTGGAAGATAATGTTTAAGCTTAGTCTTGAACAGGTTAGGATGATAATGATCCGGGGAAAACATCTGCTTGGGAGTCCATTCCACCGAGCATTGGGTTGTGGGAAGAAGTTGCTAGAATGGAACTTAATTCTCATCAATGGAATATGGAGAGAATGAAAGATGTTCACTACAATGTGAGTAGCATTGTGTGTCCTTGCCATGAATTTCAATTGGCAGGACCAGGAAATGTAGTTCATCGGAGCACTTTCTGTGGAATTAGCAATAGAGCATCTTGAGGCTTGCCACATCTCGCCTGTCAGGGAGAGGGTGTTGAATAATTTGTCACCCACAAAGGCTTGGAGATGCTTTTGGACTATCAAGGTTGGAGAGAAGCTGGGCAGATCCCACCCAAGTGTGTGTGTGTGTGTGTATATTAGTACAATAGATAAACTGTAGGCTAAATTACACAAAAATAAAACTAACATCTCATTTTAACATATATTTAGCAAAACTGCACAAAAATAACTTGAAATACTCAAGAGTAAATTTATTCAATAAAAAAAAAAAAAAAAAAAAAAAAAAAAAAAAAAAAAAATCGCCATTAGCATCAACCACGGCATCCAGACAACTTTGGAGCTGCCTGCAACTCTTCTGGGCAGTCTCCTTTGTTTTAAGATGGTCAATGGTACTATAATATTTGCCTTCAGTTCATCTTTGGTACTACAAGGTGTTTTGTTGGTGTCTGCACCCCACACATAATAATCAAGGGAGTTGCACTCTGGGGAGTTAGGGTGTCAGGTGTAAGGGCTGAAGTGGTCACAGAAATTGTCTGACAGACATGACTAGATTCTCTTGTTTGTGTTGCATGTTGCACAGTCCTGTTACCAGACATAGGATCTTCCAGCAGCCACACTCCCAAACAGAAGTAGTACTACCTACTCAAGGCACTTGATATAAACCTCCATGTTGAGTCTGAGGCCTTGTGTGAAGATGAATGGAGGCAAGATGTCGCCATCACTAGTGATCACTCTAAACACCTTTGCAATCAGCATTAGACTCATACAATTCTTTCTGAATCCTCTGCACTGTCTTCAGATTGATACCCAGCCACTCTGAAATGGGCATATTGGGACTTCCAGCCTGAATGCCAAACAGTACAGCCTACCCTTTCCAAATTTCTGGCAGAGTGAATTCCATCAGGTGTTCTTTTTCTCACACATGGTGCCCAACTGACACTACTGTGCAGTTGACAAAATAAAAAACAATGCTCATGTGTAAAATTCAAAATATAAAATGGAGACAATTTATCCATTGCACCCTCTTGTGTGTGTATGCAGAAATGATCTAAATAAAGAGATACGATCAACCATATATATATATATATATATATATATATATATATATATATATATATATAGATGAGATTACATACACATACAGGTGAGTGCAAAACTTATTTAATCATTAGTGTAGACAAAACAGTGCTCAATATAGTTAAACAGAGCTATAAAGTATATATTAATAATTACACGTATACCTACGTTTACAGTACTGTAAACATAGGTATATGTGTGTGTATATATATATATATATATATGAGAAAGAGAGAGAGAGCGGGGGGGGAGTAAGTTTGCAGTTGTTTTGCTATTTTTTTCACGTTTTAAATCAAACTTTGCTGAACTGTTCTTTTAGCAAGATAGAGTGCATCTCCATGATGCTTTAGCAGTAAGGGATCACCTGAACTGAACCTTACCACAGAATTGGTTCAGAAGAAAGGGCAGCCTCGACTGGCTACCACATTCACCTGACCTAACACCAATGGATTTCTTTTTTGCCGGTGCAAAGAACAAGGTTCATAAGAGAAATCACAACACAGTTGGCAAATTAAAAGATTACACCTCAGAAGTATTTATTGAAATTGATGAAGATTTGGATTTGTGTTGTGTTGTGTGTCAATGTTTCGAAGAGGTTTGAGGAATGCTGCAATGTTGAAGGAGGACATTTTGAGCCCTTAAAAGATTAAACTGTGCTAAAAAAAAAAATGTAAGTGTTAAACAAATGTACATACACAGTTTGGAATAAATATGATTGTAACAAATAAATATAAATGTAATAAAATGTTTTAAAAATGTAAAGTGCATACCTACTAAGTGTGAACCTACTTTTGGCCCACTCAGTATATGTGTATTTTGTTTGTTATACATCAGTTTATGGTGTCTTTTTTTGTTTATCACTAGCAGCCATATCCAGCTGGTCGATCAGAAAAAGTGCTCAATTAGAATGGAGCAAAAACAGCATCATGTTTAGATGTAACAGAGTCTATCCTATTCAATTACTTTAAAGTACTTTCATTAAAAGAACATTTTGAATTAATGCAGTTACTGATATAACAGAAGGAGTCTGTATTTATTCAAAGTTAGCTGAGGACATGAAGGGGTAAAACAGGTAATATGAAAACCCACTTCAGGTCACAATTATTTTGGAGTTTTTGAAATTCAATTTGTCAGTGTGCTACCAGGGATGTAAAAGAGGATAGATTTATAGAGCAACTGTTAAGTTTGATGAAAATTGGTTGAAAGATCAATGAAAAATAAGAAAGAAACCAGTATAAATCACCATTTTTTGCTATTTACGCAGGTTTTCATTATATGGGTAGACTCAATTATCAAGTCAAATGACTGTTAAAGAAATCAACTTATTGTTGGCTACAATTGAGTGAAGTTTGTATTAGATTGCTTGAAAATTGAGGGAGGTTTTACTTTAAAATTTGTGTTGAAATCAATTTTTCAGTTTTTTTTTTTGCTTAAATTGAATAAAATATTATTCATTTGGGACTGTTTATGTTTAAGGCTTCTCACATTTGTAATCATTTTTTATAATTTCTGTAGGATAGTATTTTTGTGTTATTTATATGTATTTACTTTGTTGTTGTGTTGGTTGGTCATATACGATTTAATTGAGCAATTATCACATAAATGGCAAGTAAACCAACATAATAATGCATTGCTTGTGTAATCAATACATCCATTTTTGGAATTGTTTTCCCTTTTGTATAAGTATAAAAATAACAGAGAAAAAAATAACTACAGTGAATTTATTTTACTGCTTAAAAATAAATCAAGATTTCTTACCGTCCCTTTGTGTTACACTGGTTCTGAAAGTCTTCCCACTGCTGATCAAGGACTACATTGGCATCACAAAGTCCATTTGCAACCACTTGCTGCATCTGATGCAAAGTGTGCATGATCTCAGCACTAGCGGGGTCAAGACACTGGGTCCGCAGCAACTTGTGGTAGCGTACATCGTGGTTACGTTCATCCTTGATGCGACATTCCTCAAGCATATGGAACAAATCAAACAGCGAGAGTTTCTCATCAGCAATCTCTTTCTGCTGAACCTGAAAGAGGAAGAGAGGGGGAAAATGATGATGAGGAAAAAAGAGAACAAAAAGAAAGGAGGAGAAGGAGGTATGATAAGGAAGGTGATGATGAGGGTAGCCAAAAAGAAGGAAAAAAAAGGGTTCAAAAAGAGAGAAGGGGGGGGTTAAAAAAAGAAAAGAAAAGGAGTACACAAAGGAAGGAGAAAAAAGGAGGTGCTAAAAGGAAACAGAAGAAAAGGGGATGTTAAAAGGAAACAGAAGAAAAGGGGATGTTAAAAGGAAACAGAAGAAAGGGGGATGTTAAAAGGAAACAGAAGAAAGGGGGATGTTAAAAGGAAACAGAAGAAAGGGGGTGCTAAAAGGAAACAGAAGAAAGGGGGTGCTAAAAGGAAACAGAAGAAAGGGGGTGCTAAAAGGAAACAGAAGAAAGGGGGTGCTAAAAGGAAACAGAAGAAAGGGGGTGCTAAAAGGAAACAGAAGAAAAGGGAGTGCTAAAAGGAAACAGAAGGGGGTGCTAAAAGGAAACAGAAGAAAAGGGAGTGCTAAAAGGAAACAGAAGAAAAGGGGGCGCTAAAAAGAAACAGAAGAAAAGGGGGTGCTAAAAAGAAAAAAGTACAAAAAGGAGAAAAAAAAGACTCAAAACGGAAGAAGAGGATAGAAGAAGAAGGTGGTACTAAAAGGAAGGAGTAGATGTCAACCACAGGTTAGAGAATTTGCATATGTTGTAACCTTTGTCTGTATAGGTAAAAAAAAAAATAAATAGATAAATGAAAAAAGAAAAAAAATGCTTTGTATAATGAAAAACCAACACACATTGGTCAAGTTCATGAATTTCCTTCCACGAAAATACACCAAATTCATGACCAACACAATATTCTACCAACATGCCATCAATATTTACCATTGTTGTCTTCTTGATTTCACTAGAAAATGCTGTCATCTTTTCAGTCTTCACTCTCAATTCTTTTTTCTCTTCCTCAGTGCCCACAATTGCTTGGCAGGAATTGGCACGCATTTTCAAGTTTTCAAGCTCTTGCCTGAAATGACTGATCTAAAAGACAAAAAAAAAAAATAATAATAATAATAAATATCAGATTGCAAAACTAACATTTCTATTTTTCATTAAATATTTCAAAACATTTTTAATAAAAATTAAGAGATGAGATACTTCCATTGTTAATGAAAGTATTTTTTCATCTTGCCTTTTCTTCATCAAATTGTTACTTTGTATCATCATACCTAGCAGGGCTCAAGATTAATGTTGTCTTATCATTCCGGGGATGACAGAACATTAGCTTGGGAGGATTGGTTTTTTGGGCCAATGCCAGGACAATAAAACATTTTTAATTAAAATGATATTTATTTAAAAAAAAAAAAAAAAAAAAAAAAAAAAATCGCTGTAAAATAAAATTAAGAATTATCATAAATCTAAATTAAAATAATATTATTCTATGTTTAAAACCATTTTTTTAAATAAGTGTAGAAAACACTCTGCCTAATGAAATTAGAGAGGTACAATTTATAGGGTTTGATTACCAAACAAGGGGTGCATATTATGTGTGAGTAGAAGCATTCTCCCACTATTTTAGGTGTGCATATTACACATAGGGAATTACAGTAAATATTTTCAAATGATTTCACTTTTATGGAATTTCTTTTTCTTAGTTTGCATTAAATAATTTTCAAATGATTTTATTTTTATTTTCCTCATAATCCATTAAAATCATTGCTTTATGTTTTTAACTTGTGTCTCTCCTTTTATATAGCATATTGGTTTGGGTGGGTAAGCATATATATATATATATATATATATGAAGAAATATAGTTTTAAGGTGTGCTATATTTATGGGATAAAGTGCTCAATATTAGAGATAGAGCATATGTAAATATAAAAGTAAACATTGAAGTCAACACTCAGATGCAACAGTCTGTTTCATGCTAGACGCAATCATCAGGCCTGACGATTGCATATAGCATGAAACAGACTGTCGCCTCTAAGTGTTGACTTCTATGTTCACTGTTATATATATATATATATATATATATATATATATATATATATATATATATATATATTATATCAGTGATAATTATTAGAAAGTGCTCAATATCAGAGATGGAGCTAACATGAGTTTGTCTGACGATCACTCACAAAAGCGTGAAAGCCAGGGTCACAAACTCACATCAACCCAACCAAATATATATATATATATATATATATATATATATATATATATATATATATACATACATACATACATACATACACACGTGTAATTTCAGAGTGTCCTGCATTTCTAATTTTCTAATCTAGCAACCCTATGTATGCACACACAAACAAAACATATACAAAACTGAAGTGTTTTTTTTAAATTAGTCAATGAAAATTGAATGAAAAACAATTGCTGAAAATTTGAAAAATATTAAATTATTATTTATCTCAAAATTTGAAAAATATTAAAATCTAAATGTAAAACCTAATTTTGCTAAGAAAAAAAAAAAAAAAAAAAAAAAAAAAAAAAAAAAAAGAGATTCCATCACTTTTTGTGGGGGGGTAACTATTTGCTCATAGCTGGGACCCTAACAGGTGCTATCACCCTTGCTCTTGCTTGGGGTGAAATCAATTAAAAAAATAAATAAATAATAAAATAAAATAATATGGTCAATTAAAGTTGTTTTTCAGCATGGTTCCAGGACAATACTGAAACATTAGTCTGGAGATCCAATTCCCAGACTATCATTAGTATATAAAGCAGACTAGAACTCAAGTGGATTATGGCCATATCATGTTGAAACACTGGCTCCCACACGATCATCTTTATCAAGCAAGATAAATGGAAGCTGATTAGTTATTTTTTGTATTTTGATTTTAGTTCTCTGACATGAAAACTTTCAAGGGTTCCACAAGGGCAAAAAGGTTGAGGAACGCCTGGTCTTAGACTAAAAATTTGCTCTTACCTCTTCCATGATGCTTTTGACAAATGCACTGTCAACAGTTTCGTTAATGCTTGTCTGTTGCTTAGAATCGACAGCTTGACTCGACACTTCAGAACTGGTCACATGACCACCAGATTCATTCCTTTTCGTTGGTTTCTGACTTGCTAAACAAACAGAAATTAAGAAATATAATTACAAAGCAGAAAAAGACAATAACATGAAAACATTAATTTGTTAACTAGCTGAAAAGGCACCATAATGAGCAGCATTTAAACTAGCTCCAGCGGAGGGCTCTTCATTAGGCCTTCATTAGAATAGGTTAGGAAGGAGGAGATATTATAGGCAACTATAAACTACAGAAGAACTAAAAACTGATCACTACATTTAAGTATAGAATTAATATTTAAGCTTTCCTTTTAAAAGTTCAATGATAATTCCTCTGTAAGCTCTTAATTTAAAGATAATTTGCTGTACATAGGTCCTTACTTTGTATACAAACAGTTATTTTAATTTCATGGACAACTTTCACTGGATTTTGCAATTAATTTTGATTATTCACAAATTTATTTCCAAGTTATAAAAATTGTTGTCATACAAAAAAGTTTGTTGCAAGAAAGGAAACAATCACAGAAATGAAAACTTGGGATTCCAAAATTTCAGGATTGTGGGTCCAGATCCAGACAGGAATGTTTTTAATTTGTCAGCCTGATTTCTAAATGATATGATATGTTGGGCTACAGACTTTATATATAAACTGACATTCACATTTATTACATAGATTTCACTCAATTTTTTTTTTCCTGTTACCATAGCAGGATATGACAACACAACTATGAAATTCAAACACTATTGTTCGGGGATCAGAGTTACCTTCAGTTGCAGAATAAACTTTATGTACAGCAAATTAAGTCACATATAGTGATAATGGTTAACAAAAATTTGAATATCTGTCTTTTTAAATTATCTGTCAACTACCTTGACAATGGGATGTGCAGGTGGTGTAATAGATAATGGCTCAGAATGAGAAATCAGAGAGCCAAGTTCAAATTCCAGTCAGGTTCATTACATTCACTTATACACAAATACACTTGGGAAAGGTATGAATCAATCTAGCTATGGGTTGAATAGCAGGACAGATTTGATCCTATAGCCTTGGTTGGCAACCAATCTTCAGCAGAAAAAAAACGACAGCCTGCTGCAGAAAAATCTTCTGCATAGTCAGTCATGAATCAAAAGAGACATGATCACCTAAGCATGTATCCCATGCGGCACTTTACTGACTGACTGACTGACTTACTTTGATGATAAAAGGGAAAAAAATAGTAATTTATATCACCGCAGGATATCTGTATTTCCGAGATGAGGTTTTGTAACTGTTTACACTATTTTCACTGTTCGGACTGTCTTCAGGGGAGGAAATAAAGGGCTTGGTTTGAAATTCCAATGTATATCACCTGAAGAAGGCTGGAGCGTACATCAGTCGAAACCTCGTGAATATGACAATAAAGATGAGGACAACAGTTCAAACAATGTAAATTGTGTAAATAATCACAGGAAGAGTTTATTAAACAAACCTAAAGTTTCTTTCAGTCTTTGGAAATCTGAAACACATCCTGAAAATGTCATGTTTATCCTGAATGGACAATGGAATCCCCCTATGGAAGCAAAAAGGTAGCTTTCAAGATCTGCACATATACAGAGGTATCTCATTTGGATCCATTATGGTGAAAAGTATTAATAAACATTGTATTAAATAAGCTCTCATCATTCTATCAAAGCCAGCTTCTCACAACCCAGTTTGGTTTTCATTCTGGTAAGGGGTGTAATGGTGGTATATATGTCATCAAACAACTCCAGGAGATTGTTTACCTCTCCAATACAATATTGTACACTTGCACATGTCATCCTCACAGCAGCATATGAGCACATCAATAGAGACTTCCTCTTCTTATCGATTAGAAACCATCTTCCATGCTCCAACTCGACAGAATACCTAGATCTAACAGAGGAACTATATTGGTAACTTATATCTCAAGTAGAATAAAATAAATTACTTCAGAAACAGTCATTCACTACAGTGATTACCTATATCATGACATAGCATGCTTCCATAATACATTTGTCACGTGAACACAAACTGGACTTTTATTAATAATTCAAAATGTTGATCATTTAATTATTACAGCAGATCTTGCTAATAAAAGAAAGGAAAAAAAAAAATGTAAAAAATTAACTCCAGCGGTAAATCTCAGAAGCACAATTTATTCTTTCCCCTTGGCTTAACAGTCTCCCTAACCCCCACCAAGAAAAACCATTTGGTCTTGTGTCCGAAGCAGTGCTTCCCAACCATTTTCAGCCTATCGAGTATTTTTTTCTTCAAAAAATTCAAATGGACCACTCCTACTTTTAGGCTGTTCAATTTTCACACTAAAATACTCAATGAAAAGACAAAGTTGGCAATAAAATAAACTTGTGTAATGAAACAAAATATTATATTTTTTAATTCTTCAAAGTAAGAATAATTTAGATACATTTTTGTGAAATGGCTACAATTTTTTTTTTTTTATGGCTACAAATTATCTGTGGACCACTAAAAAATTCTACCTGGACCACACTGAGAATCACTAGTCCAAGGTATATGAACTAAGCAAAAACTTTTGGCAATCTTTAATCTTTGTGCCCACAATAAAACAGTGTCAAAAGGGCAGTTTCTTCCCTTGTCACTGCTATTATTTTAAATACTTTTCACTTCTTGAAAACTGTTTATTGCTTTAAAAAGAAAATGATTAGAATTTCAATAAAACCCAAACATATGAAAGCAAATTTATACATTTTCTTTGAAAATTTACAACAAAAATATTACACAATATTAAATTATTTACAAAAATAATTTTATATTGTAAACATTCTGAAAATGCAAACCAGCTAATGCAATGTAATCCTTATCATTTAAATGTTTAACAATTTATAAAGAAATAAATATGAAAATAATTTTTTTTATTCATAAATTTATAAAAAATGCGTCAAACATGAAAATTTAAATAAACAGAAAATAAGGAGTAAGTAAAATTATAAATTTTGAAAAAAATGGATTTTTCAGGCATTACTTTCATGAAGCAATTTATTGGTATTTTTATAAAATTATAAATAAAAAAAAACTTGTTTTCATAGTTATCTATAAATGGAAAATAATAAATAATGCATTCTAAATGCTTTACATATTTTGATTATTTTAAAAAATTTTTCAATAAAAAGATTTCCGAGTCTGTCTATATTTCTGAGATGAGGTATTATGTACATTATTTACATTATTCAGACTATTGTCCTCATCTTTGTTGCCATATTTATCACGTTTCGGCCGTTGTACGCGCCAGCCTTCTTCAGGTGGTTGGAATTTCAAACTGAATCCTTTATTTCGCTCACAACGGGGTAGTCTGTTCTTGTTCCACGTACCATGTTTGACGGATGTCAGTTATCAGTTATCTCCTGCTAATTCCCCTCTGAAAGTTCTCCACTGCCTTAACCGGGTATTGAACTCACACTCTTTGGGTCCTGTCACTGGATCTAACCAACGCCTTTATCTTCAAGGATACATGGCACAGTGGATAAAGGCGTTGGTTAGATCCAGTGACAGGACCCAAAGAGTGTGAGTTCAATACCCGGTTAAGGTAGTGGAGAACTTTCAGAGGGGAATTAGCAGGAGATAACTGATAATGGACATCCATTAAACATGGCACGTGGAACTAGAACAGTCTACCCCAGTGAGCGAAATAAAGGGTTCAGTACAAAATTCCAACCACCTGAAGAAGGCCAGAGCATACAACAGTCAAAATGTTGTGATAAATATGGTGACAAAGATGAGGACTATCGTCCAAATAATGTAAATAATGTAAAAAGATTTCATTCTTTATATATGTAAAAAAAATTTATAAAATTGTAAATAATAAATCTTTATAAAAGGTAAATAATAAATATCTCTTTGTATTTGGTTCACATATTTTTATAATGGTGTAAATAAAAAATTGCTGAAGGAATAAAGTTAGCACAATAGAAAAAAAAAAAAAAAAAAAAAGTCCTTTCAATTCACTTTTTTTTTTTTCTTACAGGCACAAAAATTAAAGTTTGTCAAACTTTCTGACTTTCTTACCTGTTGCTGGTTTTACTTGGAAGTGTGGTGATTTAGCAACAGTTGATGATGGTGCAAGTGCTGGGGGCTCTGTTTTCACAGTCCCTGCCAAACCATTTGCTTCTGGGACTTTGGTAACTGGAGTAGCAGGCGGTTTTGCAAAATTGAAGTTAAATGTTGAATTAGGTGCTGACGCTATCCCAAATCCCTGGCTACCTACAGCAGTGGCAGCTGCACTAACACCAAGCATCGACTGGTTGCTTTGACTATTATCAGATGTCATTGCAGCCCCAAATGGCTTCAAGCCTGCTGTGGTAGGAACATCTTGGCCAAGACTAACAGATGCTGCACTGGGAGTTGTAGTAGTCACTGCTATACCAGTGGATAATGAGCCAAAACCTATGCTTCCTAAAATCAAAACAACAATGAAAAACATTACATTAAAAGCTTAAATAATAATATTCTAAAATCAGAAAAAAAAAAAATTTGTTTTAATTTCTTTACATATATTTTTTTATTTATTAATTTTTTTTTTTTTTTTAATTTTCACGGTTTTTATTTGAAATTTCTGATGAACGTTAATTCTTCAGTTACTGATTGAATAGGCTCATGCCAAGTTCTATGAGAATAAAATATCTATGCAAATGCATTGTTATTAAGATGTTGATAGCTTGATGACAGTTGGATGTTTATCTAATGCTTTTCTATGGTGGATATATCTGTAAAAAAATATTTGAAGAATATCACATGAGCGTCTTTTTATGCAATGTTTAAGTACTCAGTAATCTTAAAAATTTATGAAAATATTCTCTGTATTCTAATGTTTTATTAATTTTAGATACTTTGGCTCTATAGTTATTGCTCTTATTTTCTGATAATGTTGTGTATGAACAACCATATCTAAAAAAATCAGCACATTTCTACATATAGAAATAAATTAAAAATTCTTTTTAAAATACTGGGGATCCTTGAATTGTAATAAGCTTTTCAATTTATGATTAGTAAATATAGATTTAACTTAATAACACTATCACCTGTTAAATCATCAGAATTTTAAAAGATTTTAAAATTTTATTATTCTAACTAAAATTTTAAAAAATTGAAATCAATTATTGTAAAAATTCATTATTCATTGAAAAAAGTTTTTTTCCTAAGACAATAGTGCCCTTAATATATCTTATTCATAAAAACAATTAAAAGCTTTTTTAACAATGTTTTATTGCATTTTTTTAATTTTACAATCAAGAGCAGTCTTTCAGTAAGGAGTATCCATTTTTGAAAAAAAAAAAAAAAAAAAAAAAAAAATACCAAGATTTTCTATAAAAATAAAAAAATCTAAAATAATTTCATTCATTTGTGAATAAGTCCTGAAAGTTTCATTAAAATCCAACAATGTTTTGATTTTTGCAAGAATTTCCTAATAAAAAAAAATAAAAAAAAGATGCTAGAATTTTCCATGCTACATAGGAAAAACAAGACCTTTAATCAAAATCTCAAACACTTTAAAAATGATTAAAAAATGTAATAAATTAATCAAAAAATCCTTTGGTCTTTCATCTTAATAATAACAAAGGCTTTGATGATAAAACTTAGTTTTTAGCAAGTTTGAGGCATCTTTTCATCAATTTCAGTGAATTAGTAGAAGTACCTATATTTAAAGATATAATATGACAGATTATTTCACGCCACTTAAGTGAAGGATTACTGGAGATGTAATAAATCAACAAGACTTAGTCTTTTAACAAAGTGGTTTACCAAAAAAATCCAGCCGGTCTTAAATGATGGACATGTTTGTTGAGACTGCACTTTTAGAACTAAGGAGATAGAAGAGTTATTTCTCTTTACTAATCATGTGTATAAACACCTTGAGATTTTTTGATTTAGAGCAGGGTTTTTCAAACTATGGAACCCAAAATAAATAAAATGGGCCATGACAGTAAAGAAAGAAAGAAAAATACATGCGAGAACAAAATGCAGAATAGAAACAATTCTAAATGTTGCACAGCCCCTCATAAAGCATCGCTTATTTTTCACCAACTTGTGTTACATTTTATTTCTTAAAATATTTTATTATATTGAGCACTGTTTTGTCGACACCACTGATTAAATAGTTATTTGCTCACCTGTATGTGTATGTTATCGTTTATATATATATATATATATATATATATATATATAATGTGGACATTAAAGTCAACACTCAGTGCAGATAGGCTGCTTCATGCTAGATGCAATCATCAGGCTGTGAATGTTGGATTTTTTCTTGACTATTTATATATATTGGTCAGTGGTGCATTGTGGGTGATATATTCTGGCGGTTATTTTTGCAGGAGTGGCTTTTGTTTATTTATTTGTTTTTCATTTTCATTTTGTATTAATTATTCTTTGTGGTTTTTTTGATGTTTTATAAACGGAGTAGAAAAATTAGGGGGGGGATTTGGTTAGGTCACTTATTTAATAGTTTGTTTTGGTCTGGGAAGATAATTAAAGCTATTTATTCGTCCAATGCTTAGATTGCTTGCCATAGTCTATTTTGTTATTTTTGGCGGGGGGGGGGGGCAGTTTTTAATTAATTTATTTGGATTGATTATTTTTATTTGTTTTTGCTTATTTATGCTTATTTTTATTAGTTTGAACAGTTATTTTAGTGGGAGCGATTTGTTAATTTTTTTTTTATTTATTTATTTATTTGGATTAATTGTTATATTTGTTTATTATTTATTTACTTATTTTTTTTATTTTGTATATTTTCATTTACTCTATTTGGTTTATGATTTTTGAGTAACATAGTAATGTTTTTTTTATTGTTATATAGCAGTTATAGCCATTTTTACATCCAATTTTTGGATTGGTTGTTGTAGTCTATTCTAATGGTTATTTTGACAGGATTGGTTTGTTAATTTGTTTATTATTATTTACTTTATTTATTTGGATTGATTATTTTTATTTGTTTTTTTATGTATTTTATTTTTATTCTATTTCATCTATTTAATGGTTGTGGTTTGTTAATTTATTATTTGTTTGAGTTAATTTATTTTACTTGATTTTTATATTATTTTGTTTATTTGTATTTATTCATTTCAGTTTTCGATTTTTAAGTAACATAGTAAAAATTTGTTTTCATGTCTGCATTTTGAGATGAGCTCAGATCGTTTATTTAGTAATTTATTTTGGTCTGGGAAGGTGATAATAGCTATTTTTTCCTCCAAGAAAAGTTTGCAGGTTTTTGATTGATTGTTGTAGGCTGATGATCTTTTCCTTATTTTCCAAGATATTTTTGGTGTGATTTGTGTTTTGTTTTTAATTTCCCAGATATACTTTGAAAGCATTGTGATGTTCACGTATTTATTATGTGTGAAAGATGTTTTATGCGCATAGTTACTTTGTTTCCAGAGGCCTTCAGTTAATCCTATGTATACTTTTTCTTCATTATCTGGTGAGTTTACTGTGGCTTGGTATATTACGTCATTTTGTAAGCATTTACCATTTAAGGGACATTAATTCAACAAATTAGACCCACATGTAACAGTAGAATAAAGAATGAATGTCTCTTAAACAGTAATTGCTTTCAACCCCCATATGAAATGGAATTCACATTCCTAGAGCTAGAGGAAGCAGGAAGTAAAAGTTAACTGTAAGGAAGTAATATGGGAAGGGGTCAACTTAAAATTTAACATGCCAAAAATACTGATAGTGATGGCACTAGACAGGGCACTATCTTAAATGGGAAAATGGGTATCAAAAGATGTCAGAGAATATTAACCTTATGAAAACAAATCAGGGCATTAGAAATAGGAACAAATAAAAAAACACGGGATATATAAGGTATATGTCTATATTTCTGAGATGAGGTATTATGTACACTATTTACATTATTCTGACTATTGTCCTCATCTTTGTCGCCATATTTATGACAATGTTTCAACCTTTATCCACTGTGACATGTGTCCTTGAAGACACATGGCACAGTGAATAAAGGCGTGACAGGACCCAAAGAGTGTGAGTTCAATACCTGGTTAAGGCGGTGGAGAACTTGCAGAAGGGAATTAATAGGAGATAACTGATAATGGACATCCATTAGACATGGCATCTGGGACTAGAACAGTCTACCCCAGTGAGCAAAATAAAGGGTTCAGTTTGACATTCCAACCACCTGAAGAAGACCAGAGCATACAATGGCCAAAATGTTGTAATAAATATGGCGACAAAGATGAGGACAATAGCCCGAATAATGTAAATAGTGTATATATAAGGTAGCAAAGATGTAAAAGGATTATGGGAAAGAGAACTAGAAGAATATTCTAAGTAGATGAAAATTTTATAAATTATAATTATTATAACATAAAAAAAGAAAGATCTAGGAGATAGGAGTTGGGGAGTGATTTAGAATAGCTAAATAAGGCACCATTAAATTATGGATTAAATATATATATATATATATATATATATATATATATAAAGAAATAATCCTATATAGAATCAATCAGCAATATTAATGCAATTAATGGCGAAATCACTTCACTAGTAGAAACATAATGTATGCATTAAAATACTGTTAATCCATTGAATTATGTGATCCTCATTTCTAAAACTGTTGTCAGATGTTTCTAGTGGATATTTTTTTAAAGTTAAGCAAATACTTTCAAAGATCCATGTCTTCATCATCAGGCTGTAATTCTTTTCCTTTAAAGTTAAAATTTGAAGACGAAATAATTGTTTGTAGACCGAAAAATGTTTAAGAGTGTGCTATTTATTGACGGTTGTACAATCTTGGAACGTGCGAGTCACAATGCTAAAGTTCAAAATTTCAAGTGAGAATTTTTATATGAATTTTGTAATATGGTAAATCCACTAATTCTTTTTTTACAAGTGTTTTTTAGTTAACATGACATGAACTATATATATATATATATATATAGCTTTTTTTTTTTATGCAGCTTTTTAAATTTTCCTAATAAATCATTCTTATCATAAGTTATGTACCATCACCTGAGGAAGTACAATCTTAGTACTGAAACATGAAAGCTTTTGTATAGCGATGTAAAATGTTTTTATTGTAATTTATTATTATAATATATATAAATAAAAACAAACAGGCAGACACTCTCTTGAGTCCGGACATTGGATGTGATAAGGTAATGTAGTTTTGATGGACTGATTTAAAATCCATTAACACCAAATGCTACTGACATAGATAAAACAACTGATAAAGTACCCTACAAACAAACAAAGGTAATAAAATAAAAAATCAAGGGCCTATACAGATGTCATAAATACAGTTTCACAAAATCTAATATCCATTAATTTTCCAAACTTACCAGGAGTAAAATTAAAGCCTGCAGTGGATGCTGCAGCTTGAGTCACTGTTGCCGACCCAGCCAGGCTTTGACCTGAAGAACCAACGAAGCTGAACTTGACCAGCGGCTGGGATGGAGCTCCAAATATACTCTTTGTTTCAGAGGCAGTACTGACAACATTGGAAGTTGTTGGGGGAGGGATAAAATTGAATTCTGTTTTGGATGTAGCAAGTATGCTTGTGGCTGCTGATCCGTTAGCACCCTTGGCCTGAAGGGGAGGGCCAGTAAAATTAAATTTGGATGCTTGCTGCCCAACAGATTCAGGAGGAGAAGCAACTTGGCCTCCAAAGATGCTAGGGGCTGTGCTGGAGCCAAATGTTAAATTCGAACCTTGAAAAAACAAAAATGAACAAAGAATATGGTAATTATAATGTGAACAATTAGTCAACAGGTGACGGTCTGCCCCACCCATGGACCATTACAAGGTTTTGTCCCACAATTAGATATGATGGTCAATTGTTTAATTAAGTATATGACTACAGCATGGTTTGTTTATATAAAATAACCCTTACAAGTCATTTTTAAAATAGAGCCTCTACCACCAGTCATTTTGTAATTGATTTATTTTTACAGTTTATCTACACTTTGTGGATTATTTACAGCTCAAACATATTTTGAATGGTAAGAATAATTATTTTTTTGCAAGTGCATATCACATTAACAATTTTTTTGAGTATAAGGATGATTTTTCCCAGATACAAGTCCTACTATTTAACCCATAGCTGGGGGAAGAGAGGGATTCATAACTTTCCCAAGTGAATGTAATGAATTCGGTTAGAATGAAAACAGAACCCTATCCGCTAGCCATTTTTGCAAACAGAGCCCCAACAGCTAGTCAATTCATAAATAGATCCCTGACCACTAGCCGTTTATTTTATAAAGAGAGCCTTTTTCAAAATCTTTAAAATGTTCCCATGCTGTAAAAAAAAAAAAAAAAAATATGTTGAAAAATGTAGTTATATTTTAAATTAATTTTTCCCCTCCAGGCAATGCCGAGTGTCCCTGCAAGTTAATAATAACTATGTTTCATCTCAGAAATTTAAATACCAAGAACTTTTTACATCTACCCCATATTATATTAAAAACAAATTCATCATAAAGGAAACGTTATGTTGGGTAGTACTAACTATTATATCATCATGAAGAAAATATAGCCATTTAGTTAATATATGTAAAAATCTAACCTGCAGGCACTCCAGATATTTGCGGTTTTGCAGGTGGGGTGGTGACAGCAGGACTAACTGGATTAACAATCTGAAAAATACAAAAAAAAAAAAAAAAAAAAAAATTATTAAAGTTCTAGGTAGAAATAAAATCATTCATAATATAAAAAAATTTTAGGGTTCTACCTTGAAAGTTTGTCCAGACAGTATAAAACCATTTTGAATAATTTTGTGAAGCATCTTTAATTTGCCAGTCAATCAGGGGCTACCTCATTGCATATACTTGAACAGACACACCCAGTCTGGACACAAGCAGTACTGATAGCTTTCTCGTTTCAATGGATGGTGGTAGTGCTTGGGAGTTGTTAGTTAGTAGAGTGAGCTATAATGAACAAGACTACAGCCTGTTAACTATTGTCACAGTTATATGCGGGTTTTTCAAGGGTGTTGTGAGCTATCTTCACTTAGCTTTGCCAGTAGTGCCAAGATGTCATTAAGTTGTAGTAACAAGTAGAACTCCAATGGGATCTTGTTCCTGGACATGGGGACATCTTTCCCTTAGCAACTGCACATTTTTTTTTTTTTTTTTTTTTTTTTTTTACACATATATACACACACACACACACCTAACCTTGCTAAGGTCAGAGAACAAAAAGCATGTGTCAGTTGTATCCATCTATTAATTGAACTATTCTTTCATATTTGTTGTCTACTCATGTCTATCTACTCACTTGGTTAGAAAAATGAGAATTGCAATATGAGTGACATACAATGAACGAAATACTGATAAATTTTAACAGCAGGAAATGATCTTTGAAATAGTCTTTTCAAATTTGCTGTACTTCAGTCAGGAACTTAGAGCTTTTATGTTCACTTCATATTTATATTCTTGGGAAAGACATGAATACGTTACTCATCTCCCCCTTTTAGCTATGGGTTAAATAACAGCATAGACTGAGCTCTCTAGCTTTGGACAACATTCAGTCTAAGAGGACAATTTCAAATTCAAAACCATTCAGAAATCATCAGGAAACCATTCTACTATCTTTCTCAAGAAGTAGCAGTTTGCAAGTATTAAAGAGAGGAAAGCTGTGGAGAACTATCACTATCTATACACTGGAGGGATATGGCCTTAAAAAAAAAATATATATATATATTATTCTGGTGTGTATTACTGAGGAGCAGTTTCACAGATTATTATTACTGTAGTTAGAGATTTAATGGGGGCTCCAAACTTGTGGCCTTGTGCCAGAATGAGATTTGTAAATACCTACAATATGTAATTAAAATGTGATTGCCTGAATATGGTTTCTGAAAGGACATTTAATTTCAGCAAATTTGAAACAAGTTATATAACACATACAGAGAGAGACATGCAGAGATATACACACAGACACACACACAGAGAGACACAGATACACATGCACACAGAGAGAGACACAGAGATACACGGACACACACACATACTTACACATATATAGAGGAAAGAAAAGGGAGGATAAAGTTAATAAATATTTTTTAACCTTCGCTTCAAACTGCAAAGATGGGAAAGCTTCTGGCATAGATGTTGTTGGTTGTACTGCCGTTGTCATAGTGGAAGGTGAAGCAACACTTGAACCTGGTACAAGTAAAGGTCCACATGGAACAGAGAGTCCAGCTATAAAGAAACAAGAAAAACAAAAACAAAATGAATCCCTTTCACATATAACTCTTAACCACAGACCCATCTCCAATTTGATCTTGCAACCTGTCAGTCCAGAACCACCTCCACATATCAAGATCTTCTGTTAGTATAAGTAGTCATCTCCAGCTTGCTAGGCCTGTCAAATAGCTTACAGTAGCTGGTATTCCCCAGCAGTCACTGACTCAATGTTACTTAACTTTGACAATCAGACAATAACAGATGTTTCAATGTGATATGGCTGTAAGCTTCACCTTAGCGGATTATCCAGTCACCCAACTCCAGGTAGGTATTGCGACCTGTCAGTCCAAAAGCACCCTCATATATCAAGGCCTTTTATTAGTATAAATAATAACATATGAATCACCTGCTTGCTAGGCCTATCATAGAGGTTACAGCCTCTTGTATTCCCCAATGGTCACCCATCTGAGTACTGACCATGCTCAACATTACTTAACCATAGCAATTGGATGAGAATTTGGGGTTCTTTTGCATATCAACATCTCACAAAAAAAAAAAAATGTAGTTGGTTTATAATATTCTATGAAAAGATGGGAAAGTATAAGTTGCATAGAAACCAACCATTCACAAATCAAAAGGAAAGTTAGAAAAACCTGGTATGGCAGGTCATGGATCAAGATAATTCTTTTTATATATCAAGGCCCAAGAGCCACCCAAGGTAGAGGATTAACCCATGGTGTTGTATGAGCATAAGAAAAGCAAGAAGTTCATAGAATTATGCAGCTAACAGTTAACCCTAGACTTGAAGAGGTCAAGATTGTAGTGATTGGGAAAACATCCTCTTCCACAAAGAAGCAGTTCAAATGGAACTTCCTCCTTATTAATGGAATACAAAGAGAATGGAGAGTAGTCATCCTTGTGTATGTGGCATGCGGGTCCCAGTTGTAATGGTTAGGGGGTGGTGAGACTAAGAAATGTAGTTTGTCAGAACACATGCCATGGAAATAGTGATAGAGCAGCAAGAGGCTTGTGACGTTTCGTCTGCGGAAAAGGGGTTATTGAGTGTAAAATAATTCATCACCCACAAGGTCGTGTAGATACATTTGAAATCTATCACGACAAGCAAGTGAGGACAGGACATCTCCAGCCCAAAAATGGCAGCAAAATTCCATTTTTAGTCATCGGGATTAGCTCTTGTAAAGAACTAGACTATCTGTAACCAGTTAGGTCACTGACAGTTCAGATTATAAAACATTGAAGTTGATTTCAACATTTCATTGAAATGAAAGTTAATTTTATTATGATTCAGTTAAATATTTCAATTCGTTTGTGTCATCAATGGTTTAAAAGTTCATGTTTAACATTTTACTGATTGTTTACAACATTTAATATGAATAGAACTTATGGGATAAAGTTGAACTTTAAATCAGATTAACTTAAAAATATTTTCTTAAATATTTAAAATATTGTTTATTTAAAGAAATCTGAAATATAAATATTTACTCTACAAACAACTAAATGAAACTGCAAAGCGGGATCTCTTTGTGATTGTCTTTAACTTAAAAATATTTTAATTAAAAAAAATTGTCTGTTTGAAGGAAGTTAAAATAAAAATACTGTATAAAAAGCTCATAAAACATTATGCGCCAGACGGACACACCATGCAGGCGCACACACAATCACAAACTTTTAGTATTATATAGATAAATGGTATACATGATCCACTCTGGAATAAAAGCTAAACAACAGCTTACAAATTTTTTTTCTTTTAATTATTAGGTTGGTGCAAAAATAATGACGTAATAATGTCGTTTTTTGATGTTAAAAAATACGTCAAAAAAACAACATTATTATGTCATTATTTTTGCACCAACCTAATATTTCAACCCAATCAAGGTGATAAAGCCACTAAGAAGCTATTGAGAGCAAAAGAATTCAAATTTGGAATTTTCACTGAATAATGTGTAATAGCTTCTGCTACATATCTTTTGCTGTTCTCTACGTCAACTCCAAATAGTTGATTTATCTCATCAATTTATTTTAGTTATAATTTTCATCTATTCCCTCCCAAGATTGGGAGTTTGCAGTGTTTCAGAATTTCCCGTTAAATATTTAGCCATTTTGGAGTCAGTTTCTGATTTCTTGGAAGTTTCACCAATCACAGTTTCTTATCATTTGGCTGCTAAGGAGCAGGCATAATAATTAATGCACATGAATTAACAGAAAATCAGCAACTGTGTTGTTTTGAGGTTTGCTCATTGATGCAGACTCAAAACAATGACCCAGTTTTTGAAATAGGTCATGAAAATTGGATCCACCATGATCATTTACTTTTCGATCAAAATCAAAGTACGGGCTAATATATACCCTTAATTATCAAGATTTATATCAATTATAAACATAAACACACATTAAGAAAAGAAAAATTAATCAGTATTTTGAGTATTTTAAGCCTGTAAAATTCAGCCTTGGCCTTTATGTCCGATCAACTGATTCTTCAATCAGAAGTATACTTACGTAACGATTGCCGTATTCCTGCAGTGCTAAGCGTTTCTACATTACAAGTCAAAGGTACAGCTGCTTTGTGTCGATAGACCATATAGAATGGAACCAAGACACCATCAGTTGAGAGAATCAGCATCAGAGGAAACGGACCGATGCTTTCATTATCATCTGAAAAAGAAGAGCACCCCTTATTATGGAAAAAAAAAAAAAAAAAAAAAAAATCACATTTTCTATTATGATCCCATTAATAGAACGAATAAATAATATAATCTAAGGTTTTGTGAAATACATTTGTGTGATGCTTCAGCACACAACATCAGTGATGTTTTTACCAAAGATTCATTAGGGGTTTTGGGTTATGCAACATCATACACCCCCCTCTGCTGTGACCTAGTTGATACTGATCAGGTATTGATTTGTATGTCATCCATCAGTTACAACTTTCCTTATTTTTAATCACACACTGCAACACCTCTTGGCAAGTTATAATCCAACCACGGATAACTTCCGGTTTACCAGCAATCTACGCTCTTCCATAAAAAATGGAAGCAAACACAGTAATGGCAAAATTTTGTTAAGCTTGTTCGTTTGAGTCAGACTTTGATAGAAGTCGTCATCTTGTTGCCAGCTGTCGGAAGTGTGTTTATTTTGGAAACGTTGCGGTGCCAATCTGCTGTGTATTCTCGGACCTCAAAAACGGTGGAAAAATGTCTTCAGCAGATGACCATTTGCTTCTTCACATGGCACGCTCAGATCAGTTTCAGGCTGTTTCCTCTACTGTCAGCTGTTTCTTTATATAGAATTTTGAAAGGTTACATCCAGGCTACTTGGTGTGACACCAGGTTTTAGCTAACATCAAAAGTCTTTTTTGTTCTTTTGATTGACTGTTACTTTGGCACACCTCATCAAGCCGACGTTCATTAAGGGTTTTGGGTTTTTCAACATCATAACCCCCTCTCCACGGTGACCCAGTCGATACTGATCAGATATTGACTTGTGTGCTATCCGTCAGCTACAACTTTCCTTATTTTTTTTTAAATTCTTTTTTGTTTAATCACACACTACAACATCACTTGGCAACTTATAGTCCAATCACAGATAACTTTCAGTTCAACAGCAATCTATGTTGTGACAGAGAGAGAGTCTGAGAAACACACACGTAATATTTTTTTTTGAAATTGGAGAAGGTTTAAATAGCGAAATTAAATTAGAGCATTTTGTTTACTGATGAGGAAATCTGATCTAGGGCAAAAGTTGTACCCATTGAATCTGAGTCATCAGTAGACAATGGAAATGGTTGAAATAATTTTTATTGATTAAAAATTGAAATAGAGCTGAGTAAGCTAGAAGGAACTTTGGAATTCACACGATTTTGGTTCAAGCAGCCAGAACCCCATGATAATCATGTGCGAAGTAGTAGAGCCGAGGGTCAGTTATAACCAGCCTGGTTTATGTATATAAACGTGTAGTTATGCTGAAAAAGACAGACAGGAGAAAATTCTTGAAGAGAGAATTGGCTCAGGCGAGCGTTGAGAGGAGGAAAGCCACTATAACATTAATCCCCACACAGAAATCTTTATCCCTCCATCACAAGAGTCATATAGCATTCTGAGACGATTTAACAAGATAATCACATACACACTCTCTGTCTAGAGTCCAGTGTATGAGATTTTTTTTACTTTTCTTTTCTGTAACCTGTTTCTCTTCTCTACTATTCTTTTCTGCTATATAAAAGACATTACCAATTCAACCATTGAATCGATGTTTGTCCGGCTTTCTGCAGATATTAATTTTTTTTTTTTTTTGCTGCATTCTAAATTTCTTAGCGCAGACTCCCCAGCCGTGTCTACATCTTCAGTCGACCGTGAATGGATGGACATCACTGCTGCTTTCTGGATCAAACAAACCACAACGTGAGCAGGAAGCAGGATTAAACCAGTGGACTTGTTGAATAATCTACAGATGCTATGGGGACCTATGGCCACTCCCTTAAGTTCAGTTAGGACCGAGTAGACACCTCAACCCCAAGAGTAAGATGCCAGAGATTGTGGGGCTGGGGCAAAAGTGTTAGAAAATTCTCCCATAAAAAAAAGGAAGCAATCAGTGTGACGGTTTCACTTTGGAAAGGAATATAACGAATATGTTTGAAGGGGTAAGTAAAAACACTGTTGCTGATCAAGTCTTCACGTTTTGTTTAGCAACATATCAACACCTCTATGGGTCATTTAATGCTGAAATCTAAATATTTTCTATGCAATTTTATTTTATTATTGGAAATAATGATTTAGTGATACTAAATTACTAATTAACCCATATCTGGGGAGAGAAGAGGTGGATCCATACCTTTCCCAAAAGGTATTTGCACATAAATGAATATAACAATTGTGTGATCTGTTTCCTACTGCTTATCAACCCTTTGCAGGTTATTTAAAGCCAGAAAATATTTTTAGATTGCAAGAATTTTATTTTTGGAGATAACGATTTAGTGATTCAAGTCTTACTAATTAACCCATGGCTGAGGGAAGAAGAGTTTGATTCATACCTTTTCCAAGGATATTTGCACATGTGAATATAAAAACCCAACTGGAATTGGAACTCTGCTCTTCAATTGGCAATTCCAAGTCATTATCATTGCACCATCAAATCTTACAGCACCTGATATTCCCATGTGATCACTCATCTAGGTACTGACCAGGCTCAACTTTACTTAACTTCAGTGATCGTATGGGAACTGGTGTTTCAACATGATATGGCCCCAAGTCAGCAAATGAAGAGAGCAAGAAAAATAATAAAAAAGAAAAAAAAACCTATAGAAATGGATCCAAATATCTACAAGTTTCACATCAGAACAGTGATCATCGGGAAATAAAAATGACTGAAGAGGTCAGCCTTATCATTTATAGAAATATGTCTACACCAGTAATACCATTCATTATTTTTTGTACTAGTGTTTACTCAATGCAAAGCCCAAGTGCCACTCAAGGTAGAGTCACCAAACGAGGTTGTCATACAGCTGTAAGGAGGAGGAAATATGTGCAGATTATGAGGATATGTAGAATAGATATCAGTTGATTCTAGGCTTCAAGAGATCATAGTGATCTGGGATTTATCCTCTCAGCACTCTGTTCTACATAATTACAGTTTTTGGGAAGAATTCATTTGAGTGGAACTTCCTCCTTACCAATGGAATATGAAGGGAATGAGAAGATGAACTGATGCTGTGTACATAGAATGGCGGGTCTTAGATGCGAAGCTCTGGACTAGGGGGATGATGGAATGTAATTTGTATGAACATTTGCCATGAAAATAGTGATAGAGTAATGAAAGGTTAGTAATGTTTTCATCTGGGCAAAAAGAGTTGTAAAGTGGAAAAAAATTTATCGTCCACAAGTCCATGTAAATGCTTTTAAACATTGTCAAAGCTAAAACATAGATTGAAAAGTTTCAGCCCCAAGATAGTAGCAATGCTCCATTTTTGGTCTTATCTGACTCTTGATGGAGCACGGCAGGAGGAGTCTGGTACTTTCTAGAGTGATACAAGGAACTGACCATTTTTCCAGCATCCTTATCGATGGATTGTACGTAGGAGTTCCACATGAGGTCTGGCGTCAATTTCAGAACCAATAGACATTCAAACCATGAAGCTACATTAAGAAAGACTGCACAACAGATACTCTTTTTCAGGACTACAAAGTTTGTTCATCTCAGAAAATTTGTCCTGCAAGGACAAATTATATCTTTTCTGACCTTCTTAAAAAATAAATTACTGTATATATAGTGGGTGCTGAAAAGTTATTGGCCAAACTCAACTCTGACGAAATGGACATGTATTTACTTGCACAGAAGGTCAGAGAAGATATAATTTGTCCTTGCAGGATTATGGCCTACAAATCTCAAAGCCTATGCATACACTCTCAACTTGACTAGGCCTATATCATTATAACTGGTTTATATCAAAGAAAAAAGCTATTGCGGCTTTTATATCATACCTATTCATTGTTCAATATTTTCTAACAGAATTAAGACAAAATCTTTGAAAGGATATAGAACAGAGTTTCTCAACCTTGCTTACCCCACGTACCCCTTTCCCCATTTGTTAGAAAGCCATTCCCCTCCACCTCCTTTTCAAGGTGACAGGCCAAATTCTATAATTGCTCTCCTCCCCAACTAAACATACTGTGGTCACAATTCACCCATGAAAATCCAAAACTCACCCCAATGTTAAGAAACACTGATATAGAAGAACAATAAAAATGCTATAATGTAAGATTTTATATATATATATATATATATATATATATATATATATATATATATATATATGTGTGTGTGTGTGTGATCTTTGCAAATAAGAAATAAGTACAGAAAAAAAAATAAAACTACTTTATAACAGAAGTTGAAATATAATCTTTTACAGGATGTAAAAGACATAACAAAAATAAAAATTCTATAACGTAAGATTTTTTTTTTTTTTTTTTTACATATATAGTTATGCAAATACAGAATAACTACAAAAAAAATAAACCGACTTTAAAAAAAAGTTGAGATGAATTTCTCTAAAGGAAATAGTAAATATTCAGTAAAAGATAAAAATAAAAATTCTATAATGTAAGATTTTTTTTTTTACATAAAGTGTAAATTCAATTGGAGTTGGAGTCTGTGTAGTTTTACAGAATCCAACTCCAGTGACCACTTAATTGCTTCTGACTCAGACTCCACAGCCCTGCTCATTAAATATTTAGTCAGAAGTAAGTGGATGATGAATAAACTGTTCCTGTGTTGAATTTCATCAATTACCAAAACTAAAGAAAATGCAGTTGGGTTTTTTTTTGATAATGTTAATAAAAATTGAGAAACTCATTGCATACATACTGACAAGGATTTGTTGTGAAGAAGAAAAATCAACTGTGACACCCATTGGGAAACTATCACTTTTGTCTTCTGTCAAAGGCACCTCAGCTCGAGCACTGTCCTCCAACATCCAATGTTCCCAGGTTTTCTGGAGGAGGGGAAAAAAAAAAAAAAATTCTACTGCATATACTCATATAAACATAAATACGCAAAAAGAAAAAAAATAGTTAAAGAAAAAAAATAGTTAAAGAAAATTTAGAATTAAATATAAATAACAAATTATTGATTATTGCACTGCTGGTCTTCTGTACTTCTTTGTCTTAATTTTGCTTTTCCCTCATGTTTTTTTGAAAAAAAAAACAATGGTGGAAGGCAACTGTCATGGCTGGAAATTGAGGTTTAGAACACCTCAGGTACCATAGATTAATCCTGAACCTTTCAGGACATGTCCCATTCAAGAAGCAGCCATTGCAACATAATAATAATAATGAAAAATAATGTATGATTGGTGATGAACAACATAAAAAGATTTCTCATTCTAGAAATTAATTTTGAAGTTATTGTGACAAAATATATATATATATATATATATATATATATATATATATATATATATATATATATGAGGCACGGTGGAGTAATGGATATCGGTTTGGATTGAAGAATCGGAGAGCCGAGTTCGAATTCCAGTCAAATCCATTACATTCACTTACGTGCTAATACCCTTCGGAAAGGTATGAATCCTCTTTTTCTCCCTCCAGCTATGGGTAAAATAGCAGGACAGACTGGGTTCTATAGCCTTGGATGGCAACTGGTCTAGGAGAAGAACAACTCTGAATTCAAAACCTGCGGAGGGTCATTTGGGAACCTTGTGGCATTCGGTGCACCAGGTCTCTGTATTCGTCCCTCCAAATGTGTGGATGGTCCTGCACGAGGCCTTCACCACTATAATCAAATCTCATGTGCCGGTGTCGGGCTGTCATTTTCCTGGAAACTGATCTGCTTGACCCTCATACTTCGAATCTCGATGGGAGTAGTCGATCGATCATATATATATATATATATATATATATATATATATTACACAAACACACACACACATTAAAAGATCAAAATAAAAAGGAAATTTAATATAACCAGTTTTTTTTTTTATACTAATGCCACCCAACACAAGCCCCAAGAGCCACTCAAGGTAGTGGGTTACTGTGTGGTGGTGTATGAGCATAATAAAGGGAAAGAAGTGAGGTTCATGGGGGTTGGGGGGGGGTATTCAACAGGAAAATACTTACCTCTGTTTCAAGATTTTTCGCAATAACAGCAGCTTCCAAAGAATTGCTGGATGCCAACACAACCAGGTCCCTGATTTTCAAATTAACAAAAGAAGTGTGATTATGTATTATATATAGCTGAGAAGAGTTTGCTTGCTATGAACAACCAAATGATTTCATGTCAAGCCTTCAAATTTGGTATTACACCTGAGGGAAGGATTTTTTTTTTTTTTTTTTTTTTAAATTACTTACTGGATTCTGGGAAATGTATAATGGGTTTAAAATATAAAAAAAAAAAAATTTGAATTACTTATGAGACCAAGGGGGGACTGATTGTGTTTAATGGCACCTCTACTTCTTGTGGGTCATTTAGAGCCAAACTGATTGTGTTGTAAATATATTTTATACTTTGTTAGGTATGGTTGAAGGAAAATTTTTCCCAAGTATAGCAGAAAAGAAGTTTCAAAGTTCATCAGGTTTTGTTGAAAACGAATAATAATAATAAATGTTTACAAACAAAAAAAATTTACCTTCAATCATTCTTGATAAACTTTATTGTTTATCAAGAATGATTGAAGGTAAATTTTTTTGTTTGTAAACATTTATTATTATTATTTTTTTAAAATTTTATTGTAAAGTCCAATCTTTCTGACAATTGCAGTATGCTCTCTGGTTTAATGTTTTTCAAAATGTTCTCTAAGATTATTTGTTCTGTAATACGTTTCAAACTTCCCAAAAACTGCAACATTCCAACCTTATGTGCCTGACTGTACACCACTCCTGACATGGAGACCAAGGGGAAGATTATGATACAAAAATTTTGTTTTAATTGTGAAACTACGTAGAAAGGGAAGATATGGATTTATCTTGATCTCAAGTGTTTCTCTTTGATAGCCAGCAAATGATTCCTTCTAAATGGCATCCACTTTGATCAAAGGAGAACAGGGAAGTAAATGACTATATGAAGGGTTTTTGGAGATCGATTGACAACAAAACTGGAAATAGGTAATATCCTGGAGCTGGTCTATATTAACAGTTATGCTTGGGATCATGTCAGTTCTGGTTCACCAAGGGTGGGAGACGGACTTCCCGTCATGTGGTTCCAATGTCATCTATTCATATTGCCAGCCCCAACATCAGAATTAAATGGACAAGGAGTTGGCATAAGGTGGATGGAGATCCACATAGCTGAAATTTTCCAGTATCACCTACCCACCCAGGGGAAGCCCTAAAAAACATCTATTTTATAATATGGGAAACATGGTCCATGTTATCATTACTCAACACGACACTTGTCTTTGATCTTGTTACCATGTAAAAATGCAGTGGGCCCTTGCCCAGCTTTTGGTACATAGCAACAAGATCCAGGATCAAAAAGCAATATGGGGTGATTATTGGCTGGTCAGTGAAAAGCTTGTGCAAAGGTTGCATTGCATGTTTGCATTAACATATTAATTAATGTTTAAATGTCGAAATAAATGTTTTGCTTAAATGTCTGCACCTACCCACTATTTCGTTTTTCTTATTTAGTAATTTGTTATTATTTGGCTTGGTGGTATCTTAAATATTAGGGTATTAATTATGGGAGGTTAAGTTTATAGGTGTATTTTTTTGGTGTTTGAAAATATATATATATATATATATATATATATATATATATATATATATATATATATATATATATAAAAACACACAGTACATTTCCATGTATAAGACGACTTTCAGATTCAAAAATCACCCTTAAAAATTGGGGGTCGTCTTAAACTACAATTGTAAAAAAGAAACAAATTCTGAGTAATGTTCAGCCTGACAACCAATAATGCCCATGAAGAGGTACACATTATCAAATAAATTGATAATAAAAGTAATAAAACCATTTCTACCTTATATATTACTGGCATAACATCATAATAAATTGCCTATTCGAAGAACAATTCAATATCAATGAAATCAACTTGTATCCATGCAAGCTCAGCTGAGGAAATGCAAACACGAGTTATCATTGACTTCACAGGAACCTTTACCTTTCACTAAACTTTCAACTGGCTTAGACTGAAGTTAGGAACAGACTGAATAAAAAAAATGTTTAAAGTGGAATGTACTATTATTGTATTGTTATTAGTGGTATTTTGTGATTTTTGATGAAGTAAATGGTCTTTAGTACACCAAGCTGTTTGTAACTGTTTAGATAGAAGAATTAGTATTTGCAAAAGATCATGTGATGAAATGTAAACAAAACAATGGTTTCCCTTTTCTAAGGGACAAGTGTAGGTGAAACATGATATAGAATCAGTTTTGTTATTTAGTTTATTGTGAATCTATAAGAATACACTAAGTGATAACATTTCTAATAACATCTTTATATAATCAATAAGCGTTCATCTTATACTACAGGTATAGGATAAATTTATGAAAATTTGGTATTTTCTTTTGATTTCATCTTATCTAAAGGTTGTGTTATACACGAAAATATACAGTGTGTGTGTGTGTGTGTGCATATATATATATATATATATATATATATATATATGAAGAATTATAGTTTTATGGTGTGCTATATTTATGGGATAAAGTGCTCAATATTAGAGATAGAGTGTACGTAAATATAAATATAAAGTGAACGTTGAAGTCAACACTCAGATGCAAGAGGCTGTTTTATGCTGGATGCAATCGTCAGGCTGCTATTGCTGGATTGCGTTCAGCATGAAACAGCCTGTTGCCTCTTAGTGTTGACTTCAATGTTCACTTTATATATATATATATATATATATATATATATATATATATATATATATACACGCATGCATGCATGCACATAATTAATGCTTAAATGGTGAAGTAAATATTTGTTTACCCATTATTTCATTATATTAATTAGTTGTTAGAAGTTTGTTTAAATTCGGCTTGATATTATCTTAAGTTCTAAAACTTAAGATAATATCACTAAAAATAAACGTTTAAAGTGATACAAATCTGTCAGATTAATAAAAAATTAATTCTAAAATATCTTTGTTTTTGTATGGATACAAAATTGTGTGGAAATGAAAAGATTTGAGAGATATATTTCATTTAAATGCACAAAAATTTGACCTGGCCAATTGTTGTCTATGGCCAAGTTGGTAAGGCATGCCGGGCTAAACATTAGGGACACAGGTTTGTTTCCTGCTGAAGAACACAAATTTTCTGGTAATAAGATTACTCAAACATTCAGGCTGGTAGACAAAATGAATATACTGTTTAATAAATAAATGGAGTGTCTACTCAAATATGAGTAGACACTAAAAATTACATTTAAAGTGATAAAAATCCATCTGATGAATAAAAGTCCATTCTAATTATATATGTATATATATATATATATATATATATAGCAGCATGGCCCAGCGTTGCCCATGCCTGATTCAAAAATTGTACGACTCATAAAGCAATCACTATCACTTGACTTAAAATATTTTTGCCCTTCCTTGCCTTTAAAGGAGTGCCCTTTGCCATGCTGATGTTGCTACATGCCTTACTTCTTGCCTATCTCACACTGCAAATTTTTTCTAAGCTCTATACTAAACATTAAAACTCTTACGAAAAAAGAACTAAACAAAATGAACCCAAACGATCAGCTTTAAAAAAGGTCTTGTAACTTGAAAAACAGAATGAAAAAAGAATGTTAACAACAAATACTTTTTCACACCCAACCCAGTTCTGCAGAATCAGAATCAATGTTGAGTTTAAGCAAGCGAATGAGCCAAGTGGAGTAAAGTGCCATGCAGATTTAAATTTTTCCCCACTTGTGACAAATGCAGCTATTGATTTTTTTTGCATGCTAGTTAACATTCGTGTCAGTCAGCTGTTGGCTCTCACACTGGTCAATAGTATCTTCCTGCCTATTCGTGGCAGCCAGCTATTGGCTCTCACTCTGGCTAGTAGAAAATGGCTGCAAACTACCGTAGAAGCATGAAAAAATCGATTATTTCCACTATTGATGGGAGTTGGGAAATACAAAGTTGGTCATGGCCTTCCTGCTAACTTGGAGCATGTGCATGTAAATTTTGGTACAAATCCATCGAAAATTGCAGCCATGCATTCGTTACACACACGCACACATCCTGCCTTTTATATATATATATATATATATATATATATATATATATATATATATATATATATATATATATATATATATATATACACACACACACAATTCATTTTTTATTTATTTTAATTCTCACTTAAATGGCAAAGTAAATATTTGTTTATATGTCTGCTATTACCCACTATTTCATTTTTCGTCTTTCATACTTATTTGCAATTTTTCCTCTAAGAATAGTCTGTAGTTTTTGCTGTTAATGCTGTATGGGGCTGCACTTTTTATTATTTCCCATTTGATTTTAGTGTGGATATTATTTTCTTTTTGGATCCATATATATATATATATATATATATATAATAATATTTTTTGTTTAAAAATATGATTCCTTCGCTACATAAGAGTTCTCATGTTTCAAAAACGAGAGCCGAAATCATCCAAATAATTAATAAAATTAAGTTGGATTGTGGTGTTTAGTCCCGTTTCATCTTCAAGCGAAATTTTAGGAATAAGCTATCTCTCGGTTTACGTGTATTTTTAGGCACGGTCCGTTACAGAATTTGTTATTGTGGGAGTGGCTAGACTATTTTCCTTCTTTAAGTGGTCAGGGAGTTAATTCTTATCAATAGATTCATCATCCTCTGAGAGGTTTTGCTAAGGTTGGGTAGGGTATCTATTTCAAGGCTAATGTTTACCGTCATCCTTTAGTTGGTTCCCAGTGAAGGATATTTTTATGGCGCGCCTACAGTCGTTATGTGTCTGGAGAATTGTCTTTTATTATTGTCTATCTGATTATCTATTTATTTATTTGTTTATTTAAGTGGGTGTTTTATATACAGATCGCTTTGCATTGAATTTCAATTTGTTTTTTTAGTTTTTTGACGACGACAAAAAGGGTTTTTTTCTATTTAAAGGTTTGGCTAAGCTTTTTAGAATTTTACTCAGCTATGTTTTTTTTTTTTTTTTTTTTTTTTTTTTTATGCTAATTATCTAATGCGAAAGTCTGTTGATGTCGGCAAAAAACCGTTAACTCCTGCCTATGGTTTAATAATTTTTCATTATTTAGGAATTTAATGATGTGTAGTTTTTCCTGTAAGCATAAAAGGCATGGGTCATCCCAGGTTCTACAGGTTCTTGTTCTATTTACTATTTTCCATTTTACTTTTGGTGTTTTATTCGTTTCCTTTAGATGCCAGAAATATTGGGATAGAGATGTCTGATTTCTATTTTGAATATTGTTGAAGGAGCTCTTGTGTTGCCTCCATCTAATTTTAAAATTATTCTTTGTTGATCCTATGTATATCCTATCAGTGTTAGGGCTCTCAATGGATGAGATAGTGCATTGGTATACCATGGATTTTGTGAGGCATTTATTTTCCAACGGGCAGTTTTTAGGGTTTCTACAATCGCATAATTTTTCGTTATTTTTATCTGATTCTAGTTTATGTGTTTTATTACTGTTTTGGTATGCGTGTTTTTCTAGGATATTCTTATTGTGTCTTTTTATGATTCTTTCTATATTTTCAGTGCAACTGTAACTCAGTTTCAATGTGTTTTTGTTAAAGATGTTGCTAAGTTTGCTATTAGTGGGAAAGTGCTTTTCAATTAAAGCTAGGAACTTATGGCCTAGTTTGGTGCTGACCATTTGGTTGTACGGTGGGGTATACCAGATGATCTTTCTTTTCCTGTTTCTCTTATTATTGGTACTAACGTTTCTATAGGTTATGTCAAAGTTTTTGTATCCGCTGTTTTTCAGGGCTGTGTTGTAAAAACTACTGTGCTGTTGGAATATTTCCTTATTTGCTGAGTTCATACTTATTCTTTTCTCTATTGATGTGGGTATATGCTTAATTATAGATGGAGGGTGGTTTGACTTAGGATGTACATACAAGGGATTAGTGTTAGGTTTTCTGTAAGGTAGATGAACGTTGTTAGTTAAGTCTAGGGTTACATCTAGGAAGTTTACTTTTTTTAATTTAGTGTTGACTATTGTTTTTAAATTTAGTTTCCCGAATTCATTGTAAATTATCTTTCTAATTTTCTCTGTTTTAAAGATTGTGGAGCTCCTCACTACCATGAGCCCGTCATCTCTGTACAGCCCGATGTCCCCAACATCCAGTTCACGGTGGGCGGTTAGATTGTACAGTATAAATAGACTGACAAGGTCCGAAGATTCTGCAGAGTCTAGAGATCCCATGGTAATGTCAAAGTTGTCATTGGTGTTTTTTATCCACTGGTCCCCATTATGGATGAGGACAGATTTCTTTGCACTGAGAATAATGCTTGTTTCTTCTTCAGTTAAGTCTGAATATACTGTAGCAAACTCCAGGGCAGTCGTGAAGAGGTCTTTTGATATTGACTGGTAGTAATCGACAATATCGAACTGGATTAGGGTGCATTCGGGCTTATTTTCGATGTTGGTAAACCAGTTCATGACTTCTTTGGTGTTAATCCAGAGTGTTAATCCAAGTTGTTTTTTAATTTGGCTAGTGGTCCTTTCCAGGATTTTTTTGCTTATCTTTCCTATGTCGGGTCTAGTAGGGTTTATCATTCTGGTAGTGGGGTCTTCCTCACCCCACTACCAGAATGATAAACCGAGAGAGAGCTTATTCCTAAAATTTCGCTTGAAGATGAAACGGGACTAAACACCACAATCCAACTTAATTTTATTAATTATTTGGATGATTTCGGCTCTCGTTTTTGAAACATGAGAACTCTTATGTAGCGAAGGAATCATATTTTTAAACAAAAAATATTATTATAATATAAGCTCTACTTCTGTATGGAGCACTGTCTTCTTAAAAATAAAAACAAAAATACTAAGGAACCCCGGATTATGCACCCAACGTGTTCTTTTCTATTTTCTGCATACCTGCACAAGGATACATATATATATATATATATATATATATATATATATATATAGACGTTTTGTGGTTATATCTTTCTTTTAGTGGGTTTTTTTTTTCTGTTGCACCTATATAAACATTTTCCTCTGTGCAAATGTTATTAGTTACAGCAGCTTCATTCATCATTTTATTGGTTAAACAATTGTTGTTAAGTAGACAGTCTGTGGGATTTGCATGTAGCATAACAATTATTGATGCAGATGAATAAAAAAAATATTAACTTGGTATGAGCCTGCAAGTTATCTCATAAAAATAATAATATAATAATTTCAAAAAGCAGAATAAATGTAGGTCATATTTTGTTGAGACAATTGCTTCTTAAAGGGTTTTTATAATTAAAAGAAAACATGGAAATACATACCATTTGAGCAACAGGTGAAAGAAATACTTTTTATGTCGTTCTTCACTTGAACCATAGCAGGGGTCGCGAAAATTTATAAAGCTTGGACCACCATCTTTCTATAAAGAGTGAGGATGAATTTGAATGAGTCAAGAAATCAGACTGTAATAAACAAAAACATAAAACACATTTTCTGACATTATACATGCTAATTGGCTGAAAAATATTTGTATGGTCAATTTCCAAAATGCTTGCGGTTGCAGTAACATAACCCTACAAGTTAAACCAACATTAATGCATTCATGTCCACCATAAAATTACAAAAATGAAAGTTTGGCATTAATTATAGGTTTTATATATAAGTGGACACAGAAGTCAATATCAAGTGGCAACAGTGTTTCATGCTTTAATGTAATCTTCCAGCCAGGAAACAGTGGTACTAAAAAGTTGCTCAATACACATATAAAAAAAAAAAAAAAAAATAAAGCATTAGGAAAACAATTGAGCGAAATTGCCTGAAGATACTGAAAGGTTGAAACTAAGGTAGCGGAATGGGCTGAATTTTTATATATATATATATATATATATATATATATATATATATATATATATATATATATAGAGATATATATATATATTTATGTGTCTGTGTGTACAGACACACACAACCCAAATTTTTATGATAGATTCAGGGTAGGTGCCATTACTGTTTTCATTCCACCTACTAGGACAGCCGCTAAGAAAGTCGATGCACTATGTCGGATTAGACAATTTTTCTCTTAAAATATCTATAACTCTAACATTTGTCCACACTTAGAATATTGCTGCCACATATGGTCCGGTGCTCCTGCTATTTACCTTGAGCTCCTTGATAAGATCCAAAGAAGAATCAGCAATATTATTGGTCCTGATCTATAAACCTACCATTCGTCCATGCTTAGAACATTCCTGCCACATATGGTCTGGTGCTCCTGCTATTTACCCTGAGCTCCTTGATAAGATCCAAAGAAGAATCAGCAATATTATTGGTCCTGATCTATAAACCTTCCATTCGTCCATGCTTAGAATATTGCTGCCACATATGGTCCGGTGTTCCTGCTATTGAACTTGATATCGTCGATAAGATCCAAAGAAGAATCAGCAATATTATTGGTCCTGATCTCTAAACCTACCATTCGTCCATGATTAGAATATTGCTGCCACATATGGTCCGGTGCCCCTGCTATTTACCTTGAGCTACTTGATAAGATCCAAAGAAGAATCAGCGATATTATTGGTCCTGATCTGGCGGCCCAGCTTCAGTCAATTTCCCACCACTATAAGGTTGCCACACTGTGTTTTTTTTATAAATACTTTCATGGTAATTTTTTCGGATCAGCTCTTTGCCAGGGTACATGGACTTTTTGAATTTAAGCACAGTACTAGACTGGCATTGAAATCGCATCAATTTAGAGTTGAGCCAGCTAGATGTAGCTGTAAATTATATGCTAGTAGTTTCTTCTCTAACACTTCTCACTTGTAGAAATCCCTTTTGACTCCATGCTTTCCAGCTAATTTTAAATGCAATATCAATCACTATCTATTGTCAAACTGATTAATCTTTTCTCTTTCTTGTCATCATAAATGTTTGTTCCTAATTCTTCCACATCCTGTAATCCCTTGTGTTTTAGTGGCTTTACTGCCTTGCATGGGATGATTCCAATTAAAAAAAAAAAAAAAATCCAGAAATACTTGGATATAACCAAATTTTTTTACGACTGGTCCATGTACATGAAATTGTTTAATAGCCAGAAAGCTTTTCTCTCAA
The DNA here is from genome assembly GCA_963932145.1 of Acanthosepion lycidas. Classification (NCBI taxonomy): domain Eukaryota; kingdom Metazoa; phylum Mollusca; class Cephalopoda; order Sepiida; family Sepiidae; genus Acanthosepion; species Acanthosepion lycidas. Next base: position 83,318 of record CAWVQA010000850.1, read on the forward strand.
ACCAATATTTTAGACAATGGATAAATTTTCAGACCAATTCCTTAGTGTAGTAAATCAGATTTTCACTGGGTGCCTTGCTACTATGGCCTTGTGCCAAACTAGTGCCAGTCAATCAACAGATTGAGAGAAAACTAGAGATTGTGCAAGTTTGTCTTGCAAACTCATTTGCTTATGCAACAAGTTCAATTTCCACCACCTGCACTCCTATTGTAGCCTTGTGCCAGACTAAGTCAACATAAAAATCATACCTACCGGCACATTGACGATCTGGACGATTGGTTGGTCATCAGCATCTGGTGTTTCATATGCGGCAATAAACATATATGTTGAGACCCAGACAACATCAAGAACTTAAAAAAAAAATAAATAAATAAATAAAATAGTTTTGTTAAATTAGCAATTGAAACATTAACCAAACATTAATGCATTAAAATATAGTTCCTCCCACTCACAACACTAACCCAGGATTCCATTTTCCTCAATGTAAGATAATCTCAGTCAACTTGCAAAATAGTGTTTGGATTAATAATAGTTTCTCTACAAGAGTAACAATGCCAACAATTCAGACATGCCAAAAAATGTTTCCTTTAAGTGGCAAATTGAAAGTCCTTGAATTAAAGAAGAAAAAAAAAATTATATTCTTAGGGTTTGCACCAATAATAAGAATGAATCTCCTATCCATTACATAATTTTTATTACAATATATTGCTATCATTGTTCTATTATTAGTTATTATTGTTAATCTCTTATTGTGCCTAATATGATCTACAGTAAGAACGAATCTTCTATCCGCCACATAACTTTCATTACAGTATAATTCTTATAATTGTTCTATTTTATTATTAGTTATTAGTGGCCCCTTTTGGTAGAGGGGGTTCTTATCTTTCTGCAGGGGATGCAGTTGACATACTGTAAACCTCACTGAGAATTTTGCTAAAGAATGATTGTTGACAGGCCATTTCTAGCCAGATTGACCGACACCTGGTGGTCAATTATTTTAGCCAAATTTGAACATATTCAGTCTAGGACAATAGTTTCTCTGGTCTCACCTTTAACTTGAGTTTGAAGGTTGTTCGGGCAGGGCCAATTTTTCTTCAGCTCCAGGGCAGGGCTGTACTGTTTTAATTCACCTTGCTGTGTTCCAATTACCACTTGTTTACCCTTTGGACTCCAACACACTGCCAAATTAAAAAAAAAAAAAAACAAAAAAAAAACAGGAATCAATATTTATTTCTACACGACACAACAGAATTCCACATCAAGTCAATTTAAAGTAACAATTCTATTTACAAGGGATACACTCACTCTCATCTGGCAAGTATTGTATTTTGTTGATGTTATAAAGATTACCATTTCCAACCTCTGTTTTGGTTATTCCACAATCAGTAACTCTTTCAGATACACTCCCTCCTATCACCTGAAATTCTAAACACTGTATTGATCCAAAAAATTTAATTTTCTGTAGAAAAAAAAAACAATTTTTTTTTTAACTAATAAATAATACGACAGCAGGTTTATGATTATATTATTAGGTTTTCCATATGCAATTTTTTTTTAAATATATCCTTTACAATTATTTATATGTAGCAATTTGAGCGAGGGATTGATTTATAACTAAATTAAAATCGAATAAATATCTCCCACTTTATGTCCAGTAAAATTTTATATTAATAATCATGTTATTTTCTTTTGATTTTTTTAATTCCAAGCAAGGCAATAAAGGGACTACGATGTAAGGATTTTACCATATGTGAGAGAACATGAGAAAAAGACAACATTGTTATGGAAAGAAAAAACGAAACTGGAATTAATAAAACAGAGGATAATTTATATTCAGGAGATATGAGATTCTTCCAAATAGCTGCCACCTTTCTTTTTTTTTTTTTTTTTTTTTTAAAGGATTCACTTATCTGATGTTGTCAATTATTATTGACAACATCATGAAATCATATTCACAGAATTACTCGGCCATGCAGGCTAATGTATAAAAAAAACGTTTTAATTTTTGCCCAGTATTTCTTTTATCTTAATTTTTGTTGCTTTGCAAGTCAGAGGTCATTATTCAATTACTTTTTTAATTATTTCACCGCAAGCAAGGCAATAAAGCCACTAAGATGTAAAGGGTTGCTGAGCGTTAAAGAATATGAGAAAAAAAAAAAAATTATTAAGGAGAGAGAAAAATAAAAGAACAGGAATTAAAACAGAAGATAACGATTGGCATTGAATTTAAATATTTGAAAATCAAAGTTGACTGGGAAACAAAGAAGTCAGAAGCGAATTCCACAAGTGAGAAGTGCAAGAGAGGAAATTCTTAGCATACAACTTACGGTTATTCCTAGTCATTTCATGAGACCCTGCAGTCAATTTTATAGTAAACTTAAATTCAAAAAATCTACACACCACAGAGGAAAGTTCATCAGCGCAATTACTATAAGTATTAATAGAAAAAACACAGAGATACTATGTTACACCAGTGGGAAAGTGACTGAAGCTGAGATACCCAGTCAAGACCAATAACATTGCAGGTTCTTTGCATTACAAAAAAAAATAAAAAATAAAAAAAGACAGACGACTTATTTTGTTATTATTATTATTGTCATTAGCATCAGGTTTTTTCATCCGAGTCTTGAATTATTTTTCTGATTATTATATTATTAGGTTGGTGTAATATATATATAGTTATTCTGCAAAGGGGGGGGATCAGTTTACTACTTAATAACAATAGAAAAAGTACTCTCCACTTTATGTCCAGTAAAGTTTTATGTTAATACTAATTTATGCGTCATTCAGACTCATATAAATCTCCTCGTCTTTGTTCGACTTTAACAATGCCATTACAAATGATGGTTTGGTTTGCTTTGTTTTGTCTTACAGCATATCGACTATAATGGGTTATTTAATGCCAACAAGATTTTTATTGCTGGTAATATTTTTGTTCAGAAATATATTGGTGGTAATATTTTTTTCCAAAAATGTATTCTTTTCTTCAAAAATTCTTTATAAAAATGTATTTGCTGGTATTAAAACCTATTTTTACACTTTCATAGCGTTTTAATTCCAGTTTGGGGTTAACTATTTGCACATAGCTGGGACCTTAACAGGTGCTATCACCCCAGGTCAGGGTGGACCTGGGAACACCAGAAATTAAGAGGTGGTTCCACATACCTCCAAACCTCCTGATCAGAGGCCTTGCTGTCAGATGTAGTTTATCATCTTACCCAGGACACCATTACAAAAGAGTTTATTTTGTTAAACCCTTATTTATTAGGCTATTTTTTATATTAGCAATTAAATTTAATATCTTTTCTGTTTATACATTATTTTTATAGATATAATTTATTTAAATAAATACTCTGTTTTTGATTAAGAAGTATTAATTACATTTAATGGCCAGAATGTTCGAGAAATTTTGTAGAAAATATGCGTTCTATGACAGGAATTGAATCTGTATTCCTATATGGTAACAGTCATTTGATCTGATGTGCTATACTATTTAGCTACAGAGAAGCATCGTGTTAGCAAAGTTCAAATTATTGTTTGCCTATAATAAGAGATTACATATATATATATATATATATATATATATAGTGTGTGTGTAACTTCTGGAACACACAACAGAATTGATTGGAACATTTAATAAATGAAAATTAATTCAGGGACAGGCCACACATAACAAAAGAAATGAAGACAAATAAAGACTGTAAAATGCTTCTAAAATCTAATTAAAACAGTGTTTCATTGTCAATCAATCATGTTAGATATATGGACATGTCTCTTCCTCTCTTTATTATTTTTTTTTCACATTGATGTTGAAGTTGACAAAAATTGGCAAAATATTAACCTCAAATGTAAGCCTACCCCCTCCATTTTATCAGTTGTTTTTGTCTTGTTTTTTTTCCTGTTACTTATACAAAAGCATAGATGGTAAATACAATTTCATTAAACATTCTGTTAAGATCACTTACAGCAAGTAGCATTGGTGCCAGGAAGATGAACCACTTTCGCTTCTGTAGAAACATGGAGGATCTTGATGATGCCACTGGACAAACACAGAGCAAGCAATTCAGGCGTTGTGGGATTCCATGCAAGATCAGTGATTTGATTTCCAGCTTCAATATGATGCACCAAAAATGGTCCGCAGTCAGTCTAGAAACAAAAAAAAAAAAAATTTGGTCAGATAAACATTTGAAAATGAAAACCCCGAAGACAAATTAATGACACAAATTGCTCCATAAATTATTCAGCATATTCTTACAAAATTAATTTTTTCTTTTTATCAGTTAAAATTATGCATTCAGCTCTTTTCTCAGATGAGATTTTTTGTTTATACGTTATTTTTATAATTATAAATATTTAAGTAAATGCTCTGTTTATAATAAACAGTATTAATTAACTACATTTACCGGCCTGAATGTCTGAGAAATTTCATAGAAAATATGTTATCCAACAGGAATCGAACCTGTATCCCACACGGAACCGTCATATAGCCTAATGTCCTATACCATTTAGCTACAGTGGAAGTCAAATTACTGTTTTTAAATAACATATTTTCTATTACACACACACACATATATATATATATATATATATATATATATATATATATATATATATATGATGGCTGCTAAACTCTTTATACAAGTGTTGACCATCGCTGACCACTTTCTTTCTTCCTTTATGTCCTCTTTCTGGTGTTATTTTGATTTTAAATTATTGTTTCTACATTGTTATGTTAGCAACAATGGCTTTTAAAGCCAGTGAGGGACTTGCAATGCTTTTGACATAAACTGAAAGTTTATGCAGTTTGATCTTTTGTAAGTTCTGGAGTTGCTGATGCTTTACTTTGATGTGTCTACTTTGGCATACCTTCTAGCACACAGCACAACATATACATACACTCAAACATATATTAAACTATGGCTCTGAAACCTGTAAATAAATGGACTGCTCCACTATCATAAGAGTAAGGTATAAATATCAATATTTAAATTATGCAATGGTCAGTTTTTAATCAGCACCTGACAATTGTATTGTGGATACAGCACAATGGTTAGCAAGTTTATCATGCTGACCAAGTCACAAGTATTCTGCATTTAATCCTTGGGAGTTTCACCCCCAATAAGGAGGTGCTGGAAAGTTCTCCCTCTGACCACCATACTCTAAATCATACAGATTGTTTGGATTCACCTACTGGTCAGGTTAATAACTTTTCAGCACTCGCTTGTATTACAAACCCTATTCTATCACTACTCTGACGTTAGTAACATTTTATTCCAATAAAGCAGAAAAGAATTTATAATTTGATTCACTTTGGTAATGAGAGATTAAAAGAAGGTATAAAAAAAAAAAAAAAAAAATGGTCTCACCGGCAGGCAGAAGGCTCTGATGTCAAAGAATAGGAGTTGGATGTTGGTAGCTGTTTCTATACAAACCAGGAGAGTCAGGTCATCACAACTCGTAGCAATGTTAAGTACATGACCAGAAAGGGTAAGATTTTTGAGGACAGGGAAATTCTCAATAACGGACTGACTTCTCTTTTCCATTTTTTTCTTTTCATCAAGAGACAAAATCTCTTGAGTCTTGAAGACCAGCAGATCTAAAAACAAAAGAAAAATATTAATAAATGCGCATTCTTGTAGGATTTTTCAACAACTTAAAAAACGTTTATATACAGAATGTTACGGAGTTTTTAACAGTGCATATTGTCAATCTGTAACTGTTAGGTAAAAATACTTCCCTGGTACCAGCCAAGGTGGTTTGAAATTAATATTAGCTCAAGCCCCAGAGTACCATACCCCCAGACAGTACCTCTCCTTTGAAAGGGAGCTGAGATCATTACTGGGTACCTTAGGCATGCCCAAAAGGCAAAGTGCCAAGGGGGCTTAAGCAATCGTTTTTTAACAGCTTTCTGAAATCACACATTAACCTCAACCTTGCGTCACATTCTGTTATAATGTGGGCATGTAGATAAATACTTTTTGCCCCTGGATCAGCCAGGCCAGCAAGGTTGTTTAAATTAATATCAGCTCAAACCCAGGATGCTATCTTCCCAGGCAGTACCTCTCTTTTTAGAGGGAGTTAACGATCATTATTTGCCACCCAAGATTTTTTTTTTTATAATGATGCTCACCCTGTACAAGGCCTAAGAGGCACTTGAGTTAGTGGGTTACAGAGTAAGAGGTACAGCTTATATGGATATCTTATAATGGTTAACCCTATTGAATAGCTTAAGACTGTAGTGATCAGGGAAGCATCCTCTTGGGAGTTGGTTCCACAAGGCAGTGGTTCATGGGAAGAAGCAGCTTGAGTGGAACTTACACCACCAGGGAGATACGAAGGAAATGAGGGTAGTTCACAACAACGTGCATGGTATGGTGGGTCTTAGCCATGAAAATGAGGATTGGTGGAACTAAGGAGTGTAGTTCATCTGAACACAAAACTGCTAACTCCTCTATTTTTGGCACCTCTGATACCAACTCCCCTTTATGTAATTAAGTGATTATGGCCTACAAAAATCTCAAAGTCTATGCACATGCTCCTAACGAGTAGGCCTATATTATAACTGGTTTATATCAAAGGATAAAGATAGTGCGGCTTTTATATCATAGCTATTCATTCTTCAATATTTTCTAACAGAATTAGAGACTAAATCTTTGAAATGATATAATAAAAATAAAAATGCTATAATGTAAGACTTTTTACATATATGTATATCTTTGCATCTAAGAAATAAGTAGAGAACAAAATAAAACTACTTTATAAAAGAAGTTGAAATATAATCTTTTACGGAATGTAAAAGACATAACAAAAATAAAAAAATCTATAATGTAAGATTTTTTTTTACCTATTTTTTCAAGTACAAAATAACTATAAAAAAAATAAAATGACTTTAAAAAAGAAGTTGAGATGAATTTCTTTTAAGGAAATCGTAAATATATAGTAAAAGAGATAAAAATAAAAATTCTATAATGTAAGACTTTTTAAATATATATATCTTTGAAAATAAAAAATAAATACAGAACAAAAATAAAACTACTTTATAACAGAAGTTGAAATATAATCTTTTACAGGATGGAAAAAATTCTATAAAGTAAGATTTTTATTTTTTTTTTACATGTGTAGTTTTGCAAATACAAAATAACTACAAAAAAAATAAAATGACTAAAAAAAGAAGTTGAGATGAATTTCTTTTAAGAAAATAGTAAATATATAGTAAAAGAAATAAAAATAAAAATTTTATAATGTAAGATTTTTTACATAAAGTATAAATTTAACTGGAGTTGGAGCCAGTATAGTTTTACCGACTCAGATTCCAGTGACTCCTTGTTTCTGACCCAGACTCCACAGCTCTGGTAGGGTGGAAAATAATTCATTACCTACAAGGATTTGGAAACACTTTTAAACTTTATCAAAAGTTGAAAGTGAAAACTAGGCAACTTCTGCCCTTATGACCTGATCTGGCTCTTGTAAAAGTAGGAGATAGCAGGAGGAGTCAGTTATTTTTTTTTTCCAGCCTCTTCAGCGATGGATCCTATGCACAAATTCTAGGCTGAGTTCGTCCCAATAAGTGTTCAAAGCACAGAGCCCCTCTCGGACGGAACACCTGTTCAACACGATTGGTGAAATTTCTGGGTTCCCCAAAAAGGAAGTACCAAAGGAACTTGAGCAGTTTTTTTTGTAGAACTGACCAAAATTCCACTTTGACTTTGTGTCTCTTTGTGTGTGAAGGGGTATATAGATAGATAGATGCTCATAACTGTTGGACAAATAAAAAAAGTTATAGTGAAAAAAATATAAAGTGTGTTATGTCTACTAGAATGATAAAAAAAAAATGTCGTATTTTGGGGGAGAAATACTCTAACTTACATCTTTTAAAATGAAACGATACCAAATCAAAATTTTATAATTCAGCGTATTTTGCCTTTCATACTTGAACCGGATAAGACATATTCTAACCTCCTTAATTCTCCATATATTAGACACTGGCAACTAAGCTATGCACCTTAGTAAAAAAAATATCTGTAATTTGCACCCCCTTGCCTATTTGTACTTCTCCCCAAAATTTGGTTTGGATTGATCAAGGTCTGGCTATTTTAGAGGCTGTGATGGACGGACTAACAAAAGTCACAGAATTTTATATATAGACTAGTGGGAGTATTTGGTATGTTAAACAATAAAACTTTCAAATTTTACCAAAAAATTAATGAAAATCTATTGTACTAAGCTACACACACTAGTAAATAGTAAAACCAACTGTACTTTGTACCCCCTTACCTGTTTGTACTTGTCCCCAAAATTTGCTTTTGACAGGTCAATAGAGGGCTATTTTAGAGGGTGTGACTGACAGATGGACGGACGAACAGAAGATGCAGAATTTTATATAGAGATAAATAAATGAAAATGGTCATTATACGGCTATTAAACAGAAACTGAAATCATTTTTTTTTTTTTGCCTATTTCCATTAACATCACCACCAACACACATTTTCGTGCAGGAACAGTCAACCAGACTTCATTTTTTTTTTTTTTTTTTTTTCCAGTGGAGACAAACACTATGCATGTTAGAATGAATGAAAGTTTTCGTATAATTTCTTTCACCAATGATTGTAATAAATTTCTATACATTTTACCATTTGTTTCATCATTATATGTAATTATTAGAGTAGAGTAAATATGTTTTTATGTATTTAACAATCCTGTGTTATGGGGAACTACATACACAATTCATAGAATAAAACTCATTTCTTGGCAAGCATTCTAAGAATGCTTGCCAAGAAAACGGATTCAGCAAACAAAAAAGAAAGTTTCATTAAGAAACGCTAAATCTCACTTCTTTCAAATCCTGCAAAACAAAGTCCATATTTGCTGGAACTTGCCAACAGCTCTGTCCTCTGCCTAACAATGCTGTTCGGTGCCTTGAAAAGTCGGATTTTACAAAGTTGCTGGAACTGAAAATCCTACAAAATAAAATAAAAAAATATCAACTAATAAAGATTTCATTTGTTTCGCTCAACAATCTGAAAGAATTAATTTCAAAATTTGTTAGTAAGATTGGAACTTGTTCTTTACAATGCTTTTGGGGTTACAAACACATTCCAGGTCATCCATTCTACAGACCACACCCACCGACAAGGCTGTGGAGTTGGAACACAAAACCTTTGTCTCCGACTCCTCTTTATGTAATTAATCGATTATGGCCTACAAATCTCATAAATCCTACTTGAGTAGGCCTATATCATTAGAACTGGTTTATACCATAGTTATTCATTCAATATTTTTCTAACAGAATTACAGAAAAAAAATCTTTGAAAGAATATAGAATAAATAAAAACAAAAATGCTATAATGTAAGACATATATATATATATATATATATATATATATATATATATATATATATCACCACCTTCTATGTCAAATTATATAAGCTTAATACTGCCCATCAAAAGTGTAAATTTTAAATTCATTTTTGTTTCACCTTTTGAAAGTGAAGTCTGAAGATCCAGAGAAAAATAAAATTTTCTGGTGAAATAAATTATTACAAATGGAGCCTTTAGTCTGTTTTTCTTTAAATTAAATTTTATATATATATATATATATATATATATATATATATATATATATATATATATATATATATAATTTGCAAATAATAGGTACAGAACAAAAATAAAACTGCTTTATAACAGAAGTTGAAATATAATCTTTTACAGGATGTAAAATACATAACAAAAATAAAAATTCTATAATGTAAGATTTTTTTTTACATAATGTGTAAATTCAACTCTAGTTGGAGTCTGTGTAGTTTTACAGATTCCAGTGACCCCTTAATTGTTTTCAACTCCAATTCCACAGCACTGTCCCCAGGTGTACAATCCATAAGGAAAAAATTAAAGAAAGAGGTTTTTTGTTTGTTTTTTTTTTAACATCCAAATCAGACCACTTTTGGTTTGAGAATCTCAATTAAAAATAAATGTACTCAGCAGTAGTGCTATTTCAACATGGTGAGGATCCTGTTAAATTCAATTTTAAAGCTTTTTAAAAAAAAGAAAAACATATCTAAGTGAGAGCAATAATCAAAGACAAATTTTTATTGACAACCGTTCTTGGTGAGGGGGAGAGATAACTTCTCAATTAAAAATTAGCTATTCATATTTAATTTACAATTTAAGTGAATTTGCCAAATTAAACCCTTATTTTTGTGTCCATATTTATCTTTTCATATAACTGTTATAGCGTAGTCATCTGCTTGAAAGTTTCCTATGTAAAACACAAGTTATGACATTATTCTTCCACCCTCCATAGCCAGAAAATCAAGAAAAACATACTATTGTTGTATTTACCTATTATACAAGGTAATCAAAAAAGTTCTGTCCGTTTTTTGATTAGTCATTGAATGAAGTTGAAATATATATGAAATGCGTGTAGCAATTGTTTTCAAATTCGGACAGCCAGAGGTAGCAACATCAGACGTTATAAAAAAAACACAATCACCGTGCCTGGCCATCAGTTATAAGCCGGACATCTGTGAGAAGGATGGAAGTGTCTAGAGATCTCATTTGGGGCGGTTTGCTTTACGACTTCAAAGTGGGCTTATCAGCAGCCGCATATGTCAAGCATTTGGGGATAGTGCTGTGGATGAACGTACTGCAAGGCGTTGGTTTCGAAAATTCAAGTCGGGAGATTTGTCTCTCCATGATGAGCCTCACAGTGGACGACCACAGGTCTTGAATGATGGAGTCCTGAAGGCGGCCATTGAAGAGAACAGTAGTCTAACGTGTGGTGAACTTGCAAGACAGTTCAACGTTTCCGATGAAACAGACTTCACCTGCACCGCCTAGGTAAGACATACAAACTGAGCAAGTGGGTTCCGCAAACGCTGTTGGAGGGACAACGAGTGTCAGCCTGCGTATCGCTGCTTTCTCGCCACCGTACCACATCCTTATTCAATAGAGTGCTTACCAGTGATGAAAAGTGGGTTCTGTACAAAACTCCCAAGTGTTCCAGACATTGGTTGTCTCCTCAGGATGCTGTCCCTCACAACGCAAGACCGCCTATGCACCCATGCAAGATTATGCTTTGTGTCTGATGGACAGGTCATCAAGTGGTTCATTATGAACTGCTACCAATGGGCCAAACGGTCACTGGAGACCTATACTCACAGTAATTGAAACGTGTGCAACAGGCATTGCACCAGAAGGAGCCAGCACTGGTGAATTGCAAAGGTGTGCTTTTCCTCCATGACAACGCCAGGCCGCATGTCGCGCAAGTGGTCAGGGATACCATACAGCAACTTGGGTGGGAGTCTTTGTGCTATCCACCTTATTCACCTGACCTTGCACCATCCGATTACTACCTCTTCCACTTCTTGGATAATCATCTTCATGGGAAATCCTTCACCAATGAAGCAGACTTGTGCAAATCCCTCACGGACTTCCTTGCGTCAAACCAAGGGGCCATAAATGTTAATTTATTGAAAATAAATATCAACTCTTCACAAAAACATAGTGCAGTCTGCGTCCACTGACGCACTAAAAGGTTGGCTGGATAAATTTTTGATAAAAAATGTGGTGAGTTGAAAATTTTGTGAAATCATCTCCCTACAATTACATAGATAAGCATGATCTACAAGTTTGTGATGATGATCGATTTATTCACTTTACAGGTTATTTAAAGCCAGAAAATATTTTATCTGAGGATGGGGAGAATAACAATGTTTAGTGATACAAGTCTTACTAATTAACCCATAGCTGAGGGAGAAAAGGTGGATTCATACCTTTTCTAAGTGTATTTATGCATAAGTGGACATAATAAACCCAGTGAGAATTGGAATTTGGCTTTCTGATTAATAATTCCGATCCATTATCCATAACATCACTCACACACACAAGCTTACAGCACATAGTATCTTTGTACTTTTGGACCAGGCTTGACGTTGCCTAATTTCAGTGATTGTACAAGAACTAGTTTCAGTGTAAGACCAAGAGGGTGCTAGCAAAAAAAAAAAAAAAAAAAAAAAAAAAAAAAAAAATATCAAAGACAACATTAATAATCTTATACTCTTGCAGAAAGGAAGTCAAGATATTAGTATTTGGTGTTTTTATACATCAGTATTTCACCTTCGGTATAACAATAAACTATATCTATCGGCAAGATTGGACGTTTCGAGGAGCGTGGAACCACCTCTTAATTGATGTTGTTCCCAAGCCCACCCCAACTCAGTGTGGTAGCACCTGTTAGGGTCCCAGCTGTGGACAAATAATTAACCCCCAAACTGGGGCCAAGCACCATGAAAGTATAAAAATGCATTTTTATAGTGAAAATACCAGCATTAAAAAAAAAAAAAAAAGAAAAAATACCAGCAATACATTTTTGTAAAGAAAGTTACTAATGCTCTCAAGAAATTTAAATTTCAATATTAAATGACCCATAAGGAGTCGATAAGTTGCTAAACAAATAATACACTGGTATTAAATATTGTCAAATAGAATGGCAAGTTATCAGTGATATGTAAAAAAAAAAAAAAAAAAAAGGAAATAAAGTAGAAAATCACAAAAAACAGGATTTTTGCTACTAAAAGAAATTAAATATTCCAACAGTAAAACATAAAATTCCTAAGCTGGAACTCAACAAAATCATTATTTTACATAAATCTGCAATACACAGCAAAGTCAGTCACTTATATACAAGCGCTATGACCTATATTGCTGCAACATGTCATTTTATAAATAAAAAAATCCAGTACTGCACAAGCACCATAACCCAATTCATGATATTAACCTGGCCAAACTGGTCACCACAGGGTAAATATCTACATGCGATATTGGCATATGAATAGTGTGACACATGCCATCAAGGGTAAGTTGTTGTTTGTTTAATAATTATGCTAATTTGATTATCTTTCATTATGTGTAAATGAAAAGCTAGCAAACTTGGTGGGTGCACACTTTCAGCAAAATACAGAGCTGAAGAGCCAGCTTTCTGTGATGATTTTTAGCATGATGGTGATGAATTATTTTGCAGTTTTTGTCAACACACCATAGATTGGACTCTGGAGGGATACACTTGTGGATCATCAGAAATTGCTGAAGTACAAAAAAAGATACCTACATAAATAGGCTATATATTTGGATATGTTACTGTTTACACACAAGTCTGTTTTTCACGTGTTTTTACAATTTTGAAACAATAACAGAAAATGGAAATTTACCATCAGGGAAGAACCCAGAGAACTTGCCACTCTATCTTAAAGGTTATTTTAGTGAGGCACTACCCATATCTTTAATTGCTTGTATTCTTATGTCTGATATGTCTGTGTTAATCCATGGGTTATGGTGATAAATCATTCAGCTGGTCTATTTGGGACAACCCTTTAAGCAAATAAGTTCATACTCAGTGGGAATACCAAGTACCTTAGCTAGTGATAGGTATCAGTTTGATTCTGAAATTTCAATAAGTACCCAGGTTCTAAAATTATGGTACTATATGGCATTTCCCCTATTTTGAATAAGTACCCAATTTCCTGGTACCCAGTTAAATTCTTGGATCACAGGTACTTGGAGTGAAGCCAGAGTGATGGATCCTTTTTTATTTTTTCCAACTTTTCACAAAAGTACAAAGGGCAGGGATGATGATATATGCATGTCCTGTGTCCCTGACACATAAAAATCTTAAAGGTAACAGTAACTTTCCCATCTGTGCATTCCAGGAAGAACTAAAATTTCCCATGAAAGCAATACATTGCACAAACCCAACCCCCAATAGTTATGACATCGTAAAAAGAATTTGTTGTTGGTCGATACTAAAAAAACAACAGTATCAATTTAATTTAAAATATAAAAACACCCTGTCTTGGCCGTATGTAGGAAGATCAATACAACAATGTATACCTAATTTATAACTTCGAATAGCCCAAGTGAAGTCTTGATTGGTTGTTGTTTACTGGGGCAACTTACATAATGCACGTCCTAAAGCTAGTGGCAGATTTTGTTCTAGGTGCGGGCCGTATACTGATCATATTCGGTCGAGTCGCCCATTGAAGAAGTCTGTTGTTTATTCAGACCCGAAACTTCTAGTGACATGGGAGCAACAACACTGACGACGCATCTAGATTCGGCATTTAAAGGTGTATTTTAATAATAAATATATTCTTTCTGTAACTGAATGCAAATTATTGTCAAATGAACTAAATACTGATGGTAATTAGTACATTTTATTTTTTTAAACATTTTGTATTTTTGCTGTTAACATACTTTTTAAAACTATGAGTGCAAAATGTTTTAAGTGGAGACATTTGTATTACCATTAATGTTACTGTACAAATAAAATTTAACAGGGCTCGAAAAATGTCTTCAGACAAAAGAAATTTCCCTGCATGCGTTAGTACAAACTAGGAAGGCCAATATTTTTTGTAATTTTAAATAATAAATACTGCATTAATCCTTAGATGTTATTCTTTCAAATACTTTTTTTTACTAGTTCTTCCTTTCCTTCTTTCATTGGAGTGTGTGGGTAGCATGGAATCAATGTCACCTTACCAGACACATTGTGGGTTGGGTTTTTTATTAATTATTTATCTGATGTACCTTAACTCATTGAAGTTTGCCGACTCTTGCTTTAAACAAACTAATGCGTAGTCTAGACTGAAAATAAAATCAAAACTCTTGCTTGTAGAAATGCATGGATGCATCTAAAAAACATTTAGCCAAGAAAGTGTCAAACAAAACATAAATTTTGTCTTAAAAGGAAAGATTACTTTTCAAAATAAGCAAATTTTTTTAATGTTTGACTATTTCCCTGGCAATAAAAATGTATTCTTCACCTGCTCCCCCTCTCTTCCTCTATTAACTGAACTGTTTTCGTATTGAATTTTTGTATCTAATTTTTTTTTTTTTAAATTTGTTCTGTCAAAAAAGAATTAAAAAAATAAAACACAACAAACAAAAACTTCCTTCTCTCATAATCTCTCTAAAAGTATACTTTCTTAATTGAACTGTGATCAAGTGTAAATAGTGTTTTCGTTTTAAAATTTGATTCACAAGAAAAAAAGTTGTTCCATCAATTTAAGTGATTCTCAGCATATTTAAAACTGGTTTTTGGAACGACGCAAAAAAAAAAGTCTGTAGCCGTGCATTTGAACACCAGCAATTTATTAAGTAACTTTTGTTGGGACACATTGAATTTCCTCAGGGACCCACCTAAATCACCACCTGTGGGCTCCCTACATTAAAAAACTATCAGAATCACAGAGAGGGTTCGTTCATCCAAGTAATTTTCTGGGTCTTGGAAGAGCCAAAGAATACAGTATTTGTGTTCCCCCCCCCAAAAAAAATAATTTCAGATGCAATTTTCCAACTTTTTTTTTTCAATTCAAAAGTACAAACTTAATAGGATATTTCAGAATATCATTTTTCATTTCATCCAGTTTCAACTCCACCCTTCCACAAGGAAATCCCTGTTTTGTTTTTTTTGGGTTTTTTTGGGAGGGGGGAGTTAGGTGGGGGGACATTGATTTTATTTCCTGTATTTTGATTGAGAAACAACAAAGATTAAAAGCATGGAAAACACTGGCATTTTAGTACACATGTACCAAAATACTTTCAAAAATTTTAATAGACACAACCATGATACTAAACCTCATAACATCTTGCATTTTGGTACTACACCTCCTCCCCACTCCCAAAAACAATGTCTTGATATGCCTATCATTTATACAGAAACAATTTATAAAGAACACAATGTTTTGAAATTAAAAGACCCTATTTTCATAAGACAAACTATGTGTTCACCAATAACTAACAGGATCACTACCAACAGCTTGCAAGTAGTGCTTCATACAAAAGAATATACAGGGTTACTAAAAAAGAATGAACTGATTTCATTTTGCAATATTTTAATAAAGAAAAGCAATAGAAAACTCCAGCCAAGTCACAAGGATTCTACTCACAATCAGCTTTTATTTCCTGTCTTACAAGTGTTCAATGTGGCCACCACCTGCAGCACAGGCAACATCAATGTGATAAGAGGATTCCTCTCAGACATGTATCAGCATATGATGATCAACCGAGCTGATTTCTGTTGTTTGATGTTTAAGGTCATCATGGTTAGTGGTGGAACATAAATGCAATCTTTTATGCATTCCCATAAAAAAAAACAAAAAAAAAACACACACACACAAGTAGAGGTCCAGAGATTTCACAGGCCATGTACAAAGAGTAAGGTCTTTGCCACCCCCCTTCAACCAATCCATCACTGGAGCATTTCTTAGCACACGCCAAATAGTGGATTGAGAAATTTGCAAGCTCACGGTTAGCTCGATTTGCAGACTTCTGTGGACTCCCCTCAAACGCAGCATATATTCTCGCCATTTGTTCCTTTGAAACTTGTGGTCGTCCTGGGCTTTTTCATTTATATAGACATCCCCTCTCTTAAAACTGTTTAAACCACCATTGAATGTTCTTAAGAGAGGGCAGATTAATGTAGAATTCTCTTTGAAAAGCACATTGCACCACAACAACCGAATTTGTTTTTCCAAACTCAAGAACACCTTTTGCTAAGGACCCACCATTCCAGAGGTAAACCAACAACTGAACGTTGCTGGAGATACGACGCAACTACAAGGCCCCTGTGGCAGCCATTCAAAACTTCCTCTTTCAATTGGTCACTGACTCATTCCATGACGATACTTGAGAACTGAAGCAATGCATCATGAAATTGGTTCATTCTTTTTGAATAACCCTGTACTTTACCCCTTTAATACTAAAGAAACTTCAGCAGGTAAGCTTTCTCGGTCATTTGCAAACAAAATTCAAGATGGACCAAATTCTGTAACCAATGTACATATTTGAACACAGAAACATCTTGTATATCCTTAGTGTTAGTAAAGAGGCATGGTGGAGAAATGGATAGTGGGTTGGATTTAGGAATCAGAGAGCTGAGTTCAAATTCCAGTCGAACCCATTATATTCACTTACATGTTAATACCCTTGCAAAAGGTATGAATCCTCCTCTCCCCCACCCCAAGCTATGGGTAAATAGCAGAACAGACTGGATTCTATAACCTTGGGTGGCAACCAGTCTAGGAGAAAGTAACTTTAAATTCAAAAACTGTAACCCTGGCGTAGCACATACTATACAGCTAAAGAAAGGATTGTTCGCATTGACTCAATGATCTTGACTACAGTCAACCTGGATGGATGGATGGATGGTTAGTAAAGAAAAACTTTAAAAACCCATATAGATTAAAAACTGACAAAATTAACTTAAACTCAAATTATAGCAGACACATTATTAGGACACATTTTATTAATTAATCGGTTTCAGGCAAAATAAAAACCTGTTTTTATTGAAAATTTATAAAATACAATATCCCTATTGAGGGGATACCAACTTTAAATTTAATTAACATAACTTACGGAAAAATTAAAAATTGGCAAAAGGACAAATAGAATTTCTGAAGGGGAAAAAAGAAAAAGAAAAAAAGCATGACATTCACTTCACTCACACACCGCCACCCTGCATCAGTTTACTGCCAGTCCATTGCAGAAAAGGCCTGCAGGTTTTAAAGCAATTTGCTCAACTCACTAGATGCTAGGAATGAAATTGGTTTGCATGTCCTCTAAAGCAGCCTATTCAACACAGCAAAGCTTGCTCAATTGGCTAGGAATGAAACTGATTTTTTTCACCTCATGCAACATGAAAGTGCTTTGGCCGTCAAGGAACATACGTTGGCATTTTTATCTATTTAAAATTATACAGCATTTAAAAAGTAATATCAAATTATTAATCTGCAGAATTTCAGCTTTTAAACATGTATAGTTATTAAGGAATTAAAAAATTTATACTCTTCAAGCAATATACGTTAAAATGAAGCCTAGTATTTTTTCTGTTAAATATTTGAGCTTTTTGTGTCTACTATTACTTCTGTGTACTTGGTATAAATAAAAGAACAACATATCAAGCAATGAGAGTCCATGTGATAGTTTGAGTAGCAGCCAATTTCCAGAATGAGAGGTGGTAGGATTTCTTCATAAGTAATACAGTTTTCTTGTTGTTGGCAATTTTGGTGCTGCTATACTCCGGATCTGTTGTACTTCAATTTTACAAACATTTTGAGTCATGTTGACCCCATGTGAAAAGAGGAAGTAATAGATAGATGGGAAATATGAATGCAATTTTGAAGGCATTCTATTTGTTGTATGCAGTTAATGATCTCAAAAATGACCTACAATTTGTTGTTAAATGGGACAAGCAATGGCTTGTTAATTTTAATGCATCCCCCCAAAAACTGGTCTCTTTTAATCATCTTAAAGAATCCTTTTTACCTTCCACCAACATGGCTGATGCTAACCTCATTGAGCCTTCTTGGACTAATGTTTTTCCACTGATATGAAGTGGAAAGATTATATTGAATCAAGTCTGCCACTAGGAAGATGAGTTCACTGTGTTGAGCTTGTCAATTTTTCTCACTTGAATCTATCATACATATTTATAAGACTACAATTTGTCCTTGCTTTGAATATTGTTGCCACATCTGGTGATTCTGCTATATATCTAGTGATTCTCGATAAAATCCAAAGAATTTGCAAGGTTTATTGGTCCTGACCTGGTATCTCAGCTTCCTACTGGTGTAATGTAGCTTTCCTGTGCCTTTTCTATAAATACTTTCATGGTAATTCTTCTGACAAACTTTCCTCTATGACACCTAAGATTAATGGCAAGGTCTCATCATTTTACAGTTGAAATAGCTAGATGTAAGTAACCGTAAGTTCTATGCTAACAGTTTCTTTTCTTGTTTGTGGAACTCTCTTTCAGTTTCTTGCTTTCCAGTCCACTTTGATCTTCAAAAACTTAAATGCAATGTCAATCGTTAACTTCTGTCTTCTTACTTAATTGTTGTTCTTTTATTATTGTCTCTCTTTGATAGTTTTTTTTTATATAAAACTCAGTAACTCACCGTGAGCCATAGTGGTTTTATATTGCTTCAATTGAGGTGAAATGATTTGAAAAAAAAATTGCCATGAAATACCAGATCTTCTAAATTTCAACAAGAAACCTTTGAATTTCCTAAACAACAATGATAATTAATATTATGCTCGAATAAAAAATTTTTAAAATCCTAAAATTTAGGATTTAAAAAATTTTTTAAATTTCGTTCGTATGAGGTGATTTAGGACCTAAATCACCTCATACGAACGAAATTTAAATCAATTCATCCGTAAAAATGACAAAGAAAACGTTACTTAGCGATAGATTGCTACTGTTTTTTTGCCTAAGCGTGTCCGGCAAACAGTAGTCAAGATAATTTGTCTTTACTCTTTAAATAAAAAAAAATATGTTTGTATTTAGGATGAAAATAGCGTTCAATTCAATGTAATTGTAATTAATAATCCTTGGTTTCAAATTTCAAGGCATCCGCTACACCGCAGATAAGGGGGAAGACTACTGTAGCAAAAACCTTTTTTTACACTACGGAACATCAATAAAGTGTTTGTTTATTTAACATTCGGATTAACAACAACAATAAAAATCCTACATTCAACAGGTGAATGACAAGTTAGGAGTTTTGTTTTGAGGAAAATGTTTTTGTCTATTTTTGTTTACTTAAGTTAAGTAAAAGTTAAAACAAAAACTGTGTCCAAAAGCTCAAAACTTTTTTTAATAAAATAAAACATATTCAGTAAAAATGAATTATTGAATAACTTCTGAAAATCCCGATTGAATCGAATAATTCCTTAATTTTTGGCAAATATTTTAAAGCAGAGGGTAACAATTTCTGCTCTCATTTCGGAAAAAAAAAGCACGCCTTTTAAAAACTAAACCGAAAATTCCCGCCGATAAAAATTAAAGCTATCACCGTATAAAAAACGTTAGAAATAACCTTTAGCTTGAATAAATTACAAGATGCATATAAAATTAGTGACATCACTGGAAATGTAAGAAAAATTCTAAAATATAAAGTTTAAAAAAATAAATAAATAAAAGCCGCAGTTAATTAATACGGGAAGAAATCGAAAATATACATCGAATGATTTGTCAATTAAGTAAGTCACTAGCCAGTATTGTAAACATTCGAGATCAGTGAAACGTTAAGTACAAATATTTCAGTGACTATGATGATAATTTCATATTTAAAAGCTAAAAGTGACTAACAAAACTAGTTTCACAATTCTACTGATCTTCAATCAAACATGAAATTTTTTTTTCTTTTAAAAACGAACAGGTTTCCGTTGTTTCCAGGACAGCTTCTCAGAAGAAGGAAACATTGGACGTAAACATTTCCAATTTGAAAAGTAATTCGATAATTTCAAAAGAAACATATAAAATATCATTCTAACATCATCTACTAAAAATATTTACCTTTACATCTCGTGTATCGCCACTCATGATGAGAAATTTGTGTAGAGAAATCCACGCAGAAAACGTGGGTAAAGAGCTTTGCTTCCCTTATTACCCACTGCGCATGTGCAAAACGGTGTTGATGCATTTACATTCCCTGGGATTAATATCCGTTGAGCTTAAAATTATATTCTTCCTTAAAACGTTCGTATTTTTATGCTTTAATTAAGGTTTGAGATAGAAAAGTTTTTGTTTTTATAATTCGTCAAATATTGCAAGTAAAAAAATTTCTGAAAATATATATGTATATTTGTAAATATTTGTATTGTATCAGATTAAAATACGAATGGTAATAATTACACATCTCACCGGTAGTTAAAAATATTTTCAAATGTAATGATTTGGCAAGAAAGTTATTTTCTTGGAGAAGACTATCATATCCCGAATTAGAAAGTGTCTCGTTGAACCCAAATTAATTTTATTAATTATTATCCACAAAAATGAATTTTAATTTAAATATTGATTTGGAGATGGATAAGCATTCAGTTCATTCAACAAGTTTATTATTTTATTTTTAAGTGAAAATATAGCTGAGATATGGTAGAAAGTCGTAAGCATGGAAGGAACAGTAACACACATTGAAGAAAGATTTAACTCACTACTCGGTCGTAATTGATCTAGCGAGACAAACTTTCTAACTGTTAGTTACACTAAGTGGCGTGGGCACCCCGGGGTGGTGTAATGGAATGGTTAGCAAGCTTAAACAGTTACGACTGAGTATTGAGTTCGATCCTCACTTGGTGCCCCCTACTTTCCACCTTGTGCCACATCCAAGCTACTCTTGGAAAATCCCTGCACTATAGTGGCGTTGGGCTTGGAGTTTAAAATGAACAGTTGATTTCCCCACGCCAAGATGATTAATGACGAATAAACACACGAGTAATTTTAACAAAACAAGTAATTTATTCACGAATTTACGCGCTTGGAGTATTGTCAGTAGTTCGTTTCAGGAAAATAAATCAGAATTCTAAAAGTCCGTAGTTTTAATGTAGTCATGAAAAGGAAATGTTCATACAACAGATTAAATAATCTGACGCAAAATAACATTCAAACTACATGTTTAAGAAGACAAAGGTAAGAGAGTTCGTTGTATACCGAAGGGATATGGTTTACATACATTCAAAAAGTAGAGAAGATAGTATGAAATACTTAGCTTCCTTGGATTGCTGAAAGAAAATTCTTTGAAGTGCTGCGCGCTGTTTATAGACCGATAATATAATTGGCGAGTAATTTTACACAAGCGAGAACTTCAACGCAGTTCGCGAAGAACCGAAATGAAACCTTTCAAATGACTTTAGATGCTCTACTTTTATTAATTTAATTTTTTCTCCTCATTTTATATCAAAAAGAATTTCGCGTAGTTTTACTGCTTTCTTTTCTTCTTCTTAGCTGGCCAGCTTAATTTCTGTGAAGGCAAGGTAGGTTTTCATTGGTCAAAAAACAATTTCACATATACTCGTGAATTCCTTTCCTTCTTCTTCTCAGCTCACCGGTGAATTTCTGTGAAGAGAAGGTTTTCATTGGTCCCCAAAATATTTCACATAGCTTCTCAAATCCCTTTACTTTTTCCGCACTCCTCTGAATTTGAAAGGAGTTATTATTATTTCGCATACACCGAAACACCATGTCGACGCGCCCTTAAATGTGGCACAAGGCCGCAAGCATCCAGTGAGGATCAAATTAGTCGCAATTGATCTAACAAGACAAACTTGCTAACCCTTACACTACGTCGAAGTGTTATATTGTATTTTATTTTAATAGAAAAGTATTTTGTTTTTTATGCACTTAGAATGGATGAGAGAGATTATAGAAAAGAAACTATTTCCAACACAAATACATACCAACATATATACCATATTAAAGCATGCCGAAACTTTATTTTCTACCCAATGACAATACTTGCAAACACACCAAAAAGATCCCACAATGCAAAACACATCGTTTGAATCAAAGTATCTCTTGGTTAGAAATTAACCTCACAACGTGAAATATTTGACCAGTCAGAGAAAACTAAAACCTTATTTTTCTCGAGCCTACTTTCGGGAAAAATTCTTGTGAAAACCCACAGATTTCGACTTTCGGCAGCAGAGATGCGACTGTCTTCAGGCCAGTCAAATACAAGTCAAGGCGTGGCTACATAGTTTTTGTCCTGCCCCCTCCCAGTGTGTACCGAAAAAACATGTGTCGGCGACTTCAAATGAATAATCTCCAACATCAACAGCAGGGACAGTCAGTGAATATTCGCTGACGATCAAAGTCTTTTCTCAACTACAGTCTTTTACTGTGTACCAACTACTTAATATATTTTACTCAACCACACGGTTGATTGCGAACCAACTATTTCATAATTTTATACTAGTTAACCAAGATCCCACTTCTGACACCAGTTGTTACAACAAACGTTTGGTTGCAAAGAAAAGGAACAAATAAAGATTAAAATTTCAACAACGTGTATTGGTCAAAATTCAGAATATGTACATAATTGTGTGAAAGGTGGCAAAAATTGTTCATATGCTGTTGTAAATTTGGGTATGTAATCCCGACAGTGTTATAAGTTATTGACTTTTGGAAAATAATAAGATTTAATTATTTTAAACACACAAATGCATACACATACAACACATGTTTTGTTATCCATCTTATGAAGCCGTTGAAGGTGAAATGCATTATCGGATATTATTTTCGGGCCATATTTTCATGAACGTTTTTCCAAATGTCATATGTTGTTGCGGAGGTGTTGGAGAGAGGAGTCCGCAAACTAGAATTGATCGAAAGATAATAAGTTGGCCAACAAATTGAGTACAAAAAAACATAGCAAAGTTCTTGATTTAAAATAAAGTCAAATTTTATTTTTTGACAACAAACCAAAAACTAACTACAACAATACATTTATAGGAAAAGGATAAATGATTTTGTGAATGTGCTGAAAATATCAAACAACGCTTAGAAGTCTTCCAAGGTGTGATATTAATGCAGATACAATTTATAAAGAACACACTGTTTTTAAATTAAAAGCCTCTATCAATGCGATAAGAGAATTCCTCCCAGACACGTATCAGCATATCACGATCCACTGAGTTGATTGCTGCCGTTCGATGTTTAAGGTCATCATGGGTAGTGGGTAGTGGTGGAACATAAATGCGATCTTTTATGTATTCCCACAAAAAATAAATAAATAAATAATAACACACAAGTAGAGGTCCAGAGATCTCGCAGACCATGCACAAAGCGTATGGTTTTGCCCCCCACTCCTCGACCGAGAATTTCTTAGCACACGCCAAATAGTGGATTGAAAGATTGCAATGATTTTGCGAATGTGCGGAAAATATCAAACAACGTTTATATGTCTTCCAAGGTGTGAAGAGTCTTCATGCAAATGAATAATTTAGTAGTCCTTTAGATAAGGAGTATAAACAAATGCAGTGCAAAGATCCTTAGGAAATGTTTGCGTATTAGTTATCGTTTCTTGAACAAAAGGAGTTTTCTGATTGAAACTTTGTGCCGTTAGTACCTAAGTAACGTCGATGAAAGTTCGAGTTTATTATTATCCCTGACGAAAGAAGTTGAGTTACAGTTGAAATATCGTAGACATTGATGACCTAGTAACATCGTTGAAAGACAAAAAGCAAATATAGCCCTAGACAAAAGAGAATAGACTTCGAAGTAAAACGTTGACGTTAGTATCTCTTTAGCGTTCCACTTCGGTTTTTAAATTTCTTCTCAACAAATCATTGGTTAAAAAATATAATGTAATGCAATTACTATATGTCTTCTTGAAAAAATGAAAAAAATTGTGCAAAAAGTGGATCACACAGACCTGACTATAATAAATTTGAATGATGCCTATGCACTTAGATTTTGCGACCAATATTTTGAAAATTAAAATGAGTCTGGAGCCGGTCATGAGACAGAGAACCAAATATATAGGAAGCGCGAAAGTGTTCTATCAGTGAGACAACCCCCCCAAAAAAGTCAACCCGATACGTCGCCGCCACGCTAAAGTTGGATATTCCAGTTTTCTCCAATTCTTCACCAACAAGAAAAATACTTTAAAAAAAAGTCTTCTGAATCTACAAGTTTTATCAAATATATTTTCAGCTTTTCAGGGCATAATTCAAAGAAATTTTCTCATTCAGTTCTATTCAACGGAATTTACTATTTGGTGAACATTTTCTTTTAGTGGCAAGATTTATTGTATTTATTTCAGAAGTACACAAACTAAATTTCATTTAGTACAAAACAGAAAATTCTTCAAACATCAAGTAATAATTTAAAGTTCCTTTTTACCAAACAAATTCTCACAGTATTCATATTACACAAAAACTTTCAACTAATTCACAAAGAAAATTTCTTGTTAAAACAAACTCTTTTTCATTGTGAGACCAGATAAATATTCTTTCATTCAAAGAAATGTTTTCAAACAATTAAAGTTATAGTTAAGGGCAAACAACTCTTATTTTTACATTGTAAATTTTGTATCAAAAATACTGTTTTAAAGGAACTTTATAAAGCATGTTAATTTGTTCAATTAACAATATTAATCTTTGAAATTCAACATAACTGAGCTAAATATTCTGAGCAGTTTATTCTTGATAATTTGTATGATTCTTATATAAATATTGTTGTTGTTTTACATCATTATTGTCATCTTTTGTATTTATTGTCTTATTAGCCTTTTGCCATACATCTAAAGTTAAATGCTTGTGGAGAAGTGAAATTTTATTCACGCAGCCGACTTCATATAACTAAACAGCTTTCTGATTAATTTTTAAACTTATTTAACCTTCACCTCCGCAACATCTCTACAAATAGATCAAATATTTAGTCCTTGGAGAGGAACAGTAAATCCATTGTATAGTCTTGAGATAATATATCGTCGAGGAAGGATAAACCAAAGTTCGGTGATAAAACACGAAAGAAATCACTTAAAATCCTTGAGTTGGGGATGGTAAAGTATAATCTATAACAAATACATTTTTAGTAACCCTCATTTTAATTTTCAAACTTTTTCTTGAATTTCATTGGTTGTTAAATAAAAATAAGCTTCGAGAAATTTCCATAACAAAACAGTCAAAATTTGTGCAAAAATAGGCTCAGCTGAGATTAAAAAAAACTTTCTCAAATTCATCCCTAATTAAAATGTTTCAAGAAATCTTATTGGCTAAAAAAATTTAAAAAAATATATTCGCCCGTGCATTTCTCAGAGAAATTTGCAACAAGCTACCAAACCGCTGGAGCCGATTTTGTTGTTAAAAAGCTATAAATAGAAACAACAGACGAGTTTTCGTCGCATTTTGAGACTCACACACGCAATGATACGCACGGAAATTATATGTCAAAATTGCCGCCAAAGAAACAAACTTTCTTTATGAGAGATTGGAAAAATTCATACAACAAATTTTTTCACTTAATATCTTTCAAAGAAAAATCTTTTGTCTAAGTTAAATTCAGCCTTTCAATTCAAGACAACTTTTTAGACATTTAACATCTCTGAAACAGCAGAGAACTTTTTCTCTATACCTGTGCACACATCATTACAAACAAAGAAATTGTAAATTGTGTATATAAAATTTAATCTGTTGTTTCAAAGATGTATTTTTTGTTGTGATTGAATATCGTTACCATTTGACCATTTCTTATTTGCCGTACAATCTTAAATATTCACGCATCTTTCTTAGATCCACTACACATTCAATATGTCCGCATGTTGATTGATAAGACTTAGACCAAAGTTTTGGCGGGAAATCAATCGTACATGCCGAAAATGGCGAGGTGCACAGAAAACAGGTTGATGCCGCAGAAGACGTCTGGTGCACAGTAACGATTAGTGTCGTACAGGAAAACTGACATGCTCAGAGATACTCGATTGTTATGTTTTACCGCCAAGTAAGAATTGACGGGAAAAGAAATTGAACATTCCGGAAATGGCGAAATACAAAAACAATGGCGATGAGCCAGAAACCACACCAGAACGTGGCGTGTTGGGAATTAACAAAAATGATGTCAGTAAATGAACAATCATTGGGATGGATTGCTCATCAGTAAGGCAGACGATTAATCGATCGCCAGACCGGAGCGAAAGGACAGAATGGCTTAGAAAGAAAATTCTAGCTGAGAAAGTTGAGATTTTTCCAAGAAAGAGATGTGAAACGGAAGAGACAAAGCAACAAAGAGGAAGGAGTGCCTTCTCACCATGAAGGCGGAAGTCAACAGCTACTTCTTTAGGGCAGCTTCCCCCAGAGTCATCCGGAGAAGAGCCGGTATTTACCCGAACCCAGGATGTGGCACAAGGTCGGTTTTTATGTGGCGCAATTCCGAGCCCGTAGTAATTCCCCGTTGACCCAGCATACATGGAGTCGGGTTTATCTACCTCCCTAAACGAAAGTCTGCCTTTAGGTATAGCCAAGTCTGGGTTCTTCACTACCCGAAGACAGAGACTTCGATAAACTCTTCCGAAAGAAGAGACAGTATTTACTCAAGATTTATTGCGTAAACATACAGCAATTGTGGCACAAGGCCAAAAAAGGAGCAATGAGTTGAGGCTGGTCGATACTAACTATCTTATACCTAGCTAATCTGATTCACGGCCCATGGAAGAAGAGTCGGTATTTATTCACCTCCCCCACAAGGCAAGGTGTAGCACAAGGCCGATTTTTACGTGGGGCGATTCCGAGACCCGATAAGCTGAAAAGTGATTATACTTATATACAATAAATGTTACAACAGAAACTAGCAGCCATATACAGCTGGTTCAATTAGAATGGAGCAAAAACAGCATCATGTTTATATGTAACAGAGTCTATCTTCTTCAATTACTTTAAAGTACTTTCATTAAAAAAAACATTTTGAATTAATGCAGTTACTGATATAACAGAAGTAGTCTGTATTTATTCAATCGAAGTTAGCCAAGGACATGAAGGGGTAAAACAGGTACCATGAAGACCCACTTCAGGACACAATTATTTTGGAGTTTTTGAAATTCAATTTATCACTGTACCACTAGGGATGTAAAAGAGGATACATTTATAAAGCAATTGAATTGAATTCATGTACATATGTTTGTAAATACAAATGATTTATATAACAGGCATGAGACCCTGTTTCCTTTATTTCTATTTTATTATTGTTGGAAATTCGGATGTTCGGATATTTAATATAAAAAAAACCTGGGCAACAGATCGTCCTGGGTATGACGATAAACTACATCCGAGAGAAAGGCCTTTGAACGGGAGATTGGAGGTTCTGAGGAGAATGGAACCACCTCTTAACTGCTGTTGTTTCGGGGTGGTAACACCTGTTAGGGTCCCAGCTATGGGAAAATAGTGAACCCTTCTCCCAAAATCAACAGGTCATTTTTATAGTAAAATGACTAGCAATACATTTTTATAGCAGAATGAGACTAAATAGTATAAAAATAAAAGCAATACATTTTTTTATAAAAACAAAACAATACTAACAATTTTAACAAATTCAGTACTAAAATTACTACAATAATATTACTACTATATTATCACAATTTTACCCATTTCTGTAGTAAAAATATGTTATGATTTACAAACTACCTTGAAAGTATAAAATTATGTACGAAATACTTAGATTTCGGCATTAAATAAGATGTAGAGCTTGATATGACGTTAAATAAAAACAACCAGACAAAACTAAACACCCATAATAGATTATCTACAAAATATACATTCGTAAAACATAAATTTTCTCCGAAAGTATGAAAATATGTACAAAATATCTGTTGCTGAAACAAAAAAAATTGCGTGCAAAATATTTAGATTTTAGCAATAAATAACCCATAGAGATGTTGATATGCCGTTAAACAAGCCAAACCAATCATAATATTTAGATTTGGCCATTAAATAACCCATAGACTTGTTGATATGCCACTAAACAAAATCAACCAACCAAAACAAGGTGTTAATATACCGTTAAACAAAATCAACCAACCAAAACAATCAAAATATTTAGAATTTGACATTAAATAACCCATAGAGGTGTTGATATGCCGCTAAACAAAATCAACCAACCAAAGCAATCAAAATATTTGATTTCGACATTAAATAACCCATAGACGTGTTGATATGCTGCTAAGCAAAATCAACCAACCAAGCCAATCAAAATAATTAGAATTTGACATTAAATAACCCATAGAGGTGTTGATATGCCGCTAAACAAAATCAACCAACCAAACCAATCAAAATATTTAGAATTTGACATTAAATAACCCATAGAGGTGTTGACATGCCACTAAACAAAATCAACCAACACGAGAGTACGCGCTCTGGCTCCCACATTAAACCGACTTTGTGTCACAACCTGACAACGTCGGAGGTTGAGTAAATACAAACTAATCATGAATAGAACAGCTTACTACAAGTATTTTAAAAAGAATTTTTAATTTTTTTAAATTTTTTTTTTTTTTTTTGTGTATAAACCTGTCGATTTTTGTAAATACGGATGTCCATACACGATATTATCAGAAAATAAGAGCCGTAACTACAGTAAATTTAAAAATTTATTGGTAATTTTCCAGCATTTCTTCAACAAGCGTCTTCGTAAGTACGACTATAAAGCCAAATTACCTAAAATTCAATAAAATATTAGAATGCTTAAAATACTTTAAATTTTAAAGATTACTGGATCGTTAAAAACGATATTAAAAAAGGCGTTTACGTTGTACAGTGGGCTATGATAAGGTTTTAGCCACCCTTGATTACAGCTATTTTGGCTTGTGTAATAACGTCTCTTCTTTTTTTTTTTCAGACAATACCGTGTTAATATCAAGCTACTCTCATCTATGAACAATAGTTGACTCATATCTTGCAATGAAAGTTCGCGGAAGTAAGGAAATTCGTGAATTTCGACAAGGGAAAATAATAGGATATCATCAGTGTGGCAAGTCAAATAGAGAAATTGCTAAGTTTTTCCAGGTTAATAATCAGATTGTTAATAATATTGTCAAGAAATTTAATGAAGAAGGCCATGTGGAACAACGTTCAGGAAGACCAAACGTCGTATCTGAGTGAACAAAAAGGGTGCTGAAGAGGGAAGTCATCAAAACATCAAAGATGTCGCCAACAACATGGAAATATCGCCATATGCAGTGAGAAAGACTCTGCAAGAGTTAGGTTATCAAAGAAGAGTTGCAAGAAAGAAGCCCTTGATTTCAGAGGTTAACAGGAACAGGCGTAAGGACTGTGCGAGAGAATTCGAGAGCAAAGATCATGAGTTTTGGCAGTCTGTAATTTGGTCAGATGAAAGTAAATTCTGTCAATTTTCAAATTCGAGACAGGTTTATGTTTGGAGAAATCAGAATGAAACTTAGAACACTGAATGTCTGCAGGCGACCGTGAAACATGGAGGGATTGGAGTAATGGTGTGGGGCGCTGTCTGATTTGGATGGGAATCTGAACTGATTGACGAGCGGTTGAATGTTACGGTCAAATATTAGAGATTGAAACCAATCAGATTGACAAGAATGTCTATCTTTTTCAAGAAGATGGAGCGCCATGTCATACGAGCAAAGTAGCAAAGGCCTGGAAGAAATCGCAAAGAATCAAGTCACTGCCATGTGTAGCCGAAAGTCCTGACATGAATCCAATAGAGCACGTTTAGGAGCACCTTGATCGAAAACTTCGAGAGCGTGCAACCAAAATCACGTCAGGGGCAACCCTTAAAGAAACATTGCTAAAGGAGTGGCAAAATATGGATCAGACGATTGTTGATAACTTGATCAAATCCATGAAAAATCGAATACAAGCACTGAAACTAGCAAATGGAGGACCTATTCTATACTAGGTTCAAATACTATTTATGTTGAACAACGATTACGTAATTAAATTTTGAAATTGGATGTAGTTTATTTCTCCTGGCTAAAAGCTTTACTTAGGTCACTGTATTCGTCATATAATGTTATAACATTAATGAATTTCTCAAACATTAGGTTGTCGATATATGTGTCAACACCTCTTAAAAACATCGACCACCGTGTTAGAAAATGTAAAAAAATGCGTAAATAAAATTTTAGAGTTCAGGCGAAGACGTCTGAAGTATAGAATTGAAGTAGACTTTAGGAGGAACCAGAAATCCAATCCCAAACAGGAAACAATGGATAAACCTCTACTCCTGTTCAAGAGACTGGGGAGGAGTGTGAACCGAGCGATTTTTACTGCCGATCAGAAAAACATTCTCTCCAATTAATTTAAATTCAATTTAAAATACATAAGAGTATTTTGTATGTCGGAAACATCAAATTTAATCTATTCGCTTTGAAATAAAAGCTTCAAGAAAGACTTTTCATTATTAAAAAACACTTTAAATCTTAGGTATCATTTTTTATGTACCTACTATAGAGTTATTTAGAATGGTTGCCAGCCAAGATTATAAAACTCTCTCTGTTCTGCTATTTAACCCATAGCTAGTGGGGAGAATTGATGGATTCTTACTTTTCCCAAGGGTATTTGCGCGTAAGTGAATCTAAAGAACCCTATTGGAATTCGAACTCGCCTCCCCAATTTCTCGTTCTGAGTTGCAATTTATTGTACCACTGGCCCATCCACCTAAATTTAACTAATTAATAATTTCTGTCTGAATTTCTGGGATGAGGAATTATCATTATTTACATACGGTTTATCTTCCACACCGTTTCGGCTGTTGTGCTCTCCAGCCTTCCTAACTATGGCATAAAATTCAAGAATCAATCAATGATAAATCCACTAGGCTATTCTAAGTGTAAAACCTGCAGCTTTAAATATAGCCTGCATTTGTTGACATAGTAATTGTAAGTTCAGTCCCTGGACCGGGCAGTGTGTACTTGGACTCAGTGAAAACAGGTGCAACGGGAGAGAGCTGTGGGAGAAAGATTTATTTTGCCATTTGTATTTCTCTCGTTATGGGCATTAGTATATCTGTGATATATAAACACCGAACGGAACGGAATGACTGAAAGGAAAAAGAATGACAAACATGTTTGGTTTTCAGAGAGACCTTTATATCCCTACGAAATACACAAAACTGTATATAGATATATACACATATCGCACACGAAGAATAATATATGACATATATCTACACAGCGAAACAGAGTGTAAGGAGAAACAAAAGGAAGAATTTTACATATAATATGGAGATACTCCTGTATCTGGAGAAGCAATGTTTAGGACTCCAGATTCGAATGGTTCGGATTCATCTATGCCCCAGGCGAGGACATATTTCACGAACGGGAAACAGTGAGTCTTGGATTTTTTCCAAATTGAGAACTTTGATTTGCAGTTTCATTCTATATCAAGGAAGGAAAGATATATTACCAAAGGTAAAAGTTCCATGTACTTGTAAGCTGTTGGAGGCAGATTTAGCCTCTGCTCGAGTCATGTGGAGCCCGAGATAAAGAAAGCAACCTTAGGGTTTAGTTGATAAAAAGAAACGGAATTTGATTGCCGCTTTCGTCATTGTATGAAGTGGCGTCATTAAGCGACCCACGTGACATATCTCCATCGAAGAGTGACAAATGCCTTTTGTATTCTAAGAAAGGCGAGCAATAACTGAGCAGTTCTAAATAAAAACTAGACAAGATATTCCTAGACATGATCAGCGGAACAATCCACGTAGATTAAACAGCTGATGAAGGCAAGAGTGCCCAACAGCCGAAATGTTTGGATAACAAAAACAAAGCTGAATTCACATGTAGATAATTAATTGATCATTTTATTTATTGGATATGGGAAACCTTCTGCTATCGTGATTAAACTTAAACGATTCATCATTCAACAAATAACGAGGAAACGAAACTGGCATCAACCCCCCCTCCCCCACCTTTTTTAAGGCAATTCTCCTCAAGCAACCATGAGTTTTCGAGTGGATGCAAACAAGGAGTAAGCTTATAAATAACACCAGGAAGAGGTAGCTGAAATTTCTCCGTAATGAGAAAGGAAGGCTTGGAGAATCTGATACTGACAGGGCGGATAAATGAAAAGAGAGACAAGGGAAAGCAATGCATGACATACTTAGCCGGCTTAAGCAAGTGGATGGCAGAACAGAGTCTGGGAGAAGTAGAAAAGGGACAAACTTATTGAGAACTACAAGGGATGGGAGAAGTGGAGGGCCATGATCGCCTACGTCCTGAAGGCACAGGGCACATAAAAGAAGAAATAAACTAATGAAATTATGCCTACCACACCTCAGATCGAGCCACACTCTAACTTGAATATGTTTTATTCGTGATATATTCTACCAACATTTACATATCTTGAAATTTACTGATTGCAAATTCTTTAAATAAACTAGAATAGCTATCTTTTGTTTGCCATTAAAATATTCTTTAGGAAATACCAGTATTTTACGATTTATTACAAACCAAATTAAAAGATTTTTTCGTATCGAGAAAATTGTTCGAAAACGATTCTTCGAAAAACCTTTATTCGAATTGTAAATTGTTTTAATAAAAATTAATCAAAAGGACAATTATACTAAATGATAATTATTCGAATATGGTCTTGCTTTGAGAGAGTCAATTCTGATTTACGTAGAAATAATAACGCCCTTGAAGGGTGACATAGGGTTTGTTTTTTGTTTTGTTTTTTTGTTTTGTTTTTTTGCAGGAAGTGTCATCCTATCGGTGGGGGCACTTTCTTTCCCGCGTTCGGCTACATCTTATAGCCAGAGTTTTAAAAGAGGAAGGAGAATGAGTGAGCATATCATTGCTTATTTATAGACTTAAGGAGCGTCCCCTAGCGATGGCTTTTTTTTTTTTTTTAGGAAAGTCAAGTGAGATAACACACAAATTCCAAAGAAGCTTTACTCATTGGCGCTAAAATAATTGTTTATTAGAGTTGAATTTAGATTTGTTTCAAGATACTGCAAATAACATTCACTATAAGATGATCAAAATGCAATCGAATGTGTTTGACATTAACCGAAGCATTATTTGCATAAACTGCACGATTTGGAACGATTCTATGAAGAAGAATAGTGTAAAAATTTAAAAATAAAAAACAATGACAGATGTAGAAGCCTTGTCGAAACTATACAGAAAAAGATCTTTTATCATTGATAAGTGTGACTAATTCTCGACTAAGAATTATTTGACTGGGTTGAATAGTTAATCCATGTGGTAATTATATCCACGATATTACAACTATGGAGATTAAATGGTAAGTCCTCGCGTGCTCAAATAAATTGTATGATAGCTTTTGAAGAGAAAGAAATGTATTATTTAAATATAATTAATATACAATCAGAAAAAAATAAATATTGGAAAAGAAGGGGTTGATCCAATGTGTGTCTGTGGACTTAGCTTTTTTAATAATTTCAACCCAACTGTTATCCTCATTTTCATTGCCATGTTCACAACGTTTCGGCCGTTGTACGCTCCGATCTTCTTCAGGAGATTGGAATTTCAAACGGAACCCTTTATTTCGTCCACTGGAGTAGACTGAACAGTCCGAATAGTGTAAATAATATAAATAATCATAATAACTCATCTCAGAGATATAGACAGATATTTCAACCCAAGCAAGACAATAAAGCCACTAAGGCGCAAGAGTTTGCTGAGTATTAGAGAATATGTGAAAAATATACTATTAAGGAGAAATGACAATAAAAGAACAGGATTTAAGAAAACAGAAGATAAGGATTGACATTGCATTTAAATTTTTGAAAATCAAAGTTGACTGAGAAGCAAGAAGCCTGGAGTTCCAAAAGTGAGAAGTGCGAGAGAAGAAACTGTTAGGATAGAACTTACGGTTTCATCTAGTCAGTTCAACTTTACAATGATGAGACCCTGCCGTCAATCTCGCACTGTGCTTAAATTCATAAAGTCTAGGTACCATAGAGGAAAGTTCATTAGAACAATAACTATGAAAGTATTTAGAGAAAAGGCATAAGGAAGCTATTTTACCGTGGTGGGAATGTGACTGGAGCCGAGATAACAGATCAGAACTAATAACATTGCAGATTCTTCTTTGGTTTTGAAAAAAATGAGAAAATGAGGAAAGAGGGCTTGGAAAATTTGATACTCACTGAACAGTTTGAAGGTAAGAGCACAAGAAGAAAACAACGAAATAAATACACACCGAAACCTGCCAAAACTCAATCTGCAACATTCTTGTAGAAAAAAAAACAGTATAATAGACTGACCCACATGTTAAAAAAAGGTTAAAAATAACGGAAGCACTAATAACTGTTATGGTCGAGGCCCTTGTACCACGGTGATGGCCCAAGGTAGAACCAATAAAGAAGAACTCGAACACGGATATGGAATAACACAGATATATTACAAACAGGAATATATACAGAGAAGTAGAAAGTGTTAGTACGAACAATCAGGTTTAGTAGGGAGAACAATGTAGTCTCGACCAGTATCACTATTCCAATGTCTTGTAGTAATTGTCTGAACGCGACTGGCTCTGACTCAAACTCCTGACTCGACTGACTGACTCGCTCTGACTGACAGACTTCTGACGGACCTCACTCCAGACTTCAGACTGACTATATTTAGTCACCCCCCTCCAACGTGGGCATCATGTTGCACAAGGCCGGTTTAACGTGGGATCTCCGACCCCGTGGGCCCGGTCAAAAATATGCCCATTGAACCCGTATAAACGGGTTCAGGGTCGGTTTACCTCCCCGAAAGAGAATCCGCCCTTCGGCGTGGCCTCCTTCGGGTTCCTCCCCGCTCAAAGGCAGAGAGTTCAACCGAACAGTCGGTCAGCCGGTCGCCCGACTTCAGATGGAGTCTCTGCTTCCTCTTGAGGCGCAGTATTTATTACCTATGGAATAGTCCATTATGTTTTTATGGGTAAGGTCTCATAACAATAACAAAAAGGCAAAAGCTAACACTCAATAATATAAACTATGAACACGGTCACAATGTACTGACCGTGTTTGGAAAAAAATAAAGAACATTCCCATCACTTTAGAAACATATAATAATAAAAAAAATAAAAAAAAAGCAACATAACCGGCGAACTTGAGAGAATGAATGGCGGAGCAGAGTTTGGGAGATATGGCAAAAATACAAAAGGAAATTGTGGAGAAACATAATCGCCAACGTCCTGGAGGGACCCGGCTCTTAGAAGAAGATTAAGCTTATGACCCAATTGCCGCGCGCTTCGCTGATTGCCACACTTACTCTGGTTTGTGTCTATTGGTCTGTCTCCGGCGAGCCCACTCTGCACCAATCATGCGCCTCCACGTTGTTTTTCAGTATATGCAATAATATCGGTGAAGAACTGTCGAAGATCAGGCTTGACTCCACTCTTCCCTGGTTATGCTTGAAAATTAATTAACTTTGACAATACTTATTAACAAGTGTAAAAAATAACAACTTTTATTTATGGCAATTTGATTGAGGCCATAAATACATAAATAAAAGGGATTTGTAGAAGTTTCCCCGTATAAGGAATTCTTAAGCTGGGGGGGAAGGAGTTAACAGGTGGTTTCAGTTGTGGCTAAACAGCCCAGAGTAGTTCAACAATTTAACTGAAGGAAGTTGATCGAAGGAATTTAAAAAAAAAAAAAAATGGCGCAGAGAACTAGCTGATTGAGAACCACAGTTATCCGGCAGAGAGAACGTTGGTCTACGATCAGTGAGAGTAGTTCGATCTTACTTCGGATCTTTTGACAACTGCTTTTATGGGGGGGGGGTGCAAACCTGAATTGCACTGTTGTGATTGGCTATGGTATTGACCAGCAAATAATAATGCTTGACCAATGGTCTCGTGTCATACGCCTTCCCCTGCAGTCTACCCAGATTTTAGGTGGAGAAAAAATCCAAGTCTCATGTCCACACGTTGCAATATAAAATTATAAACAACGCGAAGAAATGATATTCGTAGAAAAAGAAGACCAAGCTAAATATGACAATAACATATATATATATATATATATATATATATATATATATATATATATATATCTTGAAGTCAGAATGCTGCGATCACTTGTCTGTATCCTTTTTTGTGTTAACACCATTCTTATTTTGCGTTCATTATATTCTCTTATACCCTTGGCAAAATTATGAATTCACCTCTTCTCCTCTCCATTCTTATTTTGTGAACGTTTTTTGCTTAATTCTTTTTTAGTTTTTTGCCTACTTTTGTCTTTTGTACTTTTGTCTTACATATATTGTTTGCTTAGTATTATTTTTGCTCCGTTCTTTACTTTCTCTTATTGTTTATTGCAAACTTTGTCAATTCTGTTTCTTGGGCATTATTCCAATTACACTACAATATCTGAAGCCTTTCGTCCTTGTTAATGGTTCCATATATGTACAGTAAAAAATGTGTACATTTTTCTACATCCTTTCATGCAAATACCTTGAAAATTTTATAACAATATCTCTAAAACCGTAAAAGTTAAAGTGCCAGTAATATACTCACCATTTAAAAAACTTAGCACACCCAAAATTAATGTGAATCCAGGGCATATAACTCTGAAAATTAGTGCGGAATTATAAAGGTTAAAATGTAAGCTTGTTTTTATCAGTTTTCTCCAACAAATTTGGAATTTGACTCCAGAAAATAGAAATTGTTTTTGTTTTTTTTTTAAAACATCCTGCTTTTCTTTCAGCACTTACCAGAAAGTCCTTACCATCCGTCTCTAATACGAGTGAGTATAATTTGTTCTTCAAACTTGTTTTATCCTTCACGAATGATAGATATGGGAATTGTGTTGGAGATTTCCCTTAGCAAATGTTGGCTGTGGCAACCAGTTTAAGAGTAATCTCTGTCAATGCATCAGAAGTCAGCAGTGCTGCAGTAGACTCCATCGTACGTGTTGTAAAGGGTATCTTCATCTCGCCATTCCCTTTCTTTGTGAACATTTTTTTGCTTAATTACTGTTGCTTTACTTACTTTTATTTTACATTATAATTGTTTGCTTCATTTTATTTTTGCCCCGTTCTTTATTTTCTCTTGTTATTGTTTATTGCAAACTTTGTCAATTATGTTTGTTGGGAAATTCTATCAATTACATTTAACCATGGTTAATTTCTCTAAAGCTTCAAGAGATCGTTGCTTCCCGTCCAATAGGAAATGACTGCAAAGACATCCCACTCCCCAAATTTATAGACAAACTATACAGATGCATGCTGGGATTTCTTCCTAGCCAATAAGATAGACCGATTCTTGGTCTCGTCTTGACGTCAGAATGATGCGATCACTTGTCTGTATCGCTTTTGTGTGTTAACATCATTGTTATTTTGTGAAAGATTTTTGCTGTTGTTTTGCCTACTTTTGTTTTACATATATTGTTTGCTTAGTATTATTTTTGTCTTGTTCTCTTGTTATTGTTTATTGCAAACTTTGTCCATTCTGTTTGTTGGGAAATTCTATCAATTACATTTAACCATGGCTAATTACTCTAAAGCTTCAAGAGTTCGCTGAAAAAGTTTTCACATCAAAACTTGTGGAATTTTAATTAAAATGTATGATAAGTGGCAACAAGTCATTACGAATAATCGCGAATATATAAAATTAAATAAAATGTAATTGGAAAATCCCTTTATAGAACTTGATACACGAAAATGGAAATTATTTAAAACACTATATACTGTAATTTCTACCTACCTACCTTCTAAATTGAGGTGAGAGACACATCCCAAAAGAAAAGATATTAAATAAAGCTTCACGCAGTATCTGTCTATATTTCTGAGATGAGGTATTATGTACACTATTTACATTATTCGGGCTATTTTCCTCAACTTTGTCACCATATTTATTACAACGTTTCGGCCTTTCAGTATCTGTCTATATTTCTGAGATGTGGTATTATGTACACTATTTACATTATTCGGACTATTGTCCTCATCTTTGTCGCCATATTTATTACAACGTTTCGGCCTTTCAGTATCTGTCTATATTTCTGAGATGAGGTATTATGTACACTATTTACATTATTCGGACTATTGTCCTCATCTTTGTCGCCATATTTATTACAACGTTTCGGCCTTTCAGTATCTGTCTATATTTCTGAGATGTGGTATTATGTACACTATTTACATTATTCGGACTATTGTCCTCATCTTTGTCGCCATATTTATTACAACGTTTCGGCCTTTCAGTATCTGTCTATATTTCTGAGATGAGGTATTATGTACACTATTTACATTATTCGGACTATTGTCCTCATCTTTGTCGCCATATTTATTACAACGTTTCGACCTTTCAGTATCTGTCTATATTTCTGAGATGAGGTATTATGTACATTATTTACATTATTCGGGCTATTTTCCTCAACTTTGTCACCATATTTATTACAACGTTTCGGCCTTTCAGTATCTGTCTATATTTCTGAGATGAGGTATTATGTACACTATTTACATTATTCGGACTCTTGTCCTCATCTTTGTTTTCATATTTATTAAAATATTTCGGCCTTTCAGTATCTGTCTATATTTCTGAGATGAGGTATTATGTACATTATTTACATTATTCGGACTATTGTCCTCATCTTTGTCGCCATATTTATTTCAACGTTTCCGCCGTTGTACGTTCCGGCCTTCTTCAGGTGGTTGGAATGTCGAACTGAAACCTTTATTCCGCTCACTGGTGTAGACTGTTCTTGTTCCACGTCCCATGTTTAATGGATGTCAGTTGTCAGTTATCTCCTGTTAATTCCCCTCTCCAAATTCTCCACTGCCTTAACCGGGTATTGAACTCACACTCTTTGGGTCCTGTCACTGGATCTAACTAACGTCTTTATCCACTGTGTCATGTGAGACATGGCACAGCTTCAACCATTTTAGAAAAGCAATGGACTAAAGGAGTAATACAATTCTTGTCTGTCTATATCTTTCTATCTATTTTGCTATTCGTGTTCGTTTCTGTAATTTCTGTTTGAATTTCTCGGATGGGAAGTTATTATTACTTACATTCGGGCTCATCTCCTCATCTTTATTCTTATTAACGCATTTCGGCAGTTTCTTTCTTTTTATAACACGCGTACCGTGACCTATTCGAAATATTACATAGTCAGGGTTCCCTAATGTCTTTTAAGAGTGACTTTATGTGAAGGGATCATAAATAAGGGTGATTTTAAAAGAAAATGAAAATGGCGCGAAAAATAAATGAAACAAACTGCGGAGATCGGTTGCGTATACGAAGAAAGATTATGCCGAATTAAGGTGCCGAATAAAGATAAAATAACTTTATTATTTGTAAATTCTAATAACTTTTACGTTCATAGGACGCTGAAGGTAAAAGGGCGAAGGCTCAAAAGCTCTCCGCATAAACTAGCCTAAAATCCGCTAGAAGGACATAGATATCAGTATGAGAATAAAGTTACGCGTGTAGATAAACTCCTGAAGAAGGCCGTGGGGCCAATTTCCGAAACGTTGTGATAATAACAACTAAGACGAGTCTTGACATAAATAAAGATCACTCCTCATCCCAGAAATTCAGACAGAATTTTTTTTCTATAATTTTGTAAATTTGATTTATAGGTTAATAAGTGTACGCGGTTCCCAACTTTTTACGAGCGTTAGTAACGTCGGTGTTTTAAATTGGGAATGACACGCTGTCTCCTGAAAATACCCAGAACAAACATGGCGGACTCGGGAATGTGAGGCCACGTAAAAAATTTTAAAAAAACGACAAGAACCAACATATATGTACAAACAAATGATTTACAGCAAAGGTATAGAAACGATAAAGACAATGATGTGTGTAACAAAAGAATGTGAAAACCGTTTTGGTCCAAAGTATGTGTAATGAATAAATATGCGTACGTGTGTGTGTGTGTGTGTGTGTGTGTGTGTGTGTGTGTGTGTGTGTATTGTTCATGCGTTTCCCAAAGGGAAGCGCGTTCTCCTTGATAGGTTACATGTTGACGAATAAGATAAGCGGATAAGGTTGAGAAGAGCGCAAGAAAAAATATCGCCGAGTATTTATAGTCCGGAGAGCGTACTCTAGTAGCGGTTTTGAAAATTAGGAGTATTTAACCCGACATAAGCCAGAAATATTTTTAGATTGTACGAATTTTTTTAGAGATAATGGTTTAGTGATACAAATCTTACTATTTAATCCATAGCTGGGAAAGTTGAAGAGGTGGATTCATACCTTTCCTAAGGGTATTTGTGAATAAGGGAATATAACGAACCCAACTGGAATTGGAACTGATCTGATTCTTACATGGTAGAAGGAGTTAGTCACTTTCTGGAACAGTACAAGGAACCGACTATGTTTTCAGCATATTTACGTATGGATCGTATATTGAATGAGATTGATCTCGGTTGTTGCGGATACTGCTTCTGATTGATTCATTGATTAATTGATTGATTCGTTTTCTATGGCTTATCAACTCTTCTGTAAAGTTATTGAAAGCCAGAAAATATTTTTTCAGTGTCAGAATTTTGTGGGGGAAATAATAAGGATTTACACTATTTACATTATATGTATTTGGTTGGTGCAAAAATAATGACGTAATAATGTCATTTTTTTGGCGGTAAAAAATACGTCAAAAAACGACATTATTACGTCATTATTTTTGCACCAATCTAATATTATTATTCCTCAAGGACACATGGCACAGTGGATAAAGGCGTTGGTTCGATCCAGTGACAGGACCCAAAGAGTGTGAGTTCAATACCTGGTTAAGGCAGTGGAGAACTTTCAGAGGTTAATTAACAGGAGATAACTGATATCCATTAAACATGGCACGTGGAATTAGAACAGTCTACCCCAGTGAACGAAATAAAGGTTTTAGTTCGACATTCCAACCACATGAAGAAAACCGGAGCGTACAACGGCCGAAACGTTATAATAAATATGGCGAATAATGTAAATAGTGTGCATAATACCTCATCTCAGAAATATAGACAAATAATGATTTAGTAATACTAAATCGGCAGGATAGCGTCTCGGCTTGAGAAATCAGAGAGCCGAGTTCGAATTCCGTTCAGATCCATTACATTCACTTACGTGCTTACTTATGAAAGGTATGAATCCTCTTCTTCTCCCAGCAATGGGTAAATAGACCGAGTTTTATGCCTTGGTCTACCGCAGAAAGAAATGGCAACCTACTGCCTCTTCAGTCATGTATCGCGCATGGTACATAACTGACTGAATACAAATATTACTAATTAACACATTCCTTGGGGGGTTCAAACCCAATCAGACTTTGATAAACAATCAAGAAATTATATCATGCATATAAAGTGGGGGTCAACTCAATATTACAATCAGTTTATAAACTGATCCCTTACATTTATATTCTATCGAATGAAAATAAATCTAAGAGTCTTGCCTGTGTAGCTAATCAGTATTTGATTGTTTTGTTTTCTACGGCTCATCAACCCTTTACAGGTTATTTAAAGCCAGAAAGCATTTTTAGATTTTTTAGATAATGGTTTAGTGAAACAAATCTTACTAATTAACCCATAGCTGGGAGGAGAAGAGGTGAATTCATAATTTTGCCAAGGGTATTTGCGCATAAGAAAATATAATGAATCCAACGTGAACTGGAACTCGGGTCTCCGATTAACAATTCCGAGCCATTGCTTATTACACCATCCGCACATCCAAACTTACAGCACCTGATATTCCCAAGCGGTCACCCATTAAGGTACTGACCTGGCTCGACGTTGCTTAAGTTCGATGATCGAACTGGAACCGGCGTTTCATGTAAATTATTTGTCATGTATGTATTTTTGCATGTGTGTGCATATGTACGTGACTTTTGCGTCTGTGCATATGTGTCTTTTTATGTGTTTGCATATGTGTGTGTGTATTTGTGTATGTATATGTGCGTCTTTTATGGGTGCGCACTTGTGCCTTTATGTCTGCGCATATGTGCGTGTCTCCTTATGTACGTGTATATGCATGCATGTCATGTGTATGTATGCGCTTATGTGTATGTCTTTTATGCGTGTGCATATGTGCGTATTTTTTATGTGTTCATATGTGAGTGTCTTTTTATGTGTGTGCGTATATGTGCCTCTATGTGTGCATATCTGCGTCATTTGTGTGTGTGCATATGTGTTTGTCTTTTTCTGAGTGCATATGTTTTTTTAATGTGTGTGTATATATGTGTGTGTCTTATTATGCATGTGCATATACACGCGCAGCGCGTCTGCGTGCGTGTGTGCGTGCGTGTGTGTGTGTGTGTGTGTGTGTGTGTGTGTGTGTGTGTGTGTGTGTGTGTGTGTGTGTGTGTGTGTGTGTATGATTTAGCGTCGGCATGTATGTGTGTATCATCACAATTTAACTTTTGTCCTTGTGTCTCATCATAAAAGGTAAACCTGAAAAAAAAAAATAAAAGTTCATGAGAATTGAATTTTTTTGTTTTGGTGTTTGGTGATTTAAAATGAACAGAAAATACTGAGTCTGTTTTTAAA
This sequence comes from Acanthosepion lycidas, assembly GCA_963932145.1. Lineage (NCBI taxonomy): Eukaryota > Metazoa > Mollusca > Cephalopoda > Sepiida > Sepiidae > Acanthosepion > Acanthosepion lycidas. The sequence goes on from CAWVQA010000850.1 coordinate 126,053, forward strand.
GAAATCCCAAAGTTTTTTGTTTGTTTTTTATTTTTTCTGAGTTTTTTTTTTCTCCTCCCAATGTTTTTTTTTTTTTTTTTTTTTTTTTTTTTTATATGAAGGCGGTCAAAACAGCAGATGTTAAAACTACCCCAGGGAACTTTTTCCTTACCAACCCCGAACTTTTCTTGGGTTTCCTGTCCCGAAAGAAAGGACCACATAAAAGAACCAGCTTTCCTTCTGACCTACTTCTTTGGGACGAATAGAAAAGATGACAAAGCGAATACGACCAGGTAAGCATTCGGTGGATGCTGGGCTTTTAAAAAGAGAAACCGTTTTTCAATGTTACCTGAGTGAGTACGAAGACTGTCACACCTGCCGAATGTCAGCCTTAATCAAGTAGCACTCGTACAAATACCATCACAAGCAGGTGCAAGCATTCGACCATAGAGGCGAGATTTTCACCTGGTTTGTTGACTCAAAGCCAAATATGAGAGAAATCAGGAAAACGTCTAGATCAATCAAATTTAAAGACTCTGATATATACAGATAACTGTACTTATATAACTTAACTCATACTAACGCTGGCATAAAAATATACGTAGGTGGTTATTTGAAGAAAGAAAGAAAGAAAAAGCGAAAAACAAAAAAGAAAGAGAAGAAAGAATGAAAGAAGAAAATAAATAGAGATGTGAAAGAAAAGAAGACAGAAAACAGAAAGAAAAAAAGAAGAAAGAAAAAATAAAGAGAAAATATAAATAAAGAAACCCAGAAAAGGAGAAAGAAAGAAAGAAAGAAAGAAGTAAAAAAGATATAAATAGAAAAGAAAAAAGGAAGAGTGAAAGAAAGAATGAAAGAAAGAAAGAAAGAAAAAGAAAGAAAGAAAGAGAAAAATAAAAAGACTGAAAGAAAGAAAAAGGAAGAAAGAAAAATAAAGTAGGAAAGAGAAAAAAATAAAGAAATAAGAAAGAAATAAAAAATGAAAATAAATAAGAAAGAAGGAAAAAGAAAGAAAGGAAGAAAGCCAGAAAGTAAAATAAAGAAAAAGAAAAATGAAGAAAGAAAGAAAACGGTATAAGAAAAAAGGACAAGTAAAAGACTTAATATCAATATAAAACTGATCCCCCACTATATGTCTAACAAAACCCGATATGAATACTAGCATATTTACCCATGCCTTAAAAAACGATAACATATTTTAAATCCTTGCAATTATCAAAAGGTTTTCACATGTGATTCTTTGAATATAATTTTACCAATGACATTATATGCTATAATTCGTTTCAATGCATTACTTAATAACAGAATAATTTATGTCCAGTTGAATCATCTCAAGTTGGTCCGAAAGTTCTGCCCGATTTCATCATGTATATTACAAGTGAAGATAATGCTTATAGAGATATTTAATCATCAATATAACCTCCGTTGCTTCCTCGGACCTCTTCCCATCTGTCAATATGTTTATGTCATGTAAAAAAACACTTCATGTTTTGATGAAATAGAAAAAAATATGAAATACAAAGCCGTCTCATGATGAACCTTTTCTCTCAATGACAACGTTAGGCCATTCAAGTGGTTCTGAAACGCACCCTAATGTTTCATTTGAATGGTTAGCAAGAGATAATCAGAAGCCAGAGTGGGAGAATATGGAAGGTGAACCAATTTTTCTTAAATGAGTTCCTTTAAGATCTTTCTTTTTACTCAACCGTGCAGTGTGATGACTGCTATTATCGTAATGGAGGATACTCCCTTCTGTTGACGAAAGGCGACCATTTTCTGTCCGAAGCTGATTTTAAACGACGAATTTGTTGGCAGTAGAGATCAGCGTTGGTTGTTTCATAATTGTCTAACATGTATATAGTCATTTTTTATATCATAGGAAAACTAGTTTTAATATATCAGGTTTTTGAGTTCAGAATGAGTTTTTTTTTTTTGTTTGTTTGTTTTATGGCATATCAACCTCAATGGGTTATTTAACGCCGACAAAAAATTTTATTGCTGGTAATATTTTTTTAACAAAAATCTATTTCTGGGAATATTTTTTTCTTCAAAAATCTATTTCTGAGAATATTTTTTTCTTCAAAAATCTATTTCTGGGAATATTTTTTTCTTCAAAAATCTATTTCTGGGAATATTTTTTTCTTCAAAAATCTATTTCTGAGAATATTTTTCCTTCAAGAAATCTATAGCTGGTAATGTTTTTTTGTTTGTTTTTTTTTTTTTAAATGTAAAGCTGTTTGTGTTGCTGGTATTTTTTTTTTTTTTTTTAAGTATTGCTGAAGAAGGCCGGAGCGTTGTAATAAATATGGCGACAAAGATGAGGACAATAGTCTGAATAATGTAAATAGTGTACATAATACATCATCTCAGAAATATATACAGATATTGGGAGTCCACAATGATATTTTGGTAGACATTGAAGAAAGCCAACTCAGAATGGTTTTTGTAGTTAAAATAAAGCACCGTTCTACGTTATTGCTTTTCCAACATCTTGTTGAATCTTGGTTTAGTCATGTTTCTCAACTCTTATCAAAAGTTTGCAATAAACTTGACATTGTGTAAAGAGCTGATCTTCGACTATCATTTACATCAATCGAACCAGATATAAAGAAACCCGCTGAGCAGCATCAACCACAAGAAACTCATTGGGTAAATATGCCTTTCTTTTTTTTCCTAATCATACACTTAACTTAAACTAGTTTATTAAATTTTTAACCAGTGTGCATAAATAAATGCTATAATGCAATGGTGCCCGAAGAGCTCTGCTTTGCATGGGCTTAACCATGGAAGAAACATTGTGATATTGTAATACAAGATATTGTCTATATTTCTGTGATGAGGTATTATGTACACTATTTACATTATTCGGACTATTGTCTTCATCTTTGTCACCATATTTATTACAATGTTTCGGTCTTTCAGTATCTGTCTATATTTCTGAGATGAGGTATTATGTACACTATTTACATTATTCGGACTATTGTCTTCATCTTTGTCACCATATTTATTACAATGTTTCGATCTTTCAGTATCTGTCTATATTTCTGAGATGAGGTATTATGTACACTATTTACATTATTCGGACTATTGTACTCATCTTTGTCGCCATATTTATTACAACGTTTCCAACCACCTGAAGAAGGTCGGAGCGTACAACGGCCGAAACGTTGTAATAAATATGGCGACAAAGATGAGGATAATAGTCCGAATAATGTAAATAGTGAAGATATTAGTCAATAAAAATTATTATTACTATAATTATTATTATTACTATTATTATTATTATTATTATAATTGTAGAATAATTTATTTGTATAAAATTCAGTCAGTTATGTGGCACGCGTGATACACGCTTAGGCGATCATGTATCTTTCGATACATGACTTACGAGGCAGATTTTTCCCGCAGTAAGTTGCCATTTCTTTCTTCGGTAGACCAGTTATAAAACCTGGTCTGTCCTGCTATTTATCCATAGCTGAAGGAGAAGATTCATACATTTCTCAAAGGTATTAGCACGTAAGTGAATGTAATGGATTTGACTGGAATTCGGACTCGGCTCTCCGATTCCTCAATCCGAGCCGCTATCCATTACTCCACCGTGCATAAAATTAGTTTTCTCTTAAAAATAAAGCTTAATTATATAATATTTCTTTGATTATTAAAACTAATTAATTATATAATTAATTAACTTATTAATTATATAATATTACTTTGATTATTAAAACCTCAAAATTGTTATTAGTGAAAAATAGAATATTGTTGTCTTCAACTAGATATTAAGGGGTCAACCAAGAAAAAAAAAGTAGCGAAAGGGGTCCATGGGTAAAAAAGGTTGAGAACCACTGTTCTAAATGTACTTTTGTCTATTTCATCATAAGATTGTACAAAATCGAAATATTGACCTCCTAACTCAAATCATATTCTTAAATATCCTCGTCAGATCGAGATTCTTAAATGGATGCCACACATGGCGTCCAACTTGTACAGAAATGTGTTGTAACAATATAATTTCTTTATCATATTAACAATCAAATCATATTAACAATATGATTTCTCAAACATCTTTAGAATATAAGTAGATTGTATCGGGCCGTCTGTTTGTACGCGTTGTGCATGAACGCGTGTATCTCCTGAAATATAGCCCACTACAAATATGGCGGGCTCAGATCAGTCCTACCAAAAGAAATGTAAAAGAAAGCAACCAAGACCAATATATATATATATATATATATATATATATATATATATATATATATATATATATATATACTAACAATTATATTAGACTGGCGTCACACACACACACACACATATATATAAATATATATAAAAGGCAGGATGTGTGTGTGTGTGTATCGAATGCACGGCTGCAATTTTCGACGGATTTGCACCAAAATTTACATGCACATGCTCCAAGTTAGCAGAAAGGCCAAGACCGACTTTGCATTTCCCAACTCCCATCAATAGTGGAAATAATCGATTTTTTCATGCTTCTACTGCAGTTTTCATGTAGTTTGCGGCTATTTTCTACTGACCAGAGTGAGAGCATATAGCTGGCTGCCACGAACAGACAGGTTGATTCTATTGGCCAGCGTGAGAGCCAACAGCTGACTGACACGAATGTTAACTAGCATGTTAGCATGCAAAAAAAATCGATAGCTGCATTCGTCACAAGTGGGAAAATTTTAAATCTGCATGGCACTTTACTCCAATTGGCTGATTCGCTTGCTTAAACACAACGTTGATTCTGATTCCGCAGAACTGGGTTGGATGTGAAAAAGTATTTGTTGTTAACATTTTTTTTTGTCATTCGGTTTTTCCAGTTACGAGTTCTTTTTTAAAGCTGATCGTTTTTTGTTCATTTTGTTTAGTTCTTTTTTCGTAAGAGATTTAATGTTTAGTATAGAGCTTAGAAAAAATTCGCAGTCTGAGATAGGCAAGAAGTAAGGCATTTTGCAACATCAGCACGGCAAAGGGCACCCCTTTAAAGGCAAGGAAGGGCAAAAATATTTTAAGTCAAGTGATTGCTGTATGAGTCGTACGATTTTTGAATCAAGCACGGGCAACGCCGCGCCATGATGCTAGTATATATATATATATATATATATATATATATATATATATATATATATAAACAATTATATTAGACTGGCGTCGAGATCACGTCAATTTACTGTTCAGCTCGCTAGATGTAGCCGTAAGTCTTATGCTAACAGTTTCTTTTCTCGCTTGTGGAATTCCCTTGCGGCACTCTTTCCTATTCCCGCTCATTATTAATGTTTCTGTTTCTATTTTTTCCACATCCTGTAACCTCTTGTGTCTTAGTGGCTTTATTGCCTTGCATGAGGTGATACAAACGGAGACAAATTACAAAAACAATGATGTGCATGTGTAACAAATAATTGTGTAAAGTTTGTGTTCCAAGAAATACGTGAGTGAATGTTCGTACATACGTGCGTGCACGTGTCTGTATGTTTCATGGCATTTCTCGAAGGAAACGCATAGCGTCCCACTCCCCACGAAGAGGAAAACGCAATCTTCACGAGAGATTTACATTGTTGTCCGATAAAAATGAAAAGTGTCAGTGTTTTGGCGGATTTATATCTATAGCTGCCTTTGAATAGGGAAACAAAAATTAATCTTACTTATTATAAAACGCAGAGTGTGCGTGTGTGTGTGTGTGTGTGTGTGTGTGTGTGTGTGTGTGTGCGTGTGTTTATATAATGGATCGGATTTCCTACATTTTTCAACTGATTTCAACAAAACTTCACAGGACTACGTAAAATTACCTTGCGGTGGTTCTGACAGCGCCAAAAATTGGAAAAACAATTGTTTTTGCGCGAAATCAATTTGAAAACACGATTAAGAGGCATCGCTGTCGAGAATGAAAGGGGGACAACTCATATTGAGTTATACTTATTATAAAACCCAGGTTGTTTGTGTGTGTGGGGAGGGGGTGTTCGTTTATATATGGGATCGGATTTCCTACATTTTTCAACCGATTTCAGCAAAACTTCACTTTGTTTTTGGCAGGTAGTGTTTCTTATTGTCTTGCACACTTTTTTTCTTTATTTTTACATTTAGAATGCTTTAAAAATTCCATTTAAAAGACAATTGTTTATAATAAAATTCTATTCAATCGGTAGACTCATAACGATTGAAAACAATGTTTTTGTTTGAGTTTGGGTTTGACCAATTCGTAAAAAAAAAATAAAAATAAAAAATAAAAATAATTAAGACATGCGTGTCCGTCAATCTTAAACAATAATCTTTGCCAATTTTATTTTTCAGTCTTTATGATGGTCGATACTTGATCTATCTCTTACTGTTACATCCCCGGGCAACGCCAGGCTCTACTGCTAGTCATTTATAAATTATAGATAGTCATAAAAGTAGTCCTTTCAAGATTTAACCACCTATGTGGCTTTGGAGTAGTCCGAAATCTTCCGGAACGCAAGTGGATGCAGGGGTTGGGACCCCAGGATTATCAATATAGGCAGAGTGAGGTAGAATGTCGGAAAAGGGAGTCCAGCCGTGAGAGAAGTAGGTAGTTGACCAGAGAAGTTAGAGCTGCCCCGCAGCCAATGACAAAAGAACCGGTAGTCAGGAATCAGGAGTCACCGAGCCCAGGGGCCAGTGAAGTTAGGGAGAAGCAGTTCAGCCCAAGGGAATGATAGCCAGCTAAGTGGAAATCGTATTGTTGCTACTTTCCAACCAGAGAGTTTTGAAAAACAATTGTCTTCATTTTTTAAAAGCGATCACGACCGAGAAGACGGACCTGTGCACATATTGAGTTGGGTGTATATGCAAATACACTCAACCTTGGATGTCATCACAGGTGCAGTGACCGACGGACGATCGGAGAACGTTGCCACCAATACGCCATTATGGCGTCACAGTGTAGTCTATCAGCTCTATACGACAGTTTTCTCAGATCAGTAGTTAAAATAGTTTCAAACAAATGATTTCTTCATGTCTTAAAGAAGACAATCTTTCAGTAGACCCTACAGTCCGGTGTTACAGAATCGCAAAACATTTAACAAAGGACAAAAAACTTGTCATTTGAAAACTTCCAACAGTAACAACTGAAATGGGCAGCATATGTGCCTAGAAGGGAAAATAATGATATAATAAAGATATTGGCTTTCCACACTACCTTAAACAAAAGGTTAGGAGAGAGACACCTACTAGATACTAGAAAGAACGATAACAGTGGACTTAAGAAGATTTTTTTTTTTAATTTCAAGCCACGGCAAGGTTAACTGTTCGGTTAATGAATGTTGAATGTTTTCTGTTTAAATAAAGATTAATTTCCCCATTGCCATTATCATAATTTCCAAAGACACTAACTTTAACCTTTGCTATAAGAATTGTGTAATTTTCTGGATGCATATGTTAATAAAGTGGTTTACCCTCATAAGGTTTTGGTGAACATTTGGGATGAATATGGTAGATTTTTGTATAGTTTACTGCTGTACACTGATAATGTTTTGATATTGGATTCACTAACATGGATGTATCGACATTGATTGAATTCTGTCGTGAAAATTAATATTATAATGATTATTACGTTCAGATTATCTGATACCTCATTATCACATTCAGATTATCTGGTACCTAATTATTACATCAGCTTATCTAGTATCTCATTATTACGTTCATATCTGATACCTCATTATTACATTCAGATTATCTGGTACTTCGTTATTACTTTCAGATTATCTGGCAGCTCATTATTAACTTCAGATTATCTAGTACCTCATTATTACGTTCATATAATCTAGTACCACATTATTACTTTCAGGTTATCTGGCACCTCAATATCACATTCAGATTATCTGGTACCTAATTATTACACTCAGCTTATCTAGTACCTCATTATTACGTTCATATTATCTGATACTTTAAAATTACTTTAAAATTATCTGGCACCTCATTATTACGTTCATATTATCTGGTATCTAATTATTATATTCAGATTTTCTAGTACATCATTACTGCGTTCCTATTGTCTGGTATCTCATTATTACTTTCAGATTATCTGGTACCTCGTTACGCTCAAAAACGTTTCTCATTGGTTTTCTTGCAAAATAAAATGCACTGATTTTTTTGAATAACCTTAGATCCTCAGTGATGCAAGAATATTAATATTTCGCAATAATAAGAATGTTTTCTTCATAAACAAATTTACTCCAATAATAAATAATCTTTTTTGTCACAAATTCGTTTACATTAAAATGACACTTTGTTTATGAATTGTCCTGTCATTCTTGAAGAAAAACACATAAACGAAACGCCACACTTTATTTTGATTCGGTTTTGTTTGTTTTAGTCACAGAATACATGAATTGTTTGTGGTCAACCAAGGTTAATATTGATTTGAAGATCTGCTTAAGTTAACCAAGAGTCCCTTAACAATATTTGGTATAAGTTTCAAAAATTAATAATAACGATGATAAAAAAAATAATAATAACGATAATATATATATATATATATATATATATATATATATATATATATATATATATATATATATATGAAGTGCATAGGATGCATAATTTCTCGAAATATATATATATATATATATATATATATATATATATATATATATATATATATATATATATTAAAAAGAAGAGAAGAGAGGTGCCGTAAACGTTTTTGGTTGTAATGTGGATTTATTTAGAAAAAATATGTTTTGTTTTACATAATTTTACTACACGCGTTTCTAGTCTCGTGACCGTCTTCAGGTAAAAGCGGAGATTTCCACATATTATTAAAAATAATTAATTTTTTCTTTTGTGTTTCAATGTTAAATATTCTCGATATAAGACATTTTCTGTGTTAGTAATCCGAATTTCTTTCTTGAATTGGCAATGAAGAGTTCTGCGCGAAGGGTCATAAAACAATTAAGGTTGGTCCAAGCGAAATGATGAATTACTTATCGGCATTTTATCTTTTAATGTTTTACTGACCCCAATGTGTTCTTGGATCTGTTTCCATTTTTGTGTGTTTCTGTCAGCATGCGTGTATATATGCGTGCGTATATCCCCCCTCCATGCATATACTGTCTTACTATGAGGAATTAGTAAACTCATTTGTACATATACACGCATACACATACATACGCACATACACACCATCCCACCACAAGAAATCAGTACATACACGCACATACACACATACACATATACACTTCATTGCCAATTCAAGAAAGAAATTCGGATTACTAACACAGAAAATGTCTCATATCGAGAATATTTAACATTTAAAAACAAAAGAAAAAATTAATTATTTTTAATAATATGTGGAAATCTCCGCTTTTACCTGAAGACGGTCACGAGAGCAGAAACACGTGTAGTAAAATTATGTAAAACAAAACATAATACTTTTTCTAAATAAATCCACATTACAACCAAAAACGTTTACGGCACCTCTCTTCTCTTCTTTTTAATATACATACTTTTCTCTCGTTGGAACCACTACAACCTCTTTCTTTTATATATATATATATATATATATATATATAAGAATAATTAGGAAAAAAACTTTAAAATCCAACCCGTAATAAGTTTCAGTGGGTCTGATGAGATGAATATGCTTATATTCATCGAAATAAATTTATTACTGATTATGGTATTTAATGGTTTGTTTTTTTTCCTAATTATTCTTATAATTTGCTCTGTATCGTACATCGAGCTCTCATATAGACTGAAATGTCCTCTTTGGAATAATCCATACCAATTACATTTTGGTAATATATATATATGTGTGTGTACGTGCGTGTGTGTGTGTGTGTGTGTGTGTGTGTGTGTGCACGCGCGTGTGTACTTCCAAATATAAAGTAATACTTATGGTTGCCTATCGTCCGGTTCACACTCATTCTCGGTCATTTGAATAGGAGTAGAAGTTCCTCCCTTGTTTCCGGTTTGGGATTAGGTTTCCGGTTACTTCTAAAGTCTACTTCAGTTCTATACTCCTAACATCTTGACATTCGGTTAAATGTCTCAACATTTTCCAAATAAATGAATTCAACCCATACATGCTACTTATGCATATTTAAATACAAGTTAACATAGCGGTATAAAAATAAAGGACTCCATCGTATCTGCCCGGGGACTTCTTCGTGCACGCATGGTGGCGTTGTATGAAGCAGTATAAAAGGCAAGAACTTGTGAGGTCAGTCTACCCGAATTTTAGGTGGAAAAATAAAATCCGAGTTTCGTGTCCACAAATACAACAGAAAAATTATAAACAACGCGAAGAAATGATCTTCGAAGAAAAGGAAGAGGACCAATCTAAATATGGCAGTAACATTTATACAGTCAGATACATGATACATATTTATACAGTAAGATACATTATACCTATTTATACAGTCAGATACATACATTTACCTGTTCTTTGTTGTGGCTATGAAGAGACCAATAGTTCGAGTATTCAAAATGATTTGTCGCAAATGAGCCTGCAAAGTTCGAAGTGATTTGGTGCAAGTGAGTCTGCAAAGTTCGAAATGATATGTACGCCAGTGTGTGTGTGTGTGTGTGTGTGTGTGTGTGTGTGTGTGTGTGAAGCACACACTAATGAAATATGTTTGAGACTACTGGCTAATTGCATGCGATGGTGGTAATTTTAAACACAGTGAACAGAGAAAGGATACGAGACTTACTTTCGTCGTGGGAGAAAAATCTTCGCTGACATACGCGTTGTCATGGTACACGAGTGTCATTGTTGTTAATCAAGGCTGGTCTGGTTAGCTGACTGTTACGTTTCAGATCTGATCGCTGATAAGCCGCTTTTATGGCTTATAGCGAGTCGGTGACCGGTTCACGAATCATGTCAGATTTTTGCGCGGTAATGTACTTGTAAATCAAGCCCTGTGCTATTTCCAGAAAGTTTAGTGTTCAACCACGCGGACGTCGTAAAGAGCACATCACGTGACTTGTCCTATCCAATTGGGTCCTATCCAATTGGGTTCCAGAAACCAATTAGTTAATTTTGGAGCTGTGTTTGTACAGAATTGTCAAATGTTTTTCGTATATTTAGTCAGATTTATTTGCAGGCCTCTCTTACTTGTTTGTGTTTCACATATTGGCAGTAAAATATAGGAGTTTATATCCTATAAACTCACACACATGCACTATCTCTTTCTATTTTCAACTACAGGATGTCGTGTCTGGTTTCCGCCTCCGAGAGGCTTCCAGGTAATCCACAAGACATTACTCTTCTTTTCTGAACTATCGTGTATATATATATATATATATATATATATATATATATATATATATATGATTAATGTGAGTAAAATTTGTCACTTAGCTGATTGATGTTACTTTCAGTATCCCAACTAGAGTTTCGTGGACGGGTCTGTTCGTCCACTCTTCGGTGGGCATCAGCAATTTACTGCTTATATTTATTCATTTTTTTTCTTGACTTTTCATTTAAATTTTTGAAGATTGAATTTGAATGGGAAGCAAGAAGCCGGAAGAGAGTTACACAAGAAAGAAGTTCAATAGAAGAAACTGTTAGCATAGAACTTACGGTTACATCTAGTCATTTCAACTGTAAAATGATGAGACCTTGCCACCAATCAGTACCACGCTTAAATTCATAAAGTCAAGATACCATAGAGGAAAGTTCGTCAGAACAATTAGCATGCAAGTATTTATAGAAAAGACACAGGGAATGTGACTAAAGCCGAGATGCCAGATCAGGACCATTGCAGATTCTTCTTTGGATTTTATCAAGAATTTCTAAATATACAGGGGTTGGACAAAATAATTGGAACACTTGTTAAATTCAAACAATTTTTTTTTTAATATGGAGTTGGTCCTCCTTTATCCCCACGGGCAGCTTTAATACGTCTAGGAATGGAATCATACAGCTTCCTGAGTTCATACAGAGGAATTTTCAGTCATTCTTCCATTAAAACCTTCTCCAGCTCTTTACGACACGACGGTGGATGATTGCGGTTCCTAACTTGTTGCTCCAAAATGCACCACAAATGTTCAATAATATTGATATCTTGAGATTGGGGAGGCCACTCCATGTGTTCTAGCTCACTTTCATGCTCTTCATACCAATTCTTAACCACTCGAGCGGTATGTATTGGAGCATTATCGTCTTGGAAGATGCAGTTCATCATCATGGAATAAAGTCTTGGTCATTAGATGAATATGATCTCCCAAAATGTTCAGGTAATCTTTGCTGTTGATTCTACCATGCAGGGCAACTATTGGACTGAGACATTTCCATGATATGGCGGCCCAAACTATCACTGATCCGCCTCCATGCTTCACTGTTGGAAGAATGCAGTCAGCGTTGTAAGCTTCTTTGGGCTGCCTCCACACATAAACTCGCCCTGAAGTTGGGAAAAGAGAAAAACTGGACTTGTTTGAGAATATGACTTGCTTCCATTGGTCTGCAGACCAGGCATTGTGATCTCTTGAATGTTGCGAGTGGAGAGAAGAGGTTTCCTCACAGCGGCTCTTCCATGATATGCAGCCTTATGGAGCTCACGGTGAACAGTTTTAGTAGAAACGGAACAATTCAAATGGTTATTCAACTCAGCAGTCACTTTGGCCGCATTTGTCCGATGATGTTTTTGCCACATTCCGTTTCAATGCACGTCAGTCCCTGTCAGTAAGTTTGCAAGTACGGCCCGAATTGCTACGGTTGCTAGAGGTCTTGAAATGGTAGCTCTTGAAAAACCAAACAGTTCAGCAACCTTAGTGATCGAGGCTCCTGCCATGCGAGCTCCAACAATTTGTTCTTTTTCGAACTCGGTGAGGTCATACATTTAGCTTAAATTTTAATAAATTCTAAAAATAAATAAGACAAAGACAGTAAATTAGATAAATAAACGTATTTACAATATATATAACCTGAAATTACGAAGTTTTAGTTAAAGTTCTTAATATAATAGGTCTTTGAAATATAGGAGTGGATTTTGCAACTCTTCCAATTATTTTGTCCAACCCCTGTATAGTAGGAGCAACTAAGCAGATGTAACAGCAATATTTAAAAGATGGACGAGTGGTAGACTAATGGATATGTAAGATAGATTCTGGTAAGAATAATTCTCTAGCACGACATAGTGAAGCAACTTTCTTAGCTGTAGACTTAGGAATTGATTCAATATAATCTTTGCACTTCGTGTCAGCTTCTAATAAAACATATTTTAGAAGCAAACTGTACAAATGAAGGAGAAATACGTTTAATATTTAATAAATATATTATTAATAATGAGAAATTCTCGATAAATCTCGTGAGACGTTTCTACAGAAGTGCAGAAATAGCGTCATATGGTTATCTACAGGCACCTAGATCCATACATCATTTTACACTCTGCTGATGATTGAGCTTTAAGATCGGCACAGTTTGCGACGTAGCGATTCCGGTACCTGTGATAGCATATAACACGATATGTCGATTCCTGATATGATATGGTATAGCTAGGTTGAACCGTAAGTTCTATGCTAACAGTTTCTTCTAAGGCACTTCTCGCTTGTGTGCATTTTAGTGGCTATATTGCGTTGCTTAGGGTGAACTTATTTTAAAATAAATTGCACAATAATAGTTGATGTTATCTATATCTATAAAACAGAAGATGCTGGTGTGTCTGTGAGTGTGTATGTTATTTATGCACGTGCACATTTCACGACTGATTTCGATAAGACTGTACACACCTATTGATAATTTAGTAAAATAAGTCAAGACCAACTTTTCAATCAACAGACCCCCCGGGTTTGGCAGAAAAATCGATAAAACTGAAGGTGGTTACGACTTTTGCAAGGCAAAGTTACACGCGAACAAAATATTTACTGGACGAGCTGACGTTCTTTGCACTTAATGAAAAACATAGCTTATGTTACAAGGTTTATGTAGAGTGTTTGATAGTTTTCTTGCGACATTTGCTTCACACAAAAAATTGCAAAATACTGAAAAAATTGTTTTTCGTATTACTTAAAAATAAAAACTTGAATAAATTCTTCATTTTTTATCCGATTTTCTTCAAACATATCGCAAAAAAACTGACATCATGCAAGAAATAAAATAGACTGGCTTTAGTCCTGCGCACCTCCCTGCGTATGACGAAAAACCACAAAAAACTGTTAAAAAAGCCCGTTTTCGGCCATAACTTCTTGGTTATTTATCCAATGTTTTTCAAATTTGCCATATAATTTACATATGACACACAAATTGTCTTGTATAAATGTTTGGTTTAGATTATTTCAGTTAAGTGGACGAAATTTGCAACAAACTAATGTCAAAAATCGGCTTTTGCCATTTAGCCAATAGTTTCTTCATATGATTCCATCCTGGCATTCGAACAATATTTGATGCAAAGATTGTTTGAGAAGAATTAAAAGTGTTAAAAGGGGAAAATTCCCGAAGAACATCTCATCAACGCCAGCTTTACAGCAAGCGGGCGAAAAAGGAGGGGCGTTCGTGCGTTTGCACTTGAAGTCGAATCAAGTTCTGACGCTTCATCCCTGTTTTTGTTTGGTTATTAGATTTGTGAACAATGCCATACTATTTTAAAGTTTTACGTCCATAGGAAATTTACTGAATATCTAAAATATTGAAACAATTTAACCCCGAGCAACGACCACACAAGACGGCTTTATCGATGGAATTCCTTTATTAAGAACAATGAAACACTTGCGAAGAAAATACCGTAAAAAAAGATGAGTGTGGGGAATAGGTTATTATACCAACGGATGATGCATGTAAGCGGGGACGCAGGTAGACATTTCTAGACAGGGGTTGCGGTTATACCGGGGGTATACAATTGCAACCATATACACCCGGGTAACAACGGGTACCTCAGCTAGTCTTTTTTTTAAATTATTAGTTGTTATTGTTAAGTTTTCTTTGAATCCATTCTTCGTCAACGCAATTATCAACAATGTATGAGTGTTTAACAATTTAATTTAGTCAACTATTTTATTTAAGTCGTTGTATTCCTCTACGTTCGTGTGCAAGTTAAATCCCATTTATGTATGAAATAAAATCTAATATACACGCACACGCACACGCCATAAGAAAATTTTAAAAATATTTTTCTATAACTTATAAAATGTCAAGTACAAAAAAGAAAAGGGATGAAAAATGCGCTGAGGTTTCATAAAAACCATGTTTTCTTTTGTAGCTATTTATTCAAAAAAAAAAATTCTATTTTTATTTAATATCTGAAAATAGACCAAAATTATTGGCGAAATTTTAAAAATTATTATTAATGAAATTTAAAAAAAAAAAAACACGTGCTGGAAAATCCTAATTTATTCACGTGGTAAATTTAATCGGCTTTTTCAATTAAAATTAACGTTTAATTAAATAAAGTTACCTAAAGTCAAAGTTTGTTTGATGCCTATAAGGATTTCCCTACAAAAAAAAATTAAATAAATATGAAATATCTGTGAAAACGTTCCTCAGCGCTCGTCCTATCACTTAAAAGTTCATTCTTGCTTAAGCGAAAACAAACGTCTTAAAGCTTAACACCAATACCACTGATATCAAACTGCCCAATGGAGAGACATCGAGAGAGTAAAGGACTTTAAATACCCCTGCCCCAGAAACAGTTTTTCCTTCAACATTTTTAAATAGCGACAATGAATTCAATTGGGAAAATTGTTCGTAAATTCAAACAAACTGAGTCGGTGGCAGATGTGAAAACACCATTGCGGGCTCGTTTACGCAGTTCAGCTAAAAACATTGCTACAATGCACGAGGATGTGACCGAAAATCCAGACACCGCTATTTGTCATCGCGCGCAGGAATTGAACCTCTCCACAACAACGTTACATCGTTACCAATTGCACTCTCGGTTGGTCGATTAGGTTGACCAAAAAAATCGCCAAGTGCGCGAAATGCATTTCTGTTTGAACGTCCATTTTCGTAATGGACTTTGATAACTTTAACACGTTGTTTGATTGTTAATCTTTCCATGGTTGAAATTACCAAAGATAAGTTGTTAAATCTGAAAGAAAAAGAAAAAAATTATTAGATGCTTAAACTTAATTCACGTTTAAAAATTGGTCCAAGTTATTAGAACACTCTTTACATAGCAAGTTAAGCCTCCCTATTAACTTAAAATTTACTTTTTTTATCTTCGTGATCTGGTATGTTTACCCTATCTTCTTCTTCTTCTTCTTCTTCTTCTTCTTCTTCTTCTTCTTCTTTATATCATATCCTTTCAGGACGTTGGCGCTCATGGTTCTCCACAATTTCCTGTCACTCAGTTCTTAATAAATTTTGTCTTTTTGTTATTTCTCCTAAACCCTGTTCCATGCACTCAAGATCACTCGGTGGGTTATGCGTTGTTTTCCTCTGCCCATCTTACTTTCTATCTGTCCTGTGAGCATCAGTTTGTTTCCATTTTCTCTTCATCGTGGCTCACATGTTCAGTCTATGGTATTCCCAACTACATTTCTGCTGCCTGAAGTCTCTTCATCTTTGAGGAAATTGTCCAGCACTCACTGCCATACAAGCAGACAGATATCACACAACAGTTTCATAATCTTTTCTTTGTTTCTAGCAAAGTTTTACTCTTTCTTAATACTCTTCTTAGCTTCTTAAATACATCTTTGGCTATGCCAATGCCTCTTTAGATTGCAGTGTCGAACTTTCCGTCCTCTGTTAGAACAGTTCCTAGATATTTAAATATATTGATACATTTTTGTTAAGTAATAGTTTAGCAGACTACTATTTGGGGTGGGGAATGGTATCTCTACTCGGACTTCTTGAGGTAGACCTTCGAGGTCAGATGGAAGATAAAACGAGGAAGTCGTGCGAACGATAGACAGAGAAATGGTTTTCTGGGAGTTGAGTTTTAACCGTCAAACAATGTTTCGTGTCTGGAACGGCTCCCCAGTAGAAGGGGAACGACCCCTACTGGATAGATAGAACATGTCGACATGAACGTTAATAAAATAGTTAAGTTAAAATTCCCTCTGTTGAAGTTCTTTTATCTCTGGACTCAGAATAACTGGCGATCACCGGCCGCGAGAGAAGAATGTTACTTTATTACCGATCGAATGGATGCCGTCGCCCCAAGACCACCCCACCAGGGGGCTATGTAATATCTTCATCTTCGGTTGCCAACAACGAGTTTATTAGCAGTGATACTTTCAATACGAAAACAAAGTTAAGACTTAAGTATTTGATTGAGTGGTTGATTTTGAGATAATAATGGTTTTAGTGATCGGGAACAGATACCACTTCCGGTGATGCGGTCAGTCTGACTAGCTTAAACTGTTTAAAAAATTTGTAATATTCATTCTATTATAGATTTTCGCTTTTTCCAATTCCAATGAGGTTTCTTATATTCACTTACACGCAAATACAAGATATGAATCGTCCTCTCCTCTCCTCTCCTCTCCTCTCCCCAGGAATGGGCTAATTAGTAGGACTTCTATCAGTAAACAATTATTATTTCCAAAAAGATTTCTCCAATCTAAAAATTCTTTCTGCCTTTAAATAACCTGCAAAAGGTTGATAAACCGTAAAAGAAGCAAATTAACCAATCTCTGCCCCTGTTTAATAGACGTTGGAGAAATGGACAATAGGGGAACCTATTTGTGTATAAAGAGACTACTTCTTCTTCTTCTTCTTCTTCTTCTTCTTTTTCTTCTTCTTCTTCTTCTTCTTCTTCTTCTTCTCCTCCTCCTTCTTCTTCCTCCTTCTCCACCGCCTCTTCTTCTTCCTCCTTCTCCTCCGCCTCTTCTTCTTCTTCCTCCTTTTTCCTCCGCCTCTTCTTCCTCCTTTTTCCTCCGCCTCTTCTTCTTCCCCCTTCTCCTGTGCCTCTTCTTCTTCCTCCTTCTACTCCGCCTCTTCTTCTTCTCTTCCTCCTCCTCCTCCTTCTCCTTCTTCTTCCTCCTTCTCCTCCGCCTCTTCTTCTTCTTCTCTTTCTTCTTCTTCCTTCTCCTCCGCCTCTTCTTCTTCTTCTTCTTCTCTCCTCCTTCTTCCTCCTTCTCCTCCACCTCTTCTTCTTCTTCTTCTTCTTGTCATCATACAACACGATCAGGCTTCTTTCTCCGTGCCTTTCTGTCCAAAGCAAGAATCCTCAGTTTCGAACCTGTTTCCTGTATGGTGTTCTCGCTGTGTTTCTCCGTCAATCATCCTTGGGCAACCCCACCGTATTTACCGTGCTCTGGTCGCTCGAGAGCGAATTTTGATACGGTATTGCTGGTTGGAGGAGTAATGGATAGCGGCTCAGATTGAGGAATCGGAGAGCTGAGTTCGAATTCCAGTCGAATTACATTCACTTACGTGCTAATACTCTCGGGAAAGATACGAATCCTCTCCTTTTCTCCCCAGCAGGACAGACCGGGTTTTATAGCCCCTTGAATGGCAACTGGTCTTACCTACTGCGGGAAAAAATCTGCCCCGTCAGTCATGTATCGAAAGATACATGATCGCCTAAGCGTGTATCACGCATAGCACATAACTGAACTGACGTTGTTGGTTTGCCCTTAACTAATGCCCTAAAGCTCTTAGTTATCGCGTATAAAGTTTGTTAATCAATTGTTGTCCCTTCGCAGGATGTCCTCGTTTCTGATGCAATGAGTTCTTTTAGCATGTCTGTAATAGGTGCTTCAAAACGTGTTCAGCCTCTTCACAGATTGTTTAGTTACTGTTCATGACACCGTTCCGTAGAACAATAGAACGATGGAATCAAATGGTTGGAGTTTTAACTGCAGTTCAATGGTTGGCGATCTTCAAATGTTCTACACTTGTAACAATTTGTTGAAGGCTCATAGCTGAAACTGAATTACTTATTGAGGTTTAGGGAATTTGCATAATAACTTCAGACGGATTGTATATAAACAGAAGATATCTATATGACAAATGTTATCTTTTATGCGGCGGGATCGTGAGGGGACAAACACTGCTTACGTCTACAAAGGAAAGGAATGTTCTTAAATTATATCACTCTGAATTTCTCCTCCAAACATAGATTGCAACAAGCCTTCGTCTTGTTGTGTCAGAAAGCAATAGTCTGCCTTGAAATATTTGGTTGGTGCAAAAATAATGACGTAATAATGTCGTTTTTTTAAGTATACGTCAAAAAACGACATTATTACGTCATTATTTTTGCACCACTCTAATATTAATAATTATAGTAATATAGAATTCTGTTTATAGATGGGGAAAATAATCATTGGTGAAGTTTGTGCTCAGAGAATTTGTGCTTCTTCAGAATTATTAATATAAAATGTCAAAACAATAGTGTTTATATGAACTATGGAATACCAATTGAGAAGAAGAGACTGATCATTTAATTGTGAAGGGGGAGAGGTCAGTAATTAGGTGGTATTCTAAGTTTACCAACACCGCGTTTATTTAAGCGCGTGTTTGTGCGAAAACAGTCAGTCAGTCGAAGGTTATCTGCAATATTGGCACAATACTGCCAGTGAATCCTCTTATATCCGGATAGTGAAACAATTGCGGCAACTACTAAGAACAAACAGGGTGAACCCAAAAACTACTTTTCTCCTTTCACAATTATTTGCAGTGTTTGTTTTTTGCTTGTTTTTGTTTTTTTGTTTGTTTGGTTGTTTTGTTTTTTTTTTGTTTGTTTTTTTGTGGGGTGGGGGTTCTGGGCTTTATTTCATATATCCTACTTTCTTGTAAAAGAAGAATTATTTTTTGTACCAATTTCTTCCTTATATACATATACATAATTTTTTCTTTGGACTCGAATCGACTTGTTCATATTTGATTTTTCTGCTTGGCCCGATTGTCGCCCCAACGAACTTACAAGTAGACCAGCTGAATCTTCCGGGATCTATAATTTGTTAGTTGCTCTCCAGGATCAAAAAAAAAAAAATTACAACGTGTCTGGAAAGTGAAATTGAATCGACATTGTGAACCGGAGACTGATTGTACCTGTAATACTTGACTAGGACAAGACCAACGGCCGGTCTTGTAGACTACATTGATCCAGTGGGGTCAGGATAGGAGTTACATTGTAGGAATCCTTCCACTTGGTTTTTCGTTGAATGCCAAAATTCAGTGTGTCGGGATTCGATACAATAACATAAAATATTGTTGAGGGTTGCTCGTAATTCGGCCATTTAGAATAATCATCCGATTTTCATTAAAAGAATAAAATCAAGTAGAAAAAGACAACGTAGTTTCGACAAATAAACAATAATTTAATATAACGACAAGAATACAAGCAATTGGTCATAGATTAGAAAGTATTTTTTTTTTTTTTTGTTTCGGTTAATAAACTTCTGGAATAGAATATAAATTGTCTTTGTGTACGCATGTGAGAAACAATGAAATGTTGTTATATGCGTGTTTGTGTGCGTGGTTAATAGTAAAGAGGATATCAGAGATATAATTTAATTCTTACTGTGAACTGGGGTGCCGTAGTCTGAAGCAGTTTTTTTTTTTTTTTTTTTTTTTGTAGTTCGTCAGCGCTGTCGCTTTTTGCATGTAAACGTGAATGGGATCGTGAAATCATCAGTGAAAGTGACGTGGACCTTGG
The DNA here is from genome assembly GCA_963932145.1 of Acanthosepion lycidas. Taxonomy (NCBI): domain Eukaryota; kingdom Metazoa; phylum Mollusca; class Cephalopoda; order Sepiida; family Sepiidae; genus Acanthosepion; species Acanthosepion lycidas. Next base: position 146,533 of record CAWVQA010000850.1, read on the forward strand.
TGACAGCTGTGCGTATCCCCTTTGGGTTTGGATTTCGTGTGTTTTATACACTTTTTCGTAAGAACATCGGCTCCAGAATTAAATTATTTATTTCTAATTTGTCCTAATAAGCCACGTGGTATGTCTTCTACTACGTCCGCACGATATTTTGGCAGTATCTGCCTAAATCCTAATGACTAATATAGCAACCTTTCTGATTTGTATTCTGTGGTTTTATTGGTGTGTTGTTTTAAGATGTAAGTACTTATTCAGTGTGCTTGTTTTATAAATATTGTATTTGATATTTTAGTGGACACGACAGTCTTTCTTTAATCGTGCGAATCCTGTATATACAGACCATCTTCATGCTTCTCTGTACAAGGCAAATATTTACAGTTCTACAGTTGTTTTTTGTATTATGTTCTCTCTGTGTTTCTCCGTCGATCATTCTTGGCCACCCTTCCGTTTTTTGCCATGGTCTGGTTGCTAGACAGCGATTCTTGATGTAGGGTTGATGTAGGTCTGCTTGTAACCATTGCACTAAGGCTCGTTGTTATCGCGCATAAATTTTGTTAATCAATTGTTGTCGGTTGACCCTTCGCAGATGTATAGATAGAACAACAAAATCAGATAGGTTCGCCTATCGTCCGGTTCACGCTCCTCCCTAGTCTTTTGGACAGGAGTAGAGGTTTATCCCTTGCTTTCTGTTTAGGATTGGGTTTCTGGTTCCTTCTAAAGTCTACTTCGTGATGCGAGCGATGGGTGAACCTTTTAACGCATAAAGAGACCTTCTTCTTCTTCATCCTTCTCCTCGTCCTTCTCCTTCCTCAGCCTTCTCCTCCTCCCCTTCCCCTCCTCTTCTTCCTCATCCTTCTCCTCTTCCTCCTTCTCCTCCTCGTCTTCTTCTTCTTCACCATCTTCTAATTCTTCTTGTCTCATACAACTCGACCAGGATTCTTTCTCCGTGTCTCTCTCCAAATCAAGAATCCTCAGTTCCACGGTTGTTTGCTGTATGATGCTCTTTCTGTGTTTCTCCAGTAAATCAACCTTAGGCACTTCCTCCGTTTTTTTTATTTTATTTCATTTTTTTTATTTTTTTGCCATGCTCTAGTTGCTAGACAGCGAATCTTGATACGGGTTGACGGTTTGCCCTTAAACCAATGCCGTAAGGCTCTTAGTTATCGCACATAAAGATTGTTAATTAATTGTTGTCGATTGTCCCTTCACAGGATCCTCCTCATTTCTGATGCGATGCATTCTTCTTGCATCCGGCATGTGTCTGTAAAACGTCCCCCACCCCAAATGGGTTCAGCCTCTTCACAGATTGTTTAGTTACTGCCATAAACCCTTCCGTAGAACAATATAGACAGAAAGACGGAATATGTTTGCTAATCGCCTGGTTTACACTCTTCCTAGGTATATTGTACAGAAATATGGACTTATCCCTTGTTTCCTGTTTAGGATTGGGTTTCCGGTTCCTTCTGAAGTAGGTATCTCCACTTTTTCGCTAGAAAACAACACAGCATGATGAAAAAAGGCCCCAAAATTGATAAAAACAAAGTTTTATTGTCAAAATGTTTATGTTATTATTAAGAGGGAAGACAAAAGCAATTTTTAATTATTTAAAAAAATTTTTACTCTTGAAATTTTGGTTAAAAAAAATTTTTACGCTTGAAATTTTGGTTAAAAATCTTGTTTTTTATGCGTCAACGGTGCAACAGAGCTGACTATGGAAAATTTAGCTCCTAATCAGCTATTTTTAGCCAAAAAAAAGTGAATCGACTCCAATCAATATATGTTCTGTTTGAAATACACTCACAGAGTATTTTGTTTACTCGAAATAGTGAAGTTACTCCTTTAGCTTTCAATTAAACCTAAAATAAAAGCTTCAAGAAAGATTTTTAATTTTTTAAATTCATTTTAAACCTTAGGTATCACGAATTATCGCGAATTAGTGGAGGTACCTCTTTTAAAGTCTTTTCATTCGTTTTCACTCCCAGTAGTCCCTTGCGTCTTAGTGGAATTATCGCCTTGCTTGGGGTGAAATGATAAAAAAAATCTATATATTGTTTCAAGCACTGTGGTTCAACCCTCTCCGGGTGTGCGGCTAATGTAATTGAATGAGAAATCGGAGACCCGAGTTCGAATTCCAGCCGGACTCGGTACATTGATTTGCACTCAAATAATTATGGGAAAGGCATGAATTTATCTTTTGTTCCTTCAGCTCTGGGTTAAGTAGTAGGATTTTATCTGGAAAACAATCGTTGTTATGCTTAAAAACTTGTTCAGGAAATATTCACTCAAAAAAAAAAAAAGAATTATTCTTACAATTCCAGAAAATATGATTAGGTTTAAATAACCCACGAAAGGCAAAGTCGTAAAGAAAAAAAATCAATTAATTAACTCTCTTCAGTGACTACACGGCCGTGAAGTGGGCCGTGAAATTTCAACCTTATGTAATGAGTAGGAAGCGGATATCGGTCTGGTTTAGTGCACTGAAAGAGAGTGTGTAGAAATTGGTTAAGTCGGAGTTTTTAACTTCTGTTAAATGGTTGGAGATTTTTATGTTCTTGACTTGCTAGAAAGTTATTTATTACTCATTGCTGAAACTGGTCTGAATGATTAGTAAAATAACGACATTACTCTTCTTTGTATTTCTTCTTTAATCGGGTGTATCTAGCTTATACATAGGAGTCACGGTGAAGTAATGGATAGCAGCTCGGATTGAGGAATCGGAGAGCCGAGTTCGAATTCCAGTCGAGTCCACTACATTCACTTATGTGCTAATAACCTTGGGAAAGGTATGAATCCATCTCTTCCCATCCCAACAATGGGTAAATAGCAGGACAAACTGGGTCCTATAGACTTGGGTGGTAACCAATCTAGGAGAAGGAATACTCTGAATTAAAACCCTGCAGCATTGACTCAATGATCCCGACTTACGAGCTAATAAGCTATGAATCCATCTTTTCTCCTCTTGGACTGGGTCCTGTAACTATAGATAAATAGCAGGACAGACTGGGTTCTATAGCCTTGGGTAGCAACCAATCTAGGAGAAGGAAAACTCTGAATTAAAACTTCCGATGATTCCGACTTACGAGCTAATAAGCTATGAATCCATCTTTTCTCCTTTCAAACTATAGCTATGGATAAATATGTTCCTGTAGCTATGGATAAATAGCTGGACAGACTGGGTCCTATAGCCTTGGGTCGCAACCGGTTTAAGAAAAGGAAAAACGCTGAATTCAAAGCCAGAAAGGGCTGGACACCATCAGGCTATCGTACACAGAAAACACCACTGATACTGATGCAGCAATATTTTTGGTGCACCCACGACCCTAGGGGTTACGGGTTAAAAAAATGTGCTATACAGCTCGACCACACTTCTTTTCCATGCTTCTCTGTCCAAGTATCCACACTTCCATCGTTGTTTTTATATGATTTACGTAGACCTCTCCGTTTTTGTTTTGTTTTTGTTTTTTTGTGTTTTTTTCATGCTTGAGAACGAATCTTGGCACAAGGTTGTTGGTTTGCCCTTAAACAATGCATAAGGCTCATAACTATCTCACAAAAAGCTTGTTAATCAATGGTTGTTGGTTGAACCTTCACAAGACGTAGTCGTTTCAGATGTGGTCCGTACATTTAGTACGCAGCATATATCTGTAACGAGCGCTTCTTGCTTAGTTAATGATTCCGCACTGTAGAACAATATAAAGAGAACCAGAGAATCAATTAATAGTCGACAATTTTGATATGTAACACTGAATCGTCGGTCCGTGGTCAACTCCAAGCTGCTGCGGGAAATTGCGATATTTCTCCTACCAGCGTTTTGGGGTTGACTTTTAGTCGCTGCCATCAACCTGTGTCTCGGTCGATCGGTGGTCGTCGCTGCCAGGCGGGATCCTTTGGTCAGGGTACCAAGTAGGATAGTCGGTCGATTTCAAACGGCTTCACACCAGATACAACCGGTTCGACACCAGCTCTGTCGTTCTCAGCTCACTTCCAATGTCTGGTTACCGAAGCAACTACTTCGATCTCAAGTCTAACCTACCCACGTTGTAATTTTGATCTTAGGCAGACAAGATCAATCAGGCATCGAGCTATAGTGTAAAATGAGTCTAAACTGGAGGTGATATCGCACAAGCGTAAAGAAAAGAAGCAAATAAAACCCCATGAGGTTCAAGTATGTTGAAAGAAACAAATCAACTTTTATCCGTCTGTTATATACAGGAGTGTGTGTTTTTCTCCCAACCCGTTTCTTCGGAGAGTGACACTTTTATACTTCTTAGGCAAGCTCTTCGTCTTCTAAGTCAACTAGTTTAGTTTTTTAAGTGCTGGCTTAGCTTCGTTCGTCAGTATAACTTGCTATTGGTAGGAAATGCGAAGTCGGAGGTTGTGGAATCACTCGGTCAGCTTCTGCGAGGCAACGCTCTGGTTCCTGCTACTCAAACTGCTGGACTGAAACTTCTCAACAACTGGCGAACTGCCCGAGGGCGTTCGCTTATATGGACATCGACCAAAAGCCGGTGCAGGGTTAGACGCTGCTTGGGGTTTTCGGTAAATCCTGATTGCTGGCTGGCTAGGAAAATTGATTACTTCCCATATTGGGAAAATTAATTACTTTTCATTTTGGGGGAGATCCCTTCGGTCGTGAGGAGAGGTTGCAGCATAGCTATCCTCCCAAACTCCCTCCTTTTCACATTGGTACTTCATATTAATTCCTTTCAGTGGGCGTTAATAATTTCCGTCTTTCTCATCAAATTTACCTCCGCCTATCACCATTGCGACCACTCGACCAATGGCGTCCCGGTCGCGCAGGTGTCGTTAAGCTGGCCTCATTTAAATTATAAACTAAAATTTTTGTTTACAAAATTCTCGTTCTGATCGGCCAAAATTCTTACGAATAACACATGGCTCTGTCCCTTAAAATCTCTGATATCTTCGACGCTCCTGGTCACTTTGCGTCTTCTTAACCCGTGCTTTTACAAACGACATCAATAAATTGTCAAGGTCAGCGGGAATCTTTGGATTCTCGGAAAAGAAAAATATATCTATTTATCTTCAAATCGGCAATTCTTTCGAGATATTTTCTCATGCCAAAATTCTATAATCAACACATGGCCACTTAAAACCATATCCTCGACGATTGGTTATTCTGTGTTTTTCTCGACCAGTACTTTTACAACGTCATCAATCAATGATATCTTGTTCTCGTTTTTTCTTTAACCAGTACTTGTACAAATATCATTAATCAATTGTCAAAAGCTCACATATGGCCGTTTTGGGAGTTCACTGTTTACGCCAATACTCGGTTTTTTGAGAAAAGTAACTTTTTCGGAAATAAAATAAAATATTTTTTATATCGAACGGGATATCTTTCGGGATATCTTCCTTTCGTTCTCAGTATTTCATTGTTTAATTTTTATGGTTAATTAGTTAATCAATTACCATAGCTAAATAGTGTCACAGATATGTTTTTTTAATTGCCAAAACTTGTTGAAGGCTATTGGCCGTCACTGTTTCAAATCGTTGAAGGAAGAACTGATTGTGTAACCAAGATATTTAAAGTCCTTTACTTCCTCGATATCTCTCCATTGGGCAATTTGATATCAGTGGTATTGGTGTTAAGCCCTAAGACGTTTGTTTTTCACTTAAGGATACAAAAGACGATTATCTTCCTTTGGTCGAGATAGTCATGTGACGGCCGCTTAGTGCCGTCACTTCATGTAGTGACGAAAGTGGTCATTCATTCATTCGGTTTATTGTAGCCAAGTGAAGTGGTTGCTTTTTTTAGCGCGGGCTAAGGGACCCGGGCTTAGGTTAAATCTGCCTTCCCCAGCAGCTTAGAAGACCGAGATGCCGTTTCCTTTTCGGAATATCTCTTCCTCAGATATAGAAAGAAATTCCGACTCTCAGTCCCCAGTTTTGGAAAGCCCAAGTCTCGCCGTTTCCAGTTCGCGGAATATGTCCTCGCTTGGGACATAGTAGATGAATCCGACCCGCTTGAATCTGGAGTCCTAAACATGGCTTCTCCAGAAACACAGAACTATCTCCATATTATATGTAAGACTCTATCTTTTTGTTCTCTTTCACCCCTGCTTGCTATGTAGATATATGTTATATTTTTCGCTGTGTGGGACACTTGTAAATATGTAAATATAATTTTTTGTATGTCTTAGTGGTATAAAAGTTTCTCTGAGAAAAAAGCATGTTTGTCATTCCTTTCAGCCATTCCGTTCAGTCCGTGAAATATGGTCTCATTATATCATGGATAATATAATGCGCATAATGGAGGAAATCCAAAAAGGAGGATAAACCTTTCTTTCATAGCTTTCCCATTATACATCCTTCTGAAACCTGATAAATCTAGCACAAGGAGCTGAAGGACATCTTCACAGGTAATTAATATTTATTTTGGATGTGGAGAAATCCCTACCCTTGACTTTATGTAACTTTATTTAATTAAGCGTTAATTTTAATATAAAATCTCGATTACGTTTACCACGTGAATAAATTAGGATTATTTTTTTCTTTTAATTTCGTCTTTAGGCAATAATTTCGGTTTATTTTCAGATATGGAATCAGAATAGATTTTTTTTTTTAAATAAATAGCTATAAAAGAAAATATATTTTTATGAACACTTGCCACATTTTTTTCTTTTCTTTGTTTTTTTTTTTTCGTAATTAGCATTCAATCATAGCAAAATAAGTTATTTTTATCGCGCTTCCACGCACGTATATTACATTTTATTTCATAAATATATGGGCTTAACTACAGTTTAGCGGGCCATAGCCTTAAAGGAATACAACGACTTAAATAAAATAGTTGACTAAATGAAATTGTTAAAAACACATACATCTTACTTATTATAAAAACCAGTTTGTGTGTGTGTGTGTGTGTGTGTGTGTGTGTGTGTGTGTGTGTGTACGTTTATATATGGGATCGGATTTCCTACATTTTTCAACCGATTTCAAGAAAACTTCACTGTACTACATAAAATTACCGTGCGGTGGTTCTGACAGGACCAAAAATTGGAAAAACACAATTGCTTTTGCACAAAATCAATTTGAAAACACGATTAAGAGGCATTAATTAAAGGGGGAAAACTCATATCGAGTTATACTTATAAAACCCAGGTTGTTTGTGAGTATGTGTCTGTGTTCGTTTATATATGGGATCGGATTTCCTACATTTTTCAACCGATTTCAACAAAACTTCACTTTTTTTTTTGCAGGTAGTGTTTCTTATTGTCTTGCACACTTTTTTCTTTATTTTTACATTCAGAATGCTTTAAGAATTCCATTTACAAGACAATTGTTTAGAATAAAATTCTATTCAATCGGTAGACTCATAACGATTGAAAACAATGTTTTTGTTTGAGTTTGGGTTTGACCAATTCGTAAAAAACAAAAAAAAAAAAAAAAATTAAGACATGCGTGGCCGTCAACCTTAAACAATAATCTTTGTCAGTTTTATTTTTCAGTCTTTATGATGGTCGATACTTGATCTATCTCTTACTGTTACATCCCTGGGCAACGCCGGGCTCTACTGCTAGTTGTTGATAATTGCGTTGACAAAGAATGGATTCAAAGATAACAAGAATAACAACTAAATATTTAAATAAAATAACATCACCTATTATTGTGCAATTTATTTTTTTAAAATCAGTTTATCCTCCTAAGCAGCGCAAGAAAGGCACTAAGGTTCAAGTTGTTGCTGTGTGTGAGAGAATATGAGAAAAACTACTATTAAGGAGAAAGAATAGTCAGTGGCGATTTTAGAACTCTGAAAGTGGAGGGAGGGCATTTGGGGACCGAGATTTTTCTGCGAAGGAGGGGGTGCGAATTCAAGACGCGTCTTTATTTTCATACTACACAACTATCGTATACACAACTTATGGATGAGTTTTAGTATATGTTACTTCACTAAGTTAAACAGAATAACTTTTCATTCATAGTAGCGGAGTTCTAATCTATTCTTGCCCTCTTTTCCACTCTCAAGCTGTTGGACCAAGTGGAGCGGTTGATATCAGTGGCATTGGTGTTAAGCCGTAAGACGTTTGTTTTTCACTTAAGGAAGAATGAACTTTTAAGTGAATGGCCGAAGTACGTTTCTGAACTTCTCAAAGCACATCATCTGTGAGGATACAAAAGACGATTATCTTCCTTTGGTCGAGATAGTCACGTGACGGCCGCTTAGTGCCGTCACTTCATGCAGTGACGAAAGTGGTCAGTCATTCATTCAGGTTAACTTCAAAACAAAATCAAAGGGTTAATACTAACGTCAATACTAGAAGAACAGTGTAATTTCTCTGCTCTGACCTTTTTCCTTTACAAAACTTAGAAAAGTGGGGAGGCAACCGAAAAGCCAGCCAAAATTCTGAGGAGGCATTAGCCCCTTCTGCCCGCCCCCTCTGTAGAATCGCCACTGAAAATAGTATAAGGACAGGAATTAAGAAGACAGAAAATAACGATTGCATTTAAATTTTTTAACTGTTGTCATATTTGAGCAAGAGTCCAAAAGCGTCTCCGCGTCCTTGTGGGTGACAAATTGTTTTCCACGCTCCAACCTCTCTCTCACAGGCGGGATGTGGCGAGATTCTCACTTCTCTATCGCTACTTCCATGGAAAGTGCTCGGATGGACTGCATTCCTTGGCTCCGCCTGTTCTAACTTTCACCCCCAGGTCCGGTCAAGTCATTCACACTGTAGAAAACCACCTCTGCTCCCTCTATATCGCACTGGTGAGAATTAAGTTCCACTCGAGCAGCTTTTTCTCGCGAACCACTGCTCTGTGGAACTGACTTCCAAGATGATTTTTCTCCGATCATTACAGTCTTAACCTGTTCAAGTCTAGAGTCAACCGTTTATCTTTCCTACCTATCCGCATAAACTGTACCTTTACCTTGAGTAGACCTCGGGCCTGTAAAAAAAAATCAAGGTTGTCTGGAAACCAAAAAGCCGGAAGAAAGTTCCATAGGCGAGAAGTGCGAGAGAAGAAACTGTTAGCATAGAACTTACGGCTACATCTAGCCATTTAAAATGATAGAGACCTTGCACCCACTCTAGTGCTTCGCTTAAATTCATAAAGTCTGGTTACCAAAGAGAAAATCTCATCAAAACAATTATATTCAACCTTGACGATAGATAAAGTAGTAACTATTGTTAAAGTAGTAACTATTGTTGTGTTGTGTGTTCAACGAGGCTTGAGGTGTCAAAATATTGTGACAAGATTACATCACTATTTTAGTCAATTAGGCTTATTCTGTTTAGGCAACTGTTTTATTCAGGGACAAGCCAATAAATGTTTCAAAATAAAATTGTTCTATGTACTTGATTTTTTTCTTAAGACAATAGTGTTCTTAATAAATCTTAAAAGCAATTAAAAGCTTTTCTAATTAAATAATGTCATAGTTTCATTGCATATTTATTTTACAATTCGGAGCGGATTTTCGGGAAATGAGTAGTAGTTTGAAAATAAAAATAATGTTGATTTACAATACATTCTCCAAGGAGTCCTGCTTTTAACTTTAAAAAAATTATACATATTTTAATTTCTCGAAATTTCATGAAATTAAGCAAATGGGGGTAAAACATATGTAAAAAATATATTTTTTAACCAAGATTTTGTAAAAAAAAAAAATTAAAAATAATTTAATTCATTTGTGAATAAGTCCTGAAAGTACCTTTCAGAAAGTTTCATTAAAATCTGGCAATTATTTGAGTTTTGCAAGAATTTCCAAATCAATGTGTTTTTCTTTTCACCTGAAAAATCACTAGGCTGCTGACGTAAAAAAACAAGATTTTTAACCAAAATTTCGAACATGCTACACAGGATTAGATTTTTTCTAAATAATGAAAAAATACTTTGGTCTTTCCTTTTAATAATAACATAAATATTTTGACGATAAAAATTTTTTACTAATTTTTTTTTTTTTTTTCAGTGAAAAAGTGGTAGTACCTATAAAAAAAGGAATGCAAATGTGAAACAAACAAGCCCGTCTCCAGTGTAAATAAATCATTTAGTTTCCTCTTAGTCTTATGAAAATGATTTCGTGTTCAAATTCTTACTTGCTGCACCCCCTAAAACATTTATGGCTATGGGTCTGGAAATAGTTTACTTTAATTAAATAAATTAAATTTAAAAGTAGAGACTGTTTGCAGTTTGAGGAAACAAAACTTGTAAATTAAATTTGTTTTATTATTTGTAGCTTCTTTTTAAGGCAATTTTTTCTTCCGTTTAAAAAAAATATTCTTTATACTTTTTTAAATCATTTGTTTACTTTTCATTTTCAAGTTCCACTGTTTCGTTTGATGTAGTAAATTCCTTTCTTATATTTTTTGTCTTTCTTTTTTTCCTTCTCTAACCTAATACCCATAAAAACAACATCACAGCTAAAAAGTATTTTTAGAAATCGCGAACTTCAAATACCGCATTTAATAGTACACTAGCCCTCGTCTTGTTTATGGTAAAACACGTCCCTGTCGCCTCCACCCTTATCTTCAAAGCCACAAGTAATTTGTGGATAGTGTAACTAATACTAACACTAATACTAACAGTAGTAGTAGTAGTGGAAGCTCATGAGTTTTTATTTCATCCATCTTACTATTCATTTTAGTATTTACAGCCTTAGAAATTAGAAAGAATAATGTTATTTTGTTTTTACCACTTAGGCATTTTTTTTTCTCTTTTGTTGACAGTTTTAGCTACTTTGCCATGATTATTTAGTTTACCATCTTTTTTTTTTACTGTCAAGTAAAAGTTTCAGCTTTTAAATACCAACCCCCGCAAAAAATGCAAGATCAAAATTACTTTTTTTAAAGTTTCTTCCATTCGTAAACAAGACTTTTTTTCTCAATCCTTCCTCTCTCTCTATCTATCTATCTATCTATGCAATTTTTCTTTTTTTTTCTTCTTTCTCTCTCTCTCTCTCTCTTTATTTTTCCTTCTTTCTTCCTTTCAATATTTCTTGGTCTCTTGTAGCGAAGCTGAGAATTACGCGGGAAACTCTGCTCCCTCTTTGGTCACGTGCTACCGCATGCGCCTCACATTCACTTATTTCCCGCGGAAATTCGTCACGTGGTCAACTTTGGCGGCTGATTAAGAATAGTGCCTTCTGATTGGTCAAAAGGCGGCCAACGATTGGCTGTCCTCTTTTGTGTATGTGTGTACGTTACAAAGTGAAAGAAGTCTATTTCCCTCTACCCACGTTATAATAATGTTGTACACATACATATAAAAATACGCACACGCACTCACAGACGCGCGCGTACACACACGCATGTATAAATAAATAAATATATATATAAATATATATATATATATATATATATATAAAATCTTCTTTTTCTCTCTCCCCCCCCCAAATCCTTCCTTAATGATCTGCTACCATTCTTATCAACCCAACGTGTACTCATGCTTGTCTCTGTGTGTGTGTGTGCGCGTGTGTGTAATATTTCTGTGTACGCGTTTCCAATACAAAGACTCCTCCCGCTTCTCTCTTTTTTATAGAACTGAAAAAGAAGCAAATAAGTGTAGGCCTTCACTTTTCTTCCATCGTTGTGGCTTTCGCTCTTAATTTACAACACTATTTTCAACGCGATGTACATTTATTTCAACTAAAACGGGATCGATTATTACAACAAAGAAAAGGGAGTGAAAAAAAAGAACCCTGAAAAAGGAGAACCTTAATGACTTAAACTTCACACATACATGCAAGAAAAAAATCTCACTTAAAAAAAAAGTAAAAAAAAGAAAGATTCAAATTTTTTTTTTTAATTTTAAAAATCTAACCGTCCACTTTTAAAAGGAGTTTACTTTTTAATTGTTTTTTTTTTAATTGATAAAAACTAATTCACGGGATAAATTTTTTTCTTTTCTCCCAACTCTTTTCTCCCGCAAGCTTAAAACGGATTTCTTGTTTGGTTTGTTTATTTTTCCCTGTGTCCATCTTGTGGACAATGTTAGCTGATCCAATGGAGACGGCCGCCGCACACCTTGGATTTACAACTCGATCAAAACGTCTCAAGATGGAAGCTGGAAATAATCAAAGACATTATGATGCTACCGGCTGTGGTAGAAAAACTCTTGAACTACAAGGTGTTATAGATGTTCTTAAGGAATACGACGATTATGAAGGGGGTATCAATTGCAGTATATGTGGTAAGAATCAATTTCTACACACATACATACACAGAGAAAAAAATTTCTTGCATTTCTTTAAAATGTTTTTATAAGATTTATTTCCTTGTTTTTTTTTTTTTTTTGTTGTTTTTTGTTTTGTTTTGTTAATAAATAACTATTATTAACCAAAAAAAATCTTTTTTCGAAAAGTAATTTTTTTTTTTCCAAATTTGTACCCAAACTGAAACAATAGTTTAAATTTCAGACAGGTGCTTTTTTTAACTTAGAAATACTCGGAACCCCCCCCCCCAAAAAAAGTCACAAAAAACCCCCACAAAAACCCAAACAAAAAACAAAGCTTACTCCGACATTTTCTTGGAAATTAATTTTTTAGCTCAATATTTTGTATAATTAATTCTTTTAAAAAAATAATTAAGTGTAACTTTTAAATATTTATTCTCTGTTTTTTTTTTAGCTTTACTAAATAAGTAAACACCAATTCATTAAAATTCACAATAGGGTCATTAGGGTTCATTGATTAGTTTAATTTTTATTTTGTTGACAAGGTCACGAGGTTTTCTTGTTTTGTGTTGAGGGGGACAAATTTCGCAGTAATTTTATTTTATAAAATAAATTTATGAGTTTTAATTTTAACTTTATTCGTTCATGTTTTAATAACAACTATCTTTTCTCTTGAAGCTTAAAATTGGTTTTACTTTCGAAGTAAATGAAAAAATAAAAGCTCGATTTCTTTGAATGAAATACAAAGCGATTCACTGTTGTTTTTTGTTTTGTTTTGTTTTGTTTTTAGTTTCTCTTTTGTGGATTTTTTTTAGGTTTCCCTTTGTTAAAAAAAATTGTTTCAAACGACTAGAAAGCAATTTCATTTAATTTTTTTTATTCTATCTGAAAGTGATCTCTCTAATGTTCATTTTTACAACAGATCGATTAACTTTTATTTTAATTAGAAATACTTTGTTAAATTAATATTTTTTTTTAATAAGTAAATGTAATGTTTTTATTTTGCTTCAAATATTTTTTCTATCATTGGATAATCGACTAATTTATTTAATTAAGTTCATCTATGGGGAAAAAAAAAGTATTTTTAATACGTATTTTTTTTTCTGTTTAGTTATCAAAAAAAATCGATTTGTTTGTTTTCTTTTTTTTTTAATAAATGTATTTGTTTTTATTGCCTAAGTTGTTGTAAATTACTGGATTACACATATATCGCTAGATTTATTTTATTTCGAATTCGTTTCTTTCATTGAAACTTGTGTTTTAAAACAAAATCCCCGAAATTGATAAATACAAGTTGAGATGAATGATTGCCCATTCACAAAAATGGTAACTCGCCATAAATGGGTCATCTAATGAATATTCATAAGATCATTGATGAATGTATTCGTGAGAGTGGGTGTGGGTAGGCATTCTAATGAATATTAAGTAGATCGATGTTGGTTAAGCGCGTGATAGGAATTTTTTTTGCGTGTGTGTGTATGTGTGTCTTTTTTTATCTCTCATTTTACTATTTCGTATATTTGATAAATATTTAACGTTTGTAAATGAATATTTGTACTTTTATACACATTTCCAATGTTATGTGTTCTTTGTGATCAATTTTTGTACTAGTTTTAAGGGATTTTTTTACATTTTCGTCAATTTCTTACGAACCAGTCATGTGCTTTTGCTGATATGTTCTCACACTCATATTGCAAATGTGTTCATTTTTAAATCCGATCGTGTTTGTGTATACAGTACACGGTGTGTATGTGTGTACTTTTTTTTCAAAAGTTAGATATGTTTGTTTCGTTTATTTTATTATATTTAAAAGAAAAAAAGGAAACAAAAAAATCATTTTTTTTTCTTGTTTGTGTTTTCTCTTAAATCAAACTGTTCGATCTAGATCTAGTGATCGATTTTTAAAATTGACAATGCACGTGCCTCGTCGTTTTCTTCTTTTTCTTCTTCTTCCATCGTCTTCCATCAATCAGCTGACTTGAGCATCCATTGTTGTTTATATGTCTTTGATAAGTGATTTTCTAAATTCTTGCTTTAAAAAAATAAACTCTTTTATTTCTTTTCTGATAATTTATTGTATTCGGTGTCTCTTTATGTTTTTAGAATTAGGAATAGCGTTACAAATAAGTACTTCACGGAAAATTAATTTTCTCTCTCTCGCTCTTTTTCTCTCTGTGTGTGTGTACAATATGTTTTAAATCTCAAGAATTTAAGATTGTAAGGAAATGACGAAAAAAACAAAACAATTATTACATTTCCGCTCCCACCCACATAAAAAGAATTTATTTACATTTTTTTTTATTTTGTTTATTAATTAATTTTAATTTTTTAATTAAAATTCTTAAACAATTCAAATTTAATTCTTAAAATAAGTCGTCTATTAAACAAAAATCACTAATTAATTAGCTTTACATGAGTGACTAAATAATACTAACATTTGTTTTTGTTATGTATGTGTGTGTGTGTTTGTATGGCGTTCGTTCGCTCATTCATTCATAAATTTTTAAAAATGCTACTTACAAAAAAGAGAAAATGAAATTCGATCATGTTTTTACTCAGCTGCATTCGTATCCTTGTAAATTCCGTATAACTATCCAACTTTATTTTGATTTTAATATCTTTTTTTTTTTAATATAACTTCACTTTAAAAACAAAATCTATCAAAATTGCTTTTGCTAGGAGGGGGTGCTAAAAAAAAAATATTTTGATTTTTATTTGGATCAATTTGTTTTCTGGAAAGATGATGACCAAATCTCCATTTTTGGTAACTTGTGATTCGTAAAGTTTAGAAAAGAATAATAAAAAAAAATAAAAATAAAAAAAAAAGCAATGCAAAGTGATTTCTCTCATTTTTTTAATTTTATTTCAAAGTCAATAATCAATTATTATGGTGATTATGTATGTAAGTAGCTTTGTATTTATTTATTTTTATTAATATTATATGCTGGTAAACACACTGAGATAGAAAAAGAAAGTAATAGGCTAAAAAAGAAAAATTTAATTGAAGAAAAAATGTTTCAAAAAATGTTTGATTTTCTTGTCATAACTTGTTCTGTAGCAAAAATGAAGTCTTTTCGAAAATTTCTTCTTTTTTTTTTTTAACTAGGTTATCGGCTTGACATATGAATAATCTCAATTTTGGAAGGTGCAGTCGTATATTTGTTTATTATTTAAACGTAAATATTTATATATATAGTTTAAAGTTTGTTTATTTTCGTTTAGTTTTCTTTTTCCTTTTACGTCTTTGTACTTATTTAACCTGAAAAATAATAGAAAGCAAGTTAACAACTTCTTTCTCGCTAATCTAGGTCAGACTCCCTGGGTCTTTTTTTTTTCTTCTTTTTTCAAATAACATGTCGTTGGTTGGAGGTAGAAAAAGATAAGTTTTCAATTCAATCTTCCAAACGTCTCTTTTAAAACTTCTAACTTTAGAATAAGTTCTTTATTCTTAAGAATTCGAGTTTTTTTGTTTTTTTGTTTTTTTTTTTTTTAATTTAGAGTGAGTCTGTCCCCCCCCCCCAATCCTCACCATGGCTACCTTAACCCCCACAAAATTGTAAGTTAAAATATAGTGTCGAAATTTGAATAAAGATTTTTCTGTAATAAAAATTTAAAAGACGTAGAAATATTTTTAGTAAAAATAAAAAAATAAAATAATAAAAATGGGGGGGGGTACTTTTTTATTGCCTCATCTCATTTAAATGATTTAATATTAAAATAAATGTTTTCCCTTTAAATGTTTCGCAATGTTTTTTTACAAACAAAAATCAAGTATTGCACTAAAAATGACTTTTAAGGAAAGTGAAAACATCTTTTCTACAGTACAATTTACTACACAGGAGTAAAGTATATAGTCATATGATCGAACGCAACTCAGTACAAGAGTTTGTCCCTCTTCTCTTTAGGAACATTTCTTTTAAGACTATTTTTGTGTTCTTTCCTATCTTTATTTCTTTACTAATTTGTGGAAAAAGGAATGACGATGCTGTCAAAAGATTCAAGAAAGGTTCATTTACAATGTTTCAAAATAGCTTTTTTTTAAAAGCTTTCTTTATCGCAAACAGATTGTTTCTAAAATCTTAGAGATGTTATGAAATAAAGAATATTGTAAAAAGAAATACATGATTGAAATCATGACTAAAAGATCTTTGTATTTTAAAATTTCATTTAATTTAAGGTTTTAATTTTGAAATTCACGTCCCTCAACTTAATTAAAATTAATTTGTTAACTTTAATTATTGTTTTAACTTTATGTGTGGGTGTGTGGCGGTTCTAAATTTAAAAATGATACCGACTACAGATTTACTTAAGTGTAAATTTTGATATCTCAAATTTTATGAAATTTAAATTAAATATCAATTTTGAATTTAAAACACTTTTTGTGGCTTAAAAACTTTGATTTAAAAAAAAAAGCTTTTTATATTTTTTGTTAGTTTTGATTTAAAAAATATCAAATTTTAATTTGAAGAATGTCAAGGAACAGTTGTTATTTTATTCTAAAAGATTAAAGAACAATACTGAAGCTATTTTAATTTTCTCCAAACCAAATTAAAAAACACCTTTTTTTCAATTCCTTAAAACTTAATAACATTTTAATAAAATTACTCTAAAATTTCTTCAAGACTTTTCAAAAATAATTTTTTTTATTGTTTTAGCTAATTTAGTAATTTATTTTAGAATACCTTAAGATGATTTTTTAAGCATTTTTCTAATTTTCTAATATTTTATTTATTTTCTCAGTAGTGAAATCGACAAAATAATTTTAACAGATTTTCAAAATTTACTTACATCATCATTCTACTTTTTTACAGATTTTTTTAATCAGAAAACAACGTTTTAAACGACAAAATGATCACTTAGTTAAACTTAGTGATTTTTGTCCTTAAAAACCTACGTTAAGTACTTAACATTTATACGCGAACACTGTTATTTCTTACAAAAAAAAAAAACAGATCTTGGGATTTCTCAAGAGTACATTATGCAATTATTAGGTTGGTGCAAAAATAATGACGTAATAATGTCGTTTTTTGACGTTAAAAAATACGTTAAAAAGCGACATTGAAACGAAAAAAAACATTTTTTTATAACTTAAAAAAATAAAATGACGAGAAATATTTTTCTAAGTTCTTTTTTAAGTTTAGCAAAACTCTGAGTAAAAATATTTTGGGTTTAAATTAGTCTTTCATTAAGTTAGAAATTTTATTAATTTTAAAAAATTTTTGCTGCTAAACGATATTATTTCTATTTTATTTTTTTTTATAAATTTATTTAACCAAAAAGTTAAAAATGTTTCTTTAAATGAAATTAATTAAAAAAGACTAATTAAGAAAAAAAAAATTTCCTTGATATTTAAATTTAAGAATTTACTTAGGATGACTGAATTAAGTCGTTTCGATCTTGTCGAAATTTAATTTTTTAAAAAAATGGTACAGAGATTATTTAACTACTTTTATTGTCTTCTATCACTATGCCATTCCAAGAGAATTTAAATGAAATCATTTTTCATTTATTGTCATGTGATTTGATCCAATTCACCCCATCACATTGAAACCTTTTCGATTTATTGAATATTTTATAATATATATATATTGAATATTATAACATTGAATATTATAATATATATATATATTATTGAACATTATAACATTGAATATTATAATATATATATATATATATATATATATATATATATATATATATATATTATTGAATATTATAACATATATATATATATATTATTGAATATTATAACATATATATATATATATTATTGAATATTATAACATATATATATATATATTATTGAATATTATAACATATATATATATATATATATTATTGAATATTATAACATACATATATATATATATTATTGAATATTATAACACACACACACACACACATATATATATATATATATATATATATATATATATATATATATATATATACCTTGAACGATTCAAGATAATTGATTAACAATGGACTTTTTTTTACAGGTTTAGAGTACATTTTCTTTTCTAGTTTGAACCGTTTAAAAATAATTCTTTTATATTTTTATGGCTATATTTAAAAAAATAAATAGAAAAAAAATAGAAATCGGCTTTCAAATAATTTTTTATCAAACAGAAAAAATTCGCAAAAAGAAAACTTACATGTTTTTTTGGAAAAAAATCACTCACTCCTATCGTCTTTTCGACAAAACTACTTTTAATGTAATATTTTTTTTATTGTTTTTGTAAAGCGCACTTGGCCTTAATTTTTTTTTACAGATTTTTCACGAAGCTTTTTCACAAAATTAGCATTGTTTTCTCGAACCTAAAAAAAATTAATGTTAAAATAAAAATAACTTTAAGAAGTTAAAAAGAAATAAAATCGTTTTTTTATGAAATATAAAATTTAGTTAGTAATATTAAAAAACGAAAACTAAAAGTAACCCAATTTTTAAGTTTTTTTGGAATATTCACTTTTTAGTTTTTTTTTACTTACACTTAAAAAGCTTTTCAGAATTAGAATTTATTTACTTGTCTTTATTATTTTATTATTTTATTCTTTATCATTTATTATTATTATTATTATTATTATTATGAATTGTTTTTATTATTATTAGGTTGGTGCAAAAATAATGACGCAATAATGTCGTTTTTTGACGTATTTTTTAACGTCAAAAAACGACATCATTACGTCATTATTTTTTTTTTTTTTTTGCACCAACCTAATAATATCGTTTATTGTTGTTGCTGTTCTTTATTTAATTTTTTTTAAGCTTTAAGGTAAAATTTTATTCCCGAAATAAAATTTATATTTTGTGTCAAATGATGTATTTCAGAATAGGACTTTTTTCCGATGGAAATAATAATGTTTAAAAATAAAAGTCAAACATTTTGTTTATTTAGAAATCTCTTTATTTTCATTTATAAAAAGCGAATGAAATTGAAGTCCGGGGGTGGAAATAGTTTCACTTTCAAAAAGAAAAGAAATCAAATTTAGATCCCAAATAAAAATAGGTGAGTTTTTGTTTTGTTTTTTTTTTTACTTTTACTGTTAGAAAAATATTAATTTAGTAATTAATTTCTAAAGATGAATTTTATTTATTTATATTATTTTCAGTTTTTTTTTTTTTTTTCCCCAGATTCATTCAAAATCTGTTTTTAGTAAACAAGAAATTAAAAAAAAAAAAAAAAATGAATGATCGTAGTTCTCACGAAAGTCGAGAGAATGTCATTCATTGCTGTCATGAAACACCAAAAAAGTATTGTCAGTGTAGGCGTGAGAAAGAAAGAAAGAAAGTCTGTTTTTCTTTCTTTCTTTCTTAGAAAGGAACTTCTTTTTTCTTTTTCTTTTTTCATTTATTTTTTTTATCAAAACAATATTTGACTATATTTAGAAAATATTTATCACTTGAAAAATAATTGTAATCTCTAAAGTTTAAACCTAAAAAAAATAGAAATATTCATCTGAGCTGTAAGAATAAGAAGATTAAGAATCTTTCAAGGCGAAATCTAAAGTTTAAAAAATCTGTTTCTTTAGCAAATTGTCTACAAAATAAATAAAAATTAAAAGAAATAAAATTAAAGAAATGGACAATAATAATAATGTTATACAAGTAATAATAAATAATATTAAATATTTTTATTATTACTAAATAATCGTAATAATAATTAGTCACATAATTTTAAAAAAACAAAACTTTAAAAAAATTTTCTGTTCCATTGATCGAAATCTTAGTAAATGAAACAAACAGCAAAATTTTAATGACTAAAAATAATAGTAACTAAATAATAATAATTAATAACTAAATAATAATAATAATAATAACTAAATAATAATAATGATTAATAAATGATATTAATAATGATAGTAATAAATAAGAATGACGATGATTTTTTGCCAATTTATCATTAGAATGGAGAAGTCACGAGATTCTGTTCTGTAAATGGTTTTGTTTAAAAGCTGACCTTTCTTTCTCATATTTCTGTTCCCTCTCCTCCCCGCGCACTCCGCTCAGGTTAACAAAGAAGGAAATTCACTTGGGTCCATTTCGTCATAATTTTTATTGCGACTTTCCCAAAGATGTTGCTTTTTTTTTTGTTTTGTTTTGTTCTTTTGTTTTTGTTACCGAAGGAGATTTTTCGGAAGGTAGAACGAGTAAAAGTAGATTTAATATTAAAAAAAAACAAATAAGAAAATGGGCACCTACTCCCGGAGGCTATTTGGTTCAAATAGCGAGTTCGATCATCACTCACTACCTTCTTCAGGACTGTGACACAACATTTTTTTTTTTTTTTTTTTCGATCTTGGACGAAGAAAGTTCTTCTGTTACTTTAATTTTTTTTTTTTTAAATTGGGAGGGGAGGTTTAATCCGTTTCCAAGTTTCTGGAAATTGTGTTCTTTGTTTTTTATATTCATTAGAAATGGCATGGCTGTAAAATTCTGTAAGATTTTGAAAGTGAAACTAAAAAATAAGGTTAGAAAGGATTTCATTTTGTACAGTTTTACGCGGTTAAAAAAGATGAGGAAGAAGAAAAACGATCAGGGATGGGAGAGTTTTTATCATCTCTTTTGTTAAAATCGAAAGGTGGGATAACACCTCACAAAAGACAAGTATTTTTAGAGAGAGAGAGAGAAAGACAAACTGACTATCAACAGATATGTATGTGTGCATGTGGATACATGTTTATATACATATATATGTATGTGTGTAGGGGTATATACATGTCGGTGTATAGGTATGAAATATATATATATATATATATATATATATATATATATATATATGTGTGTGGGGGGGGGTTATATATATATGTGTGTGTGTGGGGGGGTTGTGTGTGTGTGGGTTTATATATATATATATTTATGTTGGTGTTGATGTGTGTGTATATATCTATATATGTGTGTATATGTTTATGTATATGTGTGTATCTATATAAATGTGCGTATGTATGTATATGTGTGCATGTTAGGTGTATGTATATATATAAATGTGCGTATGTATGTATATGTGTGCATGTTAGGTGTATGTATATATATATATGCGTGTATGTATGTGTGTGTGTATGTATTTGTGTGTGTATATATATATGTATGTATGTGTGGGTGTGTGTATGTGGATGCGTACATGTATGTCTGTATGTATATATGTTTATGTATATATATATGTGTATATGTATATATATAGATAGTTATTTACATCTGTGTACGTATATGTGTTTGTATATATTTGCATGTGTGTATAAATATATATTTACATGTGTGCACATATATGTGTATATATGTATATATTTACATGTGTGCACGTATATATATGTATATATTTACATGTGTGAATGTATATGTGTGTATGAATATATATTTACATGTGTGAATGTATATGTGTGTATGAATATATATTTACATGTGTGAATGTATGTGTGTATGAATATATATTTACATGTGCGTATGTATATATGTGTATGAATATATATTTACATGTGCGTATGTATGTTTGTATATATGTTTACATGTGTACGTATATATGTCTGTGTGTATGTATATGTGTGTGTGCATGCATGTTTTTATATATACATGTCTATGTATGTATATCTATATATATTTGTGTATGTATATATATTTATTCTTATATATGCATAGACATATTTATTCTTATATATATATTTCTGTATGTATAAATGTGCATATGTCTATATATATATGTATATCTGTTTGTGTGTGTGTGTGTGTATATATATATATATATATGTATGTATATTTGTTTGTCTCTGTATATATATGTATATATGTTTATGTCTGTATATATGTATATGGGTGTATATATGCATATATGTGTATGTCTATATACATGTATTTAAATGTATCTGTATATGTGTATGTTATGTATATATATATGTTTATATGTATTTATATATATATATGTGTATATGGATATATACGTTTATATATGTATATGCCTATATGTGTGTGTATATATATATGTGTGTGTGTGTGTTTATGTATATGTGTATATGTATGTATATGTTTATATATGTGTATATATGTATGTTTATATGTATGAATATGTTTATATGTATGGATATGTTTATATATATATGTGTGTATATGTATATATATATATATATATATGTTTATATATATATGTGTATATGTATATATATATATATGTTTATATATATATGTGTGTGTATATGTATATATATATGTTTTTATATATATGTGTGTATATGTATATATATATATGTTTATATATATAAATGTGTGTATATGTATATATATATATGTTTATATATATAAATGTGTGTATATGTATATATATATATGTTTATATATATAAATGTGTGTATATGTATATATATATATGTTTATATATATAAATGTGTGTATATGTATATATATATATGTTTATATATATAAATGTGTGTATATGTATATATATATATGTTTATATATATAAATGTGTGTATATGTATATATATATGTTTATATATATAAATGTGTGTATATGTATATATATATGTTTATATATATAAATGTGTGTATATGTATATATATATGTTTATATATATAAATGTGTGTATATGTATATATGTATGTTTATATATGTAAATGTGTGTATATGTATATATATATGTTTATATATGTAAATGTGTGTATATGTATATATATATGTTTATATATATAAATGTGTGTATATGTATATAGATATGTTTATATATTAGATGTGTATATATGTATATAGATATATTTATATATATACATGTGTGTATATGTATATATATATGTTTATATATTAGATGTGTATATATGTATATAGATATATTTATATATATACATGTGTGTATATGTATATATATATGTTTATATATATACATGTGTGTATATGTATATATATATGTTTATATATATACATGTGTGTATATGTATATATATATGTTTATATATATACATGTGTGTATATGTATATATATATGTTTATATATATACATGTGTGTATATGTATATATATATGTTTATATATATACATGTGTGTATATGTATATATATGTTTATATATATACATGTGTGTATATGTATATATATGTTTATATATATACATGTGTGTATATGTATATATATGTTTATATATATACATGTGTGTATATGTATATATCTATATGTTTATATATATACATGTGTGTATATGTATATATATATGTTTATATATATACATGTGTGTATATGTATATATCTATATGTTTATATATATATACATGTGTGTATATGTATATATCTATATGTTTATATATATATACATGTGTGTATATGTATATATCTATATGTTTATATATATACATGTGTGTATATGTTTATA
>CAWVQA010000851.1:0-60084 GCA_963932145.1 Acanthosepion lycidas
AGAAATTTTGACAAAGTTATATTTAAGATTTTATGTTTTACACAACTTTTAATTACATAGCGATTTACATGCAAAATCTAGCTTTTTTCACTACTTTTTCAACGTTAGTTTGTAAATATAAATAATTCTTTGAAAACTTTAGAAAAACAATGAAATTATTGAAAATCGATTTGAAATCAAACAAAACTTATTGATTTTAACTAGTTTCAGAAGTTAGGACAAAGTTATATTTAAGATTTTATGTTTTACACAACTTTTAATTACATAGCGATTTACATGCAAAATCTAGCTTTTTTCACTACTTTTTAACGCTAGTTTGTAAATATCAATAACTGTTTGAAAACATTAGAAAAACGATGAAATTATTGAAAATCGATATGAAATCAATCAAAACTTATTGATTTTAACTAGTTTCAGAAGTTTTGACAAAGTTTTATTTCAGATTTTATGTTTTACACAACTTTTAATTACATAGCGATTTACATGCAAAATCAAGCTGTTTTGACTACTTTTTAAGGCTAGTTTGTAAATATCAATAACTCTTTCAAAACATTAGAAAAACGATGAAATTATTGAAAATCGATATGAAATCAATCAAAACTTATTGATTTTAACTAGTTTCAGAAGTTTTGACAAAGTTATATTTAAGATTTTATGTTTTACACAACTTTTAATTACATAGCGATTTACATGCAAAATCTAGCATTTTTCACTACTTTTTCAACGTTAGTTTGTAAATATCAATAACTCTTTGAAAACATTAGAAAAACAACGAAATTATTGAAAATCGATATGAAATCAATCAAAACTTATTGATTTTAACTAGTTTCAGAAGTTTTGACAAAGTTTTATTTAAGATTTTATGTTTTACACAACTTTTAATTACATAGCGATTTACATGCAAAATCTAGCTTTTTTCACTACTTTTTCAACGTTAGTTTGTAAATATAAATAACTGTTTGAAAACATTAGAAAAACAATGAAATTATTGAAAATCTATATGAAATCAATCAAAACTTATTGATTTTAACTAGTTTCAGAAGTTTTGACAAAGTTTTATTTCAGATTTTATGTTTTACACAACTTTTAATTACATAGCGATTTACATGCAAAATCAAGCTGTTTTGACTACTTTTTAAGGCGAGTTTGTAAATATCAATAACTCTTTGAAAACATTAGAAACACAATGAAATTATTGAAAATCGATATGAAATCAATCAAAACTTATTGATTTTAACTAGTTTCAGAAGTTTTGACAAAGTTATATTTAAGATTTTATGTTTTACACAACTTTTAATTACATAGCGATTTACATGCAAAATCTAGCTTTTTTCACTAATTTTTAACGCTAGTTTGTAAATATCAATAACTGTTTGAAAACATTAGAAAAACAATGAAATTATTGAAAATCGATATGAAATCAATCAAAACTAATTGATTTTAACTAGTTTCATAAATTTTGACAAAGTTTTATGACAAATTTTATGTTTTGCAAAGTTTTTAATTTCATAACGATTTCCATGCAAAATCTAGCTTTTTTAACTACATTTTCAAGGCTACTTTACAAATATAAATAACGTTATGAAAACATTAGAAAAACAATTAATTATTGAAAATCGATATGAAATCAATCAAAACTTATTGATTTCAAATAGTTTCATAAGTTTTGACAATTGTTTATTACAAATTTTATGTTTTGCAAATGTTTTAATTACATAGCGATTTACATGCAAAATTTAGCTGTTTTCACTGCTTTTTCAACGTTAGTTTACAAATGTAAATAACTTTTTGAAAACATTAGGAAAACAATTAATTTATTGAAAATCGATATGAAATCAATCAAAACTTATTGATTTCATCTAGTTTCATAAGTTTTGACAAATTTTTATTACAAATTTTATGTTTTGCAAATGTTTTAATTACATAGCGATTTACATGCAAAATCTAGCTGTTTTCACTACATTTTCAACGCAAGTTTACAAATATATACAACTTTCTGAAAACATTAGATAAACAATTAAATTATTGAAAATCGATATGAAATCAATCAAAACTTATTGATTCAAACTAGTTTCATAAGTTTTGACAATTGTTTATTACAAATTTTATGTTTTGCAAAGTTTTTAATTACATAGCGATTTACATGCAAAATCTAGCTGTTTTCACTACTTTTTCAACGCTAGTTTACAAATATAAATAACTTTTTGAAAACATTAGAAAGACAATTAAATTATTGAAAATCGATATGAAATCAAGCAAAACTTATTGATTTCAACTAGTTTCATAAGTTTTGACAAATTTTTATTACAAATTTTATGTTTTGCATTTGTTTTAATTATATAGCGATTTACATGCAAAATCTAGCTTTTTTCACTGCTTTTTCCACGCTAGTTTACAAATATAAATAACTTTTTGAAAACATTAGATAAACAATTACATTATTGAAAATCGATATGAAATCAATCAAAACTTATTGATTTCAACTAGTTTCATAAGTTTTGACAAATTTTTATTAACAATTTTATGTCTTGCAAAGGTTTTAATTACATGGCGATTTACATGTAAAATCTAGCTTTTTTCGCTACTTTTTCAACGGTAGTTTAAAAATATAAATAACTTTTTGAAAATATTAGAAAAACAATTAAATTATTGAAAATCGATATGAAATCAATCAAAACTTATTGATTTTAACTACTTTCATAAGTTTTGACAAAGCGTTATTAAAAATTTTATGTTTTTCCAATTTTGTAATTTCATAGCAATTTACATGCAAAATCTAGCTTTTTTCATTGCTTTTTCAACGCCAGTTTACAAATATAAATAACTTTTTGGAAACATTAGAAAAACAAAGAAATAATTGAAAATCGATATGAAATCAATCAAAATTTATTGATTTTAACTTGTTTCAGAAGTTTTGACAAAGTTATATTTAAGATTTTATGTTTTACACAACTTTTAATTACATAGCGATTTACATGCAAAATCAAGCTGTTTTGACTACTTTTTAACGTTAGATTGTAAATATCAATAACTGTTTGAAAACATTAGAAAAACAATGAAATTATGGAAAATCGAAATGAAATCAATCAAAACTTATTGATTTTAACTAGTTTCAGAAGTTTTGACAAAGTTATATTTAAGATTTTATGTTTTACACAACTTTTAATTACATAGCGATTTACATGCAAAAGTTTTTCACTACTTTTTCAACGTTAGTTTGTAAATATCAATAACTGTTTGAAAACATTAGAAAAACAATGAAATTATTGAAAATCGATATGAAATCAATCAAAACTTATTGATTTTAACTAGTTTCAGAAGTTTTGACAGAGTTTTATTTAAGATTTTATGTTTTACACAACTTTTAATTACATAGCGATTTACATGCAAAATCAAGCTGTTTTGACTACTTATTAACGCTAGTTTGTAAATATCAATAACTCTTTGAAAACATTAGAAAAACAATGAAATTATTGAAAATCGATATAAAATCAATCAAAACTTATTGATTTTAACTAGTTTAAGAAGTTTTGACAAAGTTATAATTAAGATTTTATGTTTTACACAACTTTTAATTACATAGCGATTTACATGCAAAATCAAGCTGTTTTGACTACTTTTTAACGCTAGTTTGTAAATATCAATAACTGTTTAAAAACATTAGAAAAACAATGAAATAATTGAAAATCGATATGAAATCAATCAAAACTTATTGATTTTAACTAGTTTCAGAAGTTTTGACAAAGTTATATTTAAGATTTTATGTTTTACACAACTTTTAATTACATAGCGATTTACATGCAAAATCAAGCTGTTTTGACTACTTTTTAACGCTAGTTTGTAAATATCAATAACTTTTTAAAAACATTAGAAAAACAAGGAAATTATTGAAAATCGATATGAAATCAATCAAAACTTATTGATTTTAACTAGTTTCAGAAGTTTTGACAAAGTTTTATTTAAGATTTTATGTTTTACACTACTTTTAATTACATAGCGATTTACATGCAAAATCAAGCTGTTTTCACTACTTTTTAACGCTAGTGTGTAAATATAAATAACTGTTTGAAAACATTAGAAAAACAATGAAATTATTGAAAATCGATATGAAATAAATCAAAACTTATTGATTTAAATAAATTTCAGAAGTTTTGACAAAGTTATATTTAAGATTTTATGTTTTACACAACTTTTAATTACATAGCAATTTACATGCAAAATCTAGCTTTTTTCTCTACATTTTAACCCTAGTTTGTATATATCAATAACTGTTTAAAAACATGAGAAAAACAATGAAATTATTGAAAATCGATATGAAATCCATCAAAACTTATTCATTTTAACTAGTTTCAGAAGTTTTGACAAAGTTATATTTAAGATTTTAGGTTTTACAGAACTTTTAATTACATAGCGATTTACATGCAAAATCAAGCTGTTTTGACTACTTTTTAAGGCTAGTTTGTAAATATCAATAACTCTTTGAAAACATTAGAAAAACGATGAAATTATTGAAAATCGATATGAAATCAATCAAAACTTATTGATTTTAACTAGTTTCAGAAGTTTTGACAAAGTTATATTTAAGATTTTATGTTTTACACAACTTTTAATTACATAGCGATTTACATGCAAAATCTAGCTTTTTTCACTACTTTTTCAACGTTAGTTTGTAAATATCAGTAACTTTTTGAAAACATTAGAAAAACAATGAAATTATTGAAGATCGATATGAAATCAATCAAAACTTATTGATTTTAACTAGTTTCAGAAGTCTTGACAAAGTTATATTTACGATTTTATGTTTTACACAACTTTTAATTACATAGCGATTTACATGCAAAATCTAGCATTTTTCACTAGTTTTTAAAAGTTAGTTATCAATAACTGTTTGAAAACATTAGACAAACAATGAAATTATTGAAAATCGATATGAAATCAATCAAAACTTATTGATTTATCTAGTTTTAGAAGTTTTGACAAACTTATATTTAAGATTTTATGTTTTACACAACTTTTAATTACGTAGCGATTTACATGCAAACTCAAGCTGTTTTCACTACTTTTTAACGCTAGTATGTAAATATCAATAACTCTTTGAAAACATTAGAAAAACAATGAAATTATTGAAAATCGATATGAAATCAATCAAAACATTGATTTTAACTAGTTTCAGAAGTTTTGACAAAGTTATATTTAAGATTTTATGTTTTACAAAACTTTTAATTACATGAAATTATTGAAAATCGATATGAAATCAAAAGTTTCAGAAGTTTTGACAAAGTTATATTAACGATTTTTATGTTTTACACAGTGTTTAATTACATAGCGATTTACATGCAAAATCTAGCTGTTTTCACTACTTTTTCAACGCTAGTTCACAAATATAAATAACTTTTTGAAACCATTAGTAAGACCAATAAATTATTGAAAATCGATATGAAATCAATCAAATCTAATTGATTTCATCTAGTTTCATAAGTTTTGACGAAGTTTTATTGCAAATTTTATGTTTTGCAAAGTTTTCATTACATCGCGTTTTACATGCAAAATCTAGCTGTTTTCACTACTTTTTCAACGCTAGTATACAAATATGAATAACTTTTTGAAAACATTAGGAAAACAATTAAATTATTGAAAATGGATATGAACTCAATCAAAACTTATTGTTTTCAACTAGTTTCATGATTTTTGACAAAGTTTAATTACAAATTTTATGTTTTTCAATGTTTTTAATTTTACAGCGATTTACATGAAAAATCTATCTTTTTTCACTACTTTGTCAACGCTAGTATACAAATATAATTAACTTTATGAAAACATTAGAAAAACAATTAAATTATTGAAAATCGATATGAAATCAATGAAAAATTATTGATTTCAACTAGTTTCATGAATTTTAATAATGTTTTATTACCAATTTTATGTTTTGCAAAGGTTTTCATTACATAGCGATTTACATGCAGAATGTAGCTGTTTTCGCTACTTTTTCAACGCTAGTTTACAAATATAAATAACTTATTGAAAACATTAGAAAGACAATTAAATTATTGAAAATCGATATGAAATCAATCAAAACTAATTGATTTCATCTAGTTTCATAAGTTTTGACGAAGTTTTATTGCAAATTTTATATTTTGCAAAGTTTTCATTACGTCGCGTTTTACATGCAAAATCTAGCTGTTTTCACTACTTTTTTAACGCTAGTTTACAAATATAAATAACTTTTTGAAAACATTAGAAAAACAATTAAATTAGTGAAAATCGATATGAAATCAATCAAAACTTATTGATTTCAACTAGTTTCATAATTTTTGACAAAGTTTAATTACAAATTTTATGTTTTGCAAATGTTTTAATTACATAGCGATTTACATGCAAAATCTAGCTGTTTTCACTACTTTTTCAACGATACTTTACAAATATAAATAACTTATTGAAAACATTAGAAAGACAATTAAATTATTGAAAATCGATATGAAATCAATCAAAACTAATTGATTTCATCTAGTTTCATAAGTTTTGACGAAGTTTTATTGCAAATTTTATATTTTGCAAAGTTTTCATTACGTCGCGTTTTACATGCAAAATCTAGCTGTTTTCACTACTTTTTTAACGCTAGTTTACAAATATAAATAACTTTTTGAAAACATTAGAAAAACAATTAAATTAGTGAAAATCGATATGAAATCAATCAAAACTTATTGATTTCAACTAGTTTCATAATTTTTGACAAAGTTTAATTACAAATTTTATGTTTTGCAAATGTTTTAATTACATAGCGATTTACATGCAAAATCTAGCTGTTTTCACTACTTTTTCAACGATACTTTACAAATATAAATAACTTTATGAAAACGTTAGAAGAACAAATAAATTAGTGAAAATCGATATGAAATCAATCAAAACTAATTGATTTCATCTAGTTTCAAAAGGTTTGACGAAGTTTTATTGCAAATTTTATGTTTTGCAAAGTTTTCATTACATCGCGTTTTACATGCAAAATCTAGCTGTTTTCACTACTTTTTCAACGCTAGATTACAAATATAAATAACATTTTGAAACCATTAGAAAAACAATTAAATTAGTGAAAATGGATATGAGCTCAATCAAAACTTATTGTTTTCAACTAGTTTCATAATTTTTTCCAAAGTTTAATTACAAATTTTATGTTTTTCAATGTTTTTAATTTCATAGCGATTTACATGCAAAATCTAGCTTTTTTCACTACTTTTTCAACGCTAGTTTACAATAGTTTCATAAATTTTAACAAACTTTTATTCCCAATTTTACGTTTTGCAAAGGTTTTCATTACATAGTGATTTACATGCAAAATGTAGCTCTTTTCACTACTTTTTCAAAGCGAGTTTACAAATATAAGTAACTTTTTGAAAACATTAGAAAAACAATTAAATTATTGAAAATCGATATGAAATCCATCAAAACTTATTGATTTCAACTAGTTTCATAAGTTTTGACAAAGTTTTATTGCAAATGTTATGTTTTTCAAAGTTTCTAATTTCATAGCGATTTACATGCAAAATGTAGCATTTTTACTACTTTTTCAACGCTAGTTTAAAAATATAAATAACTTTTTGAAAACATTAGAAAAACAATTAAATTATTGAAAATCGATATGAAATCAATCAAAACTTATTGATTTCAACTAATTTCACGAATTTTAACAAAGTTTTATTACCAATTTTACGTTTTGCAAAGGTTTTCATTACATAGCGATTTACATGCAAACTGTAGCTGTTTTCACTACTTTTTCAACGCTAGTTTACAAATATAAATAATTTTTGAAAACATTAGAAAAACGACTAAATTGTTGCAAATCGATATGTAATCAATCAAAACTTATTGATTTCAACTAGTTTCATACGTTTTGACAAAGGTTTATTACAAATTTTATATTTTGCATAGGTTTTAATTACATGGCGATTTACATGCAAAATCTCCCTTTTTTCACTACTTTTTCAACGCTAGTATACTAATATAAATAACTTTTTGAAAACATTGCAAAACCATTAATTTATTGAAAATCGATATGAAATCAATCAAAACTTATTGATTTCAACTAGTTTCATAAGTTTTGACAAAGTTTTATTACAAATTTTATGTTTTTCAAAGTTTTTAATTTCATAGCGATTTACATGCAAAATCTAGCTGTTTTCTTTACTTTTTAACGCTAGTTTGCAAATATAAATATGTTTTTGAAAACATTAGAAAAACAATTAAATTATTGAAAATCGATATGAAATCAATCAAAGCTTATTGATTTCAACTAGTTTCATAAGTTTTGACAAACTTTTATTACCAATTTTATGTTTTGCAAAGGTTTTAATTACATAGCGATTTACATGTAAAATCTAGCTTTTTCACTACTTTTTCAACGCTAGTATACAAATATGAATAACTTTTATAAAACATTAGAAAAACAATTCAATTATTGAAAATCGATATGAAATCAATCAAAACTTATTGATTTCAACTAGTTTCATAAGTTTTGACAAAGTTTTATTACAAATTTTAATTTTTTCAAAGTTTTTAATTTCATAGCGATTTACATGCAAAATCTAGCTGTTTTCACTACTTTTTTAACGCTAGTTTGCAAATATAAATAAGTTTTTGAAAACATTAGAAAAACAACTAAATTATTGAAAATCGATATGAAATCAATCAAAACTTATTGATTCCAACTAGTTTCATAAGGTTTGACATAGTTTTATTACCAATTTTATGTTTAGCAAAGGTTTTAATTACGTACAGATTAACATGCAAAATCTAGCTTTTTTCACTACTTTTTCAACGCTAGTTTACAAATATAAATAACTTTTGGAAAACATTAGAAAAACAATTAAATTATTGAAAACCGATATGAAACAAATCAAAACTGATTTACTTCAACTTCTTTCATAAGATTTGACAAAGTTTTATTATTACAAATTTTATGTTTTTCAAAGTTTTTAATTTCATAGCGGTTTATATGCAAAATGTAGCTTTTTCCACTACTTTTTCAACGCTAGTTTACAAATATAATTAACTTTATGAAAACATTAGAAAAACAATTAAATTATTGAACATCGATATGAAATCAATCAAAACTTATTGATTTCATCTAGTTTCATAAGTTTTGACAAGTTCTATTGCAAATTTTATGTTTTGCAAAGTTTTCATTACATAGCGATTTACATACAAAATTTAGGTGTTTTCACTACTTTTTCAACGCTAGTTTACAAATATAAATAACTTTTTGAAAACATTAGAAAAACCATTAAATTATTGAAAATATATATGAAATCAATCAAAACTTATTAATTTCAACTAGTTTCATAAGTTTTGACAAAGTTTTATTACCAATATTATGTTTTGTAAAGGTTTTCATTAAATAGCGATTTACATGCATAATCCATCTGTTTTCATGACTTTTTCAACGCTAGTTTACAAATAAAAATAACTTTTTGAAAACATTAGAAAACTATTAAATTAATGTAAATCGATATGAAATCCATCAAAACTTGTTGATTTCAACTAGTTTCATAAGTTTTGACAAAGTTTTATTACAAATTATATGTTTTTCAAACGTTTAAATTACATAGCGATTTACATGCAAAATATAGCTGTTTTCACTACATTTTCAACGCTAGTTTGCAAATATAAATAACTTTTTGAAAACATTAGAAAAACAATTAAATTAATGGAAATCGCTATGAAATCAATCAAAATTTATTGTTTTCAACTAGTTTCATAAGTTTTGACAAAGTTTTATTGCAAATTTTATGTTTTCCTAAGTTTTCATTACATAGCGATTTACATGCAAAATGTATCTGTTTTCACTACTTTTTCAACGCTAGTTTACAAATATAAATAATATTTTGAAAACATTAGAGAAACAATTAAATTATTGAAAAATCGATATGAGATCAATCAAAACTTATTGATTTCAACTAGTTTCATAAGTTTTTGACAAAGTTTTTGACAAAGTTTTATTACAAATTTCATGTTTTTCAAAGGTTTTGATTACATAGCGATTTACATGCAAAATCTAGCTGTTTTCACTACTTTTTCAACGCTGGGTTCCAAATATAAATAACTTTTTGAAAACATTAAAAAAACAATTAAATTATTGAAAATCGATATGAAATCAATCAAAACTTATTGATTTCAACAACTTTCATAAGTTTTGACAAAGTTTTATTACAAATTTTATACTTTTCAAATGTTTTAATTACATATGAAATCAATCAAAACTTATTGATTTCAACAAGTTAGTTGCGTATGTTTTGTCAAAGTTTTATTACAAATTTTATAATTTTCGAATGTTTTAATTACATAGCGATTTATATGCAAAATCTTGCTGTTTTCACTACTTTTTCAACGCTAGTGTGAAAATATATATAACCTCTTGAAAACATTAGAAAAACAATTAAATTATAGAAAATCGCTATGAAATCAATCAAAACTTATTGATTTCAACTAGTTTCATAAGTTTTGACAAAGTTTTATTACAAATTTTATTTTTTTCAAAGGTTTTAATTACATAGCGATTTACATGCAAAATCTTGCTGTTTTCACTACTTTTTCAACGCTAGATTACAAATATAAATAACCTTTTTGAAAACATTAGAAAAACAATTAAATTATTGAAAATCGATACGAAATCAATCAAAACTTATTGATTTCAACAAGTTAGTTGCGTATGTTTTGTCAAAGTTTTATTACAAATTTTATAATTTTCGAATGTTTTAATTACATAGCGATTTATATGCAAAATCTTGCTGTTTTCACTACTTTTTCAACGCTAGTGTGAAAATATATATAACCTCTTGAAAACATTAGAAAAACAATTAAATTATTGAAAATCGATATGAAATCAATCGAAACTTATTGATTTCAACTAGTTTCATATGTTTTGACAAAGTTTTATTACAAATTTTATAATTTTCAAATGTTTTAATTACATAGCGATTTACATGCAAAATCAAGCTGTTTTCACTACTTTTTCAACGCTAGGTTACAAATATAAATAACTTTTTGAAACATTAGAAAAACAATTAAATTATAGAAAATCGATATGAAATCAAACAAAAGTTATTGATTTCATCTAGTTTCATCAGTTTTGACGAAGTTTTATTACAAATTTTATGTTTTGCAAAGTTTTCATTACATAACGATTTACATGCAAAATCTAGCTGTTTTCACTACTTTTTCAACGCTAGTTTACAAATATAAATCACTTTTTGAAAACATTAGAGAAACAATTAAATTATTAAAAATCGTTGTGAAATCAATCAAAGCTTATTGTTTTCAACTAGTTTCATATGTTTTGATAAATTCTTATTACAAATTTTATGTTTTTCAAAGGTTCTAATTACATAGCGATTTACATGCAAAATCTAGCTGATTTCAGTCGTTTTTCAACGCTCGTTTCCCAATATAAATAACTTTTTGAAAACATTAAAAAACAATTAAATTATTGAAAATCGATATGAAATCAATCAAAACTTATTGATTTCAACTAGTTTCATAAGTTTTTGACAAAGTTTTTGACAAAGTTTTATTACAAATTTTATGTTTTTCAAATGTTTTAATTACATAGCGATTTACATGCAAAATCTATTTGTTTTCTCTATTTTTTCAACGCTAGGTTCCAAATATAAATAACTTATTGAAAACATTACAAAAACAATTAAATTATTGAAAATCGATATGAAATCAATCAAAACTTATTGATTTCAACTAGTTTCATGTTTTGACAAAGATATATTACAAATTTTATGTTTTGCAAAGTTTTTCATTACCTAGCGATTTACATGCAAAATCGAGCTGTTTTCACTACTTTTTCAACGCTAGTTTACAAATATAAATAACTTTTTGAAAGCATTAGAAAAACTATTAAATCATTAAAAATCGATATGAAATCAATCAAAACTTATTCATTTCAACTAGTTTCATAAGTTTTGACAAAGTTTTATTACAAATTTTATTTTTTTCAAAGGTTTTAATTACATAGCGATTTACATGCAAAATCTTGCTGTTTTCACTAATTTTTCACCGCTAGTTTGAAAATATAAATAACCTCTTGAAAACATAAAAAAACAATTAAATTAATGAAAATCGATATGTAATCAATGGAAACTTATTCATTTCAACTAGTTTCATAAGTTTTGACAAAGTTTTATTACAAATTTTATTTTTTTCAAAGGTTTTAATTACATAGCGATTTACATGCAAAATCTTGCTGTTTTCACTACTTTTTCAACGCTAGATTACAAATATAAATAACCTTTTTGAAAACATTAGAAAAACAATTAAATTATTGAAAATCGATATGAAATCAATCAAAACTTATTGATTTCTACAAGTTAGTTGCGTATGTTTTGTCAAAGTTTTATTACAAATTTTATAATTTTCGAATGTTTTAATTACATAGCGATTTATATGCAAAATCTTGCTGTTTTCACTACTTTTTCAACGCTAGTGTGAAAATATATATAACCTCTTGAAAACATTAGAAAAACAATTAAATTATAGAAAATCGCTATGAAATCAATCAAAACTTATTGATTTCAACTAGTTTCATAAGTTTTGACAAAGTTTTATTACAAATTTTATTTTTTTCAAAGGTTTTAATTACATAGCGATTTACATGCAAAATCTTGCTGTTTTCACTACTTTTTCAACGCTAGATTACAAATATAAATAACCTTTTTGAAAACATTAGAAAAACAATTAAATTATTGAAAATCGATATGAAATCAATCAAAACTTATTCATTTCAACAAGTTAGTTGCGTATGTTTTGTCAAAGTTTTATTACAAATTTTATGTTTTTCAAAGGTTTTAATTACATAGCGATTTACATGCAAAATCTAGCTGTTTTCACTACTTTTTCAACGCTAGGTTACAAATATAAATAACTTTTTGAAAACATTAGAAAAACAATTAAATTATTGAAAATCGATATGAAATCAATCGAAACTTATTGATTTCAACTAGTTTCATATGTTTTGACAAAGTTTTATTACAAATTTTATAATTTTCAAATGTTTTAATTACATAGCGATTTACATGCAAAATCAAGCTGTTTTCACTACTTTTTCAACGCTAGGTTACAAATATAAATAACTTTTTGAAACATTAGAAAAACAATTAAATTATAGAAAATCGATATGAAATCAAACAAAAGTTATTGATTTCATCTAGTTTCATCAGTTTTGACGAAGTTTTATTACAAATTTTATGTTTTGCAAAGTTTTCATTACATAACGATTTACATGCAAAATCTAGCTGTTTTCACTACTTTTTCAACGCTAGTTTACAAATATAAATCACTTTTTGAAAACATTAGAGAAACAATTAAATTATTAAAAATCGTTGTGAAATCAATCAAAGCTTATTGTTTTCAACTAGTTTCATATGTTTTGATAAATTCTTATTACAAATTTTATGTTTTTCAAAGGTTCTAATTACATAGCGATTTACATGCAAAATCTAGCTGATTTCAGTCGTTTTTCAACGCTCGTTTCCCAATATAAATAACTTTTTGAAAACATTAAAAAACAATTAAATTATTG
This sequence comes from Acanthosepion lycidas, assembly GCA_963932145.1. Classification (NCBI taxonomy): domain Eukaryota; kingdom Metazoa; phylum Mollusca; class Cephalopoda; order Sepiida; family Sepiidae; genus Acanthosepion; species Acanthosepion lycidas. The sequence continues at coordinate 13,577 of CAWVQA010000851.1, forward strand.
AAAATCGATATGAAATCAATCAAAACTTATTGATTTCAACTTGTTTCATATGTTTTGACAAAGTTTTATTTCAAATCTAATGTTTTCAAATTTTTTAATTACATAGCGATTTACATGCAAAACCTAGCTGTTTTCACTACTTTTTCAACGCTAGTTTGCAAATATAAATAACTTTTTGAAAACATTAGTAAAACAATTCAATTATTCGAAATCGATATAAAATCAATCAAAACTTATTGTTTTCAACTAGTTTCTTAAGTTTTGACAAAGTTTTATTACAAATTTTATGTTTTGCAAAGGTTTTCATTACATAGCGATTTACATGCAAAATCTAGCTGTTTTCACTACTTTTTCAACGCTACTTTGAAAACATAAATAACCTCTTGAAAACATATGAAAAACAATTAAATTATTGAAAATCGGTATGAAATCAATCAAAACTTATTGATTTCAACTAGTTTCATGAGTTTTGACAAAGTTTTATTACTAATTTTATGTTTTTCGAATGTTTTAATTACATAGCGATTTACATGCAAAATCTAGCTCTTTTCAGTACATTTTCAACGCTAGTTTGAAAATATAAATAACCTCTTGAAAACATTAGAAAAACAATTAAATTATTGAAAATCTATATGAAATAAATCGAAACTTATTCATTTCAACTAGTTTCATAAGTTTTGACAAAGTTTTATTACAAATTTTATGTTTTTCAAAGGTTTTAATTACATAGCGATTTACATCCAAAATCTAGCTGATTTCAGTCGTTTTTCAACGCTCGTTTCCAAATATAAATAACTTTTTGAAAACATTAAAAAACAATTAAATTATTGAAAATCGATATGAAATCAATCAAAACTTATTGATTTCAACTAGTTTCATATGTTTTGACAAAGTTTTATTACAAATCTAATGTTTTCAAATGTTTTAATTACTTAGCGATTTACATGCAAAATCTAGCTGTTTTCACTACTTTTTCAACGCTAGTTTGAAAACATAAATAACCTCTTGAAAACATTAGAAAAACAATTAAATTATTGAAAATATATATGAAATCAATCAAAACTTTTTGATTTCAACTAGTTTCATGAGTTTTGACAACGTTTTATTACAAATATTGTGTTTTTCAAAGTTTTTAATTGCATAGCGATTTACATGCAAAATAAAGCTGTTTTCACTACTTTTTCAACGCTAGGTTACAAATATAAATAACTTTTTGAAAACATTAGAAAAACAATTAAATTATAGAAAATCGATATGAAATCAAACAAAAGTTATTGATTTCATCTAGTTTCATCAGTTTTGAAGAAGTTTTATTACAAATTTTATGTTTTGCAAAGTTTTCATTACATAACGATTTACATGCAAAATCTAGCTGTTTTCACTACTTTTTCAACGCTAGTTTACAAATATAAATCACTTTTTGAAAACGTTAGAGAAACAATTAAATTATTAAAAATCGTTGTGAAATCAATCAAAGCTTATTGTTTTCAACTAGTTTCATATGTTTTGATAAATTCTTATTACAAATTTTATGTTTTTCAAAGGTTCTAATTACATAGCGATTTACATGCAAAATCTAGCTGATTTCAGTCGTTTTTCAACGCTCGTTTCCCAATATAAATTACTTTTTGAAAACATTAAAAAACAATTAAATTATTGAAAATCGATATGAAATCAATCAAAACTTATTGATTTCAACTTGTTTCATATGTTTTGACAAAGTTTTATTTCAAATCTAATGTTTTCAAATGTTTTAATTACATAGCGATTTACATGCAAAACCTAGCTGTTTTCACTACTTTTTCAACGCTAGTTTGCAAATATAAATAACTTTTTGAAAACATTAGTAAAACAATTCAATTTTTCAAAATCGATATGAAATCAATCAAAACTTATTGTTTTCAACTAGTTTCTTAAGTTTTGACAAAGTTTTATTACAAATTTTATGTTTTGCAAAGGTTTTCATTACATAGCGATTTACATGCAAAATCTAGCTGTTTTCACTACTTTTTCAACGCTACTTTGAAAACATAAATAACCTCTTGAAAACATATGAAAAACAATTAAATTATTGAAAATCGGTATGAAATCAATCAAAACTTATTGATTTCAACTAGTTTCATGAGTTTTGACAAAGTTTTATTACTAATTTTATGTTTTTCGAATGTTTTAATTACATAGCGATTTACATGCAAAATCTAGCTGTTTTCTCTACTTTTTCAACGCTAGTTTACAAATATAAATAACCTCTTGAAAACATTAGAAAAACAATTAAGTTATTGAAAATCGATATGTAATCAATCAAAACTTATTGTTTACATTTAGTTTCATGAGTTATGACAAAGTTTTATTACAAATTTTATGTTTTGCAAAGGTTTTCATTACATTGCGATTTACTGCAAAATCTAGCTGTTTTCAGTACTTTTTCAAATCTAGTTTGAAAATATAAATAACCTCTTGAAACATTAGAGAAACAATTAAATAGTAGAAAATCGATATGAAATCAATCAAAACTTATTGATTCTTAGTTTCATAAGTTTTGACAAAGTTTTATTACAAATTTTATGTTTTGCAAAGTTTTTAATTACATAGCGATTTACATGCAAAATCTTGCTGTTTTCACTACTTTTTTAACACTTGTTTGCAAATATAAATAACTTTTTGAAACATTAGAAAAACAATTAAATTATTGAAAATCGATATGAAATCAATCAAAACTTATTGGTTTCAACTAGTTTCATAAGTGTTGACATAGTTTTATTACAAATTTTATATTTTGGAAAGTATTTCATTACATAGCGATTTACATGGGGGGTGGAGTTTTGAATTGATGATTAGTCAAAAAGTCTTCCTCTCCATCCCCAACTGTCTGGATTTCGATGGCCAGAAGATGCCGATAATAGTGTCGGGTCGAAAACCGTCATGCTTTATGTGTGGAAATTTTGGTCACCTTTCCTCTTCCTGCACAGAGCAGAAGGCCTCTGTAGTTCTGGCCACCGGCCAACCAAACCCCCTTTGGTCGAGTCTGTTAAAGCCGTCTCGCCTGTAGTGGGCATACCTGCGACCAGGCCCGGTGTGGAAAATCCCCAGGTCGGGTCTAAATCTCAGCCCCCATTCCCCGAAAACCTTTGCCCGCCTCTAGTGCGGTTAGGGAGAATGAAGAGGTGGAATGGCAGGTCGTGGGTAAGGCGAAAGGGAAGACCCAGTCCTACACCCAAAACAGGAACAGACACAGACAGCCCCACTCCCTCAACCAGTGCTAAGGGCGACTCTCCGGTCAGCTATTCAGCAAAACTGAGAGTGGAAATGTTTAAATATGAACCTTCGTTCGAAAAATAGGAAAAATTACTGCAACTACAGTAGTCTTTAAAACGAAGTAATAAGGAAAAAAATCTGGCATCTCCCGTTCGGCACCGTCTTCCCCTGTCCTAAAACAGCACCCTAGAGTACCTCCTCCAATTCTCAAATCCTCAGGGAAAGTCGAATCTCAGATGACAACATTGAAGAAAACATCTAAATCTTCATCTCCCATCCCTTCCCCAAAGATGTCTCCTAAGAAAACACCCATTAATTTCCCCCATAAAACTGAGAAAATTGAAAGACAACGCAGTCCTTCATCCGATTCACCTGATGAATTAGTGGAAAAAAAGAAGAAACCAAAACCCATTTACAATACAGGGGAAGACGTGTGCCGAATCGCGAAAGACGTGGAAAAAAAGGCATCAATATATGGCAAAAAAGTTGAAAACATGAAAACTCTTATAAAATTCCGCAAAATTAATAATTTGGACGTAGAGGACTCTCGTAATTTTCCAAAGGCAAAGAAGGGTCCTAACCGTTGTCCGATCTGGTGTTCCTGGTAAACATATCTGGGCAATGATGGCAGAGTGCAACGAAAATTTCGGATGTTTCCCGCCAATGGCTTGCTTCGAGGATGACGCCGTGAATAAATTGCAGCAATTTTGTTCAGGGAGGTTCCCAGTTTTTGTTCACCCCTCCCTGTATAGAGCCTTGAAGTAAACTTTCCCCTTGGACATTGGCGGCCTGTCTCCTGATGGTTCCATCAAGAGTGAGATGGGTACTGGTTCATTGGGAGAGGCCGTCGGTGTCCTGACCCCGACCATGTTCAATGCAGGAGAGCAACCCTAATCGGTTTTCATCATGTCTCTCAGGTTAGCAAGTCTGAATGCCCGAGGCCCGAGGCCTGAAGTCGGAGTCTCGCAGGGCGAGGCTCTCTCGTGACCTTCAGCGTCTTGGGGTGAATATTTGTTGTATACAAGAGACCCGTTTTTCTATTCATGACTATGAGAACATACTGTCTAGGGGGTTCTCTCTCTTTTCAGCTTGTTCGAGGTGTCTCTTGGCTGGTAAGCAAGTGTTTGAAGGCTGCGTGTGTTCTTGTCTTCGCGGATCCGGCGGGTAGGCTTTGTATGTTGGATGTTACCATAAAGGATAAGGCTCTTCGTCTCATTGGGGTTTATGCGCCCAATGTCCATTCTGAGCGGCCTGCATTGTTTCGGCAGATCGAGCCGTTTTTGACGACATCACGGCGGGTAGTTTTAATGGGTGATTGGAATGCCGTCCTTGATCCCGATATAGATCGTATAGGGCCAAATTCGGGTACTAACAACCAAGGCGTTAAACAGTTTCGGGACTTTATCGACGGGTTTGATCTTGTCGATAGGTAACGGAACGAACACCCTCGGAAAGTAGTGTGGACTTGGACTAATAGTGGCGGCTTGGCTAGTTATCTAGACCGAGTCTTAGTTAAGAGAGTCGAGGTAGGGCTTTTAGGGTGTCCAAGTTTCCATGAGATAGTTTATATGGATCATAGGCTTGTCCGGGTCCGTGTAAACTTAGATAAACCTAGGGTTAGGATGGCTGGCTACTGGAAATTAAATTCATCATTATTTGGTGAGCAAGATTTCCGGGACCAGCTGCTACTAATGATACAGAGGGAACTGACGGGAGCGGTTATAGGAAATGCCTGGTGGGATAATTTAAAATGCAAAATTAGAACGTTTGCTGCTGATTATAGTCGTCGGCTCAATCTAGATAGATTAGCGGCGCAAACGGCTTTAGAAGAGAAGGTCGATCGGGCGGTTAAATCCCGTGTTAGTGGGGACATAGCCATAGCTAAGGCGGAGTTGGCCTCCTTGCATATCAAGAAGGATCATGCTCTGGTAGTTAGGGCTAGGTTAAAAAGAATGTCCTCTGAGGCAACGAATATGGCCGTTGAATTGCGCGCAGAGGAAGCTCGGAATGCATCACGTCGACATATCTCATGCGTCACATTGCCGGATAAGCGATCTGTGACTACAAACGAGGGCATATGCGAGGCTTTTCGTGACTACTTTCAGGAGCTTTTTACCAGGGAGCCCGGTCTGAGCCCTGCTCAGTTCGACGCCTATTTAGCTGACTTTCCCTGCCTCGAGGCAGCTGAAGCAGCTAGGTGTGAGGGTCCTATTACAGAGTCGGAAATCTGGGAATCGTTGAAACAGGTTGGCTTGGACAAGTCTCCGGGATTAGATGGTCTTCCGTACGAAGTGTACTTGAGGCAGTCGCCCGTTTTTGTTCCGCTGCTGGCACTGATTTTCGGCAACTGGATGAAGCAGGGGTCTATACCCCAACGCTTCACCAGGGGCGTGATCAAGTTGTTACGCAAGGACAAAAACGGTGGGGATGGGTTAGGTAACTTTCGCCCATTAACTATGTTAAACACAGAGTTAAAGATTTTGGCTAAGATCTTGGCTAACCGTTTGCAGGTTGTCCTATCTCGTCTGATTGGCTCTGAACAGACCTGTGCTGTGAAGGGTAGGTCGATTCAGGATAATCTTCATATGGTACGCCTGATCATCGAGCAAGTCGACAGTGAAGCCGCGCTGATCAATTTAGATCAGTCCAAGGCCTTCGATAGGGTTGACCATCGTTTTCTGGAGGCTGTTCTTTCGACGGCCGGTTTCGGGCCGTACTTTCGCACCTGGATCCGACTTCTGTATGCGACTCCCGGTGCGCTGGTGGAAGTGAATGGGGTACGATCGGAGCCTTTCGTATTGTCTCGCTCCATTCGTCAAGGTTGTCCGCTGTCGCCTTTGCTTTACGTTCTTGCGTTGGAGCCTTTCCTTCGCAAGTTAAAGGCGAATCCGGTCCTACGCGGAATTGCCCTGCCCGGTGGTAGCATATCGGCCAAGTATTCTGCCTATGCTGACGACGTTTCGGCTCTTGTGTCGAGCCGAGCCGAGATTGACGAAGTCAGCAAAGAAATCAGTTGTTATGAGATGGTGACAGGGGCCAAGATCAACTGCGATAAGCCTGTTGGCTTGCGGTTGGGTGCGTGGAAGGGAGTTTCTCTTCCCGGACCTTTCCACTGGACGGATGGACCGATCAAGATTCTCGGCGTCTGGTTCGGTCCTGATCTCCAGTTGGAAATGAATTGGTCGGAGGTGCGAGGGAAGGCCGAGACCGCAATTAATTTGTGGTCTCGGAGGAATCTTTCCTTAAAGGGGAAGGCGGAAGTTTGTGTTGCACACATCTACCCAATTCTCCTTTACCGACTCTCGGTGCTTCCACTTCCGTGGCGTTAGTGAGGCTCTTGTTCTCCTTCTTGTGGGCAGGCAAGGCCGCCAGAGTCACTCGGGGTATCTGTTGCCTTCATCCTTATGAAGGCGGTCTGGGCATGCCAAGCATTGAGATTCGTCAACATATGCTTCGCATTAGATTTCTAGACCGAATGTGTCGCGACTCGGATGAGGACGGCGCCTTCTGGAAGGAAGACGCCCGTAAGAACTTCCCATCCCTGAGAAGTGTGCACTCGTGCGAGGAAGAGGGCAATCGTTTACCCTGAGACCTTCTATCGCGAATGTCGACTTGCTCTGAAGCGACTCTTAAGGGCGTCGGATGGCCTCTCCAACGTCCAATCGTTATCTCTTAGGGCATTACATCAAGTGTTAGTCAGGGGGTCCGTTCATGATAATCTGATTGAGAGTCTCGGTCTTACGAGGCAGGAGGCTCGCTCAATATGGACTTGGTCGCCCTGGTTGAAATGTCTCAATAACGATGAGGCATCACTCACCTGGCTGGTGATTCGTGGGGCCCTCTGGGTCGCCAAGAGACTCTGCTCAGCTGGCTTGGAGATTTCTCCAAACTGCCGACGTTTTAGTGGGGAGGTCGAGACCTTGGGTCACGCCTTCTTTCATTGCAGCCAGGTAGTGCCGTTGTGCAAGTTTGTTGAAGGCCTCATGGTCCGCATGCTGCAGGGAAAGTTCTTTGTCCTTCAGTCCGTTTCCGTTTGTAGCAATGTGGCACCGCGGATGACAAGGGCTGAACAATATGAGTCGAGATTCTATGGAGGCGAGAAGTTCACCTCTTCCCAACTGATCTTGTACTTTAAGCATCTGCTTAAAATCAAGATTAGGACGGAAAGGCAGAAGCTCTCTTCATCAGAATTCAGCAAATGGTGGGTGCATCTTGCGCGCATCTGCCGTGTGAAAGGGGCTGACCTTGAGTGGAATTTTAAGTAAAACAATTAAATTATCGAAAATCGATCTGAATTCAATCAAAACTTATTGATTTCAAGTAGTTTCATAAGTTTTGACAAAGTTTTATTATAAATTTTATGTTTTTCAAAGGTTTTAATTACATAGCGATTTACATGCAAAATCTAGCTGTTTTCACTACTTTTTCAACGATAGTTTGAAAATATAAATAACTTTTTGAAAACATTAGAAAAACTATTAAATTATTGAAAATCGATATGAAATCAATCAAAACGTATTGATTTCAACTAGTTTCAGAAGTTTTGACAAAGTTTTATTATAAATTTTATGTTTTTCAAAGGTTTTAATTAGATAGGGATTTACATGCAAAATCTAGCTGTTTTCAGTCCTTTTTCAACGCTAGTTTGAAAATATAAATAACCTCTTGAAAACATTAGAAAAACAATGAAATTATAGAAAATCGATATGAAATCAATCAAATCTTATTTATTTCAACTAGTTTCATAAATTTTATGTTTTTCAAAGGTTTTAATTACAGAGCGATTTACATGCAAAAATCTAACTGTTTTCACTACTTTTTCAACGCTAGTTTGTAAATATAAATAACTTTTTGAAAACATTAGAAGAACTATTAAATTATTGAAAATCGATATGAAATCAATCAAAACTTTTTGTTTTCAACTAGTTTCATAAGTTTTGACAATGTTTTATTACAAATTTTATGTTTTGCAAATGTTTTCATTACATACCGATTTACATGCAAAATCTAGCTGTTTTCAGTACTTTTTAAACGCTAGTTTACAAATATAAATAACTTTTGGAAAACATTAGAAAAACAATTAAATTATTGAAAATCGATATGAAATCAATCAAAAGTTATTCATTTCATCCTGTTTCATATGTTTTAACAAAGTTTTATTACAAATTTTATGTTTTTCAAAGTTTTTAATTCCATAGCGATTTACATGCAAAATAAAGCTGTTTTCACTACTTTTTTAACGCTAGTTTGAAAATATAAATAACCTCTTGAAAACATTAGAAAAACAATTAAATTATTGAAAATCAATATGAAATCAATCAAAACTTATTGGTTTCAACTAATTTCATAAGATTTGATATAGTTTTATTTCCAATTTTATGTTTTGTAAAGGTTTTCATTACATAGCGATTTACATGCAAAATAAAGCTGTTTTCACTACTTTTTTAACGCTAGTTTGAAAATATAAATAACCTCTTGAAAACATTAGAAAAACAATTAAATTATTGAAAGTCGATATGAAATCAATCAAAAGTTATTCATTTTTCCTGTTTTATATGTTTTGACAAAGTTTTATTACAAATTTTATGTTTTTCAAAGTTTTTAATTACATAGCGATTTACATGCAAAATAAAGCTGTTTTCACTACTTTTTTAACGCTAGTTTGAAAATATAAAAAAGTGTTTGAAAACATTAGAAAAACAATTAAATTATTGAAAATCAATATGAAATCAATCAAAACCTATTTATTTCAACTAGTTTCATAAGTTTTGACAAAGATTTATTACAAATTTTATGTTTTACAAAGGTTTTCATTACATAGCGATGTACATGCAAAATCAAGCTGTTTTCACATCTTTTTCAACGCTAATTTACAAATATAAATAACTTTTTGAAAACATTAGAAAAACAATTAAATTATTGAAATCGATATGAAATCAATCAAAACTTATTGGTTTCAACTAGTTTCATAAGATTTGATATAGTTTTATTACAATTTTATGTTTTGTAAAGATTTTCATTACATAGCGATTTACATGCAAAATCTAGCTGTTTGGACTACTTTTTCAACGCTAGTTTGAAAATATAAATAACCACTTGAAAACATTAGAAAATCAATTTAATTTTTCAAAATCGATATGAAATCAATCAAAAGGTATTGATTTCAACTAGCTTCATAAGTTTTGACAATGTTTTATTACAAATTTTATGTTTTGCAAATGTTTTCATTACATAGCGATTTACATGCAAAATCTAGCTGTTTTCAGTACTTTTTCAACGCTAGTTTACAAATATAAATAACTTTTTGAAAACATTAGTAAAACAATTAAATTAATCTAAACTTATTGATTTCATCTAGTTTCATATGTTTTGACAAAGTTTTATTAAAAATTTTATGTTTTGCAAAGGTTTTCATTACATGGCGATTTACATGGGGGTGGAGTTTTGAATTGATGATTAGTCAAAAATATTCCTCTCCATCCCCAACTGTCTGGATTTAGATGGCCAGAAGATGGCGATAATAGTGACTGGTCGAAAACCGTCATGCTGGATGTGTGGAAAGATTGATCACCTTTCCTCTTCCTGCACAGAGCAGAAGGCCTCTGGAGTTCTGGCCACCGCCCAACCAAATCCCCCTTTGGTCGAGTCTGTTAAAGCCGTCTCGCCTGTAGTGGGCATACCTGCGACCAGGACCGGTGTGTAAAATCCCCCGGTCGGGTCTGAATCTCAACCCCCATTCCCCGAAAAGCCTTTGCCCGCCGCTAGTGCGGTTAGGGAGAAGGAACAGGGGGAATGGCAGGTCGTGGGTAAGACAAAAGTGAAGACCCAGACAGCGGGACCTCGTCCTACACCTAAAGCAGCTAATGACACACACAGCCCCACTCCCTCAACCAGTGCTAAGGGCGACTCTCTGGTTAGCTATTCATCAAAACTGCGAGTGAAAATGGTTAAATATGAACCATCGTTCGAAGAAAAGGAAAAATTACTGCAACTACAGGAGTCTTTAAAACGAAGTAATAAGGAAAAACATCTGGTTTCTCCTTTTCTGCACCGTCTTCCCCTGCCCCAAAACAGCACCCTAGAGTACCTCCTCCAATTTTCAAATCCTCAGGGAAAGTCGAATCTCATATGACAACATTGAAGAAAACATCTAAATCATCATCTCCCATCCCTTCACCTAAGAAAACACCGATCAATTCCCCACATAAAACTGAGAAAAATAAAAGACAACGCAGTCCTTCGTCCGATGCACCTGATGAATTAGTGGAAAAAAAGAAGAAATCCAAACCCATTTACAATACAGGGGAAGACGTGTGCCGAATCTCGAAAGACGTGGAAAAAAAGGCATTAACATATGTCAAAAGAGTTGAAAATATGAAAACTCTTATAAACTTCCGCAAAATTAATAATTTGGACGTAGAGGACCCTCGTAATTTTTCAAAGGCAAAAAGGGTCCTAACCGTTGTCCGATCAGGTGTTCCTGGTAAGCAGATATGGGCAATGATGGCAGAGGGCAACGAAAATTTCGGAAGTTTCCCGCCCACGGCTTGCTTCGAGGACGACGTCGTGAAGAAATTACATCAATTTTGTTCAGGGAGGTTCACAGTTTTTGTTCACCCCTCCCTGTACAGAGCCTTGAAGTTAACTTTCCCCTTGGACATTGGCGGCCTGTCTCCTGATGGTTCCATCAAGAGTGAGATGGGTACTGGTTCATTGGGAGAGGCCGTCGGTGTCCTGACCCCGGCCATGTTCAATGCAGGAGAGCAACCCTAATCGGTTTTCATCATGTCTCTCTGGTTAGCACTTCTGAATGCCCGAGGCCTGAGGTCGGAGTCTCGCAGGGCGAGGCTCTCTCGTGACCTTCAGCGTCTTGGGGTGAATATTTGTTGTATACAAGAGACACGTTTTTCTACTCATGACTATGAGAACATACTGTCTAGGGGGTTCTCTCTCTTTTCAGCCTGTTTTGATGGCCGTTCGAGAGGTGTCTCTTGGATGGTAAGCAAGTCTTTGAAGGCTGCGTGTGTTCTTGTCTTCGCGGATCCGGCGGGCAGGCTTTGCGTGTTGGATGTTACCATAAAGGATAAGGCTCTTCGTCTCATTGGGGTTTATGCGCCTAATGTCCATGCTGAGCGGCCTGCATTGTTTCGGCAGATCGAGCCGTTTTTGACGACATCACGGCGGGTAGTTTTAGTGGGTGATTGGAATGCCGTCCTTGATCCCGATATAGATCGTATAGGGCCAATTTCGGGTACTAACAACCAGGGCGTTAAACAGTTTCGGGACTTTATCGACAGGTTAAAGTAGTGTGGACTTGGACTAATAGTGGCGACTTGGCTAGTTATCTAGACCGAGTCTTAGTTAAGATAGTCGAGGTAGGGCTTTTAGGGTGTCCAAGTTTCCATGAGATAGTTTATACGGATCATAGGCTTGTCCGGGTCCGTGTAAACTTAGATAAACCTAGGGTTAGGATGGCTGGCTACTGGAAATTAAACTCATCATTATTTGGTGAGCAAGATTTCCGGGACCAGCTGCTACTAATGATACAGAGGGAACTGACGGGAGCGGTTATAGGAAATGCCTGGTGGGATAATTTAAAATGCAAAATTAGAACGTTTGCTGCTGATTATAGTCGTCGGCTCAATCTAGATAGATTAGCGGAACAAACGGCTTTAGAAGAGAAGGTCGATCGGGCGGTTAAATCCCGTGTTAGTGGGGACATAGCCTTAGCTAAGGCGGAGTTGGCCTCCTTGCATATCAAGAAGGATCAAGCTCTGGTAGTTAGGGCTAGGTTAAAAAGAATGTCCTCTGAGGCAACGAATATGGCCGCTGAATTGCGAGCAGAGTAAGCTCGGAATGCATCACGTCGACATATCGCATGCGTCACATTGCCGGATAAGCGATCCGTGACTACAAACGAGGGCATATGCGAGGCTTTTCGTGACTACTTTCAGGAGCTTTTTACCAGGGAGCCCGGTCTGTGCCCTGCTCAGTTCGACGCCTATTTAGCTGACTTTCCCTGCCTCGAGGCAGCTGAAACAGCTAGGTGTGAGGGTCCCATTACAGAGTCGGAAATCTGGGAAGCGTTGAAACAGGTTGGCCTGGACAAGTCTCCGGGATTAGATGGTCTTCCGTACGAAGTGTACTTGAGGCAGTCGCCCGTTTTTGTTCCGTTGCTGGCACTGATTTTCGGCAACTGGATGAAGCTGGGGTCTATACCCCAACGCTTCACCAGGGGCGTGATCAAGTTGTTACGCAAGGACAAAAACGGTGGGGATGGGTTAGGTAACTTTCGCCCATTAACTATGTTAAACACAGAGTTAAAGATTTTGGCTAAGATCTTGGCTAACCGTTTGCAGGTTGTCCTGTCTCGTCTGATTGGCTCTGAACAGACCTGTGCTGTGAAGGGTAGGTCGATTCAGGATAATCTTCATATGGTACGCCTGATCATCGAGCAAGTCGACAGTGAAGCCGCGCTGATCAATTTAGATCAGTCCAAGGCCTTCGATAGGGTTGACCATCGTTTTCTGGAGGCTGTTCTTTCGACGGCCGGTTTCGGGCCGTACTTTCGCACCTGGATCCGACTTCTGTATGCGACTCCCGGTGCGCCTGGTGGAAGTGAATGGGGTACGATCGGAGCCTTTCGTATTGTCTCGCTCCATTCAAGGTTGTCCGCTGTCGCCTTTGCTTTACGTTCTTGCGTTGGAGCCTTTCCTTCGCAAGTTAAAGGCGAATCCGGCCCTACGCGGAATTGCACCGCCGGTGGTAGCACATCGGCCAAGTATTCTGCCTATGCTGACGACGTTTCGGCTCTTGTGTCGAGCAGAGCCGAGATTGACGAAGTCAGCAAAGAAATCAGTTGTTATGAGATGGTTACAGGGGCCAAGATCAACTGCGATAAGTCTGTTGGCTTGCGGTTGGGTGCGTGGAAGGGAGTTTCTCTTCCCGGACCTTTCCACTGGACGGATGGACCGATCAAGATTCTCGGCGTCTGGTTCGGTCCTGATCTCCAGTTGGAAATGAATTGGTCGGAGTTGCAAGGGAAGGCCGAGACCGCAATTAATTTGTGGTCTCGGAGGAATCTTTCCTTAAAGGGGAAGGCGGAAGTTTGTGTTTCCCACATCTACCCAATTCTCCTTTACCGACTCTCGGTGCTTCCACTTCCGTGTGGCACTTTGCTGGCGTTAGTGAGGCACTTGTTCTCCTTCTTGTGGGCAGGCAAGGCCGCCAGAGTCACTCGGGGTATCTGTTGCCTTCATCCTTATGAAGGTGGTCTGGGCATGCCAAGCATTGAGATTCGTCAACATATGCTTCGCATTAGATTTCTAGACCGAATGTGTCGCGACTCGGATGAGGACGGCGCCTTCTGGAAGGAAGACGCCCGTAAGAACTTCCCATCCCTGAGAAGTGTGCACTTGTGCGAGGAAGAGGCCCGCCGTTTACCGCGAGATGAGTGCTCCTTCTATCGCGAATGTCGACTTGCTCTGAAGCGACTCTTAAGGGCGTCGGATGGCCTCTCCAAGGTCCAATCGTTATCTCTTAGGGCATTACATCAAGTGTTAGTCAGGGGGTCCGTTCATGATAATCTGATTGACAGACTCAGTCTTACGAGGCAGGAGGCTCGCTCAATATGGCCTTGGGCGCCCGGGTTGAAATGTCTCAATAACGATGAGGCATCACTCACCTGGCTGGTGATTCGTGGGGCCCTCTGGGTCGCCAAGAGACTCTGCTCAGCTGGCTTGGAGAATTCTCCAAACTGCCGACGTTGTAATGGGGAGGTCGAGACCTTGGGTCACGCCTTCTTTCATTGCAGCCAGGTAGTGCCGTTGTGCAAGTTTGTTGAATGCCTCATGGTCTGCATGCTGCAGGGAAAGTCCTTTGTCCTTCAGTCCGTTTCCGTTTGTAGCAATGTGGCACCGCGGATGACAAGGGCTGAACAATATGTTGTTCCACTGCTTCCTAGGAGTTATGAGAGTCGTGATTTGGACGACACGACAGAAGGGATTCTATGGAGGCGAGAAGTTCACCTCTTCCCAACTGATCTGCTTAAAGTCAAGATTAGGACGGAAAGGCAGAAGCTCTCTTCATCAGAATTCAGCAAAAGGTGGGTGCATCTTGCGCGCATGTGCCGTGTGAAAGGGGCTGACCTTGAGTGCCATTTTGATGCCGGTTAGGCATTAGGATATTGCTTTTCCTGGGTTGAACTAGTGCAACCCATCCAAAACTAGGCTAGTTTAGGTACATTTGTTGATGTTTTAGTTTCTTTTTCTTTTATTTTAGTTAACTTAGCTAGGGTATAAATGCTCATTGGTCCCTTTTATTTCTGTCCCCCGTTTATTTTCTTTAAGTTTAATTACCCATCCCCCCTTTTTTAGGTGGTCTGTGATGCTAGTTCTCCGGTGGATGCGGGGCGCTTTTCGTTTCGCGTGAATGTTTTCGTATTTGTTGTTGTGTTTGAATGTGTGCGTGCTAGTGTGTGTGGGGGATGAATGATTATTTCTTACTATTATAGCCCCGCATTGATTTCGGCCGGGGAAGTGGTATTTCTGCCATATTAGGTGATTGATTGTTTATTACTAACAATATTTTCTTTAGTTTATTGTAAATGGATTAGTATTCATATTGTAAATACACATTGGGGTTCATTTTATTATTGTTATTTTCCCCTCCCCCCCCACTTACTTTGAAATGTATATACGGGGTTTAGTTAGTACTTTCATAGAGACGATGAGGTATTATGGTGTTTGTAGTTTGGAAGGTACGTACGAAAGTATTGTTTTGGTGTAAGGAAAATTGTACGTATGATTGGGTCAGTGTCTGCGACTAGTTAGTTTAAATTAAGACAGTAGAAGACCGTCCTCTCCCCATACCCCTTTTCGGCTTTGTGCCACATTTCTGTTTAAATAATAGAATAAATATCCATAGCTATTTAAAAGCAAAATCTAGCTGTTTTGACTACTTTGTCAACGCTAGTATAAATATAAATAACTGTTTGAAAACATGAGAAAAACATTTACATTATTGAAAATCGATATGAAAACAATCAAAACGTATTGATTTCAACAAGTTTCATAAGTTTTGACAAAGTTATATTGCAAATTTTAAGTTTTACAAAGGTTATATTTACGTATCGATTTACATGCAAAATCTAGCTGTTTTCACTCTACTAAACGCTAGTTTGAAAATATAAATAACTGTTTAAAAACATTAGAAAAACAATTAAATTATTGAAAATCGATATGAAATCAATCAAAACGTATTGATTTCAACTAGTTTCAGAAGTTTTGACAAAGTTTTATTACAAATTTTATGTTTTTCAAAGATTTAATTACGTAGCAATTTACATGCAAAATCTAGCTGTTTTCACTACTTTTTCAACGTTAGTTTGAAAATATAAATAACTCTTTGAAAACATTAGAAAAACAATGAAATTATTTAAAATCGATATGAAATCAATCAAAACTTATTGTTTTCAACTAGTTTCATGAGTTTTGACAAAGTTTTCTTACAAATTTTGTTTTGCAAAGTTTTTCATTACATAGCGATTTACATTCAAAATCTAGCTGTTTTCACTACTTTTTCAACATTAGTTTGAAAATATAAATAACTCTTTGCAAACATTAGAAAAACAATGAAATTATTTAAAATCGATATGAAATCAATCAAAACTTATTGATTTCAACTAGTTTCATGAGTTTTGACAAAGTTTTCTTACAAATTTTATGTTTTGCAAAGTTTTTCATTACATAGCGATTTACATTCAAAATCTAGCTGTTTTCACTACTTTTTCAACATTAGTTTAAAAATATAAATAACTTTTTGAAAACATTAGAAAAACAATTGAATTATTGAAAATCAATATGAAATCAATCAAAACGTATTGATTTCAACTAGTTTCATAAGTTTTCACAAAGTTTTATTACAACTTTTATGTTTTTCGAAGTTTTTAACTACATGGCGATTGACATGCAAAATCTAGCTGTTTTAACAACTTTTTCAACACTAGTTTGAAAATATAAATAACTGTTTGAAACATTAGAAAAACAATAAAATATTTGAAAATCGATATGAAATCAATCAAAACGTATTGATTTCAGCTAGTTTCATAAGTTTTGACAAAGTTTTATTACAAATTTTATGTTTTACAAAGGTTTTAATTACATAGTGATTTACATGAAAAATTTTTTCTCCTTTTTCAACGCTAGTTTGAAAATATAAATTACGTTTTGAAAACATTAGAAGGTCAATGAAATTATTGCAACTGATTGATTTTATTGATTTTAACTAGTTTCATAAATTTTGTCATAGTTATATTTCGAATTTTATGATTTACAAATGTTTGAATTACATAGTGATTTACAGGCAAAATCTTGCTGTTTTGACTACTTTTTCAATTCTAGATTTAAAATGTAAATAACTGTTTGAAAACTTTATAAATCAATGAAATTATTGAAAATCGCTATGCAATGAGACAAAATGTATTGATTTTAACTAGTTTCATAAGTTTTGACAAAGTTATATTGCAGATTTTATGTTTAACAAAGGTTTGAATTACATAGCGATTTACAGGCAAAATCTAGCTGTTTTGACTACTTTTTCAACGCTAGTTTGAAAATATAAATAACTTTTAGGAAACAATAGAAAGTCAATGAAATTATTGAAAATCGATATGGAATCAATCAAAATGTATTCATTTTAACTAGTTTCATATGTTTTGACAAATTTATATTTCACATTTTATGTTTTACAAAGGTTTGAATTACATAGTGATTTACCTGCAAAATCTAGCTTTTTAGACTACTTTTTCAACGCTTGTTTGTAAATATAACTAACTTTTTGAAAACATTAGTAGGTGAATGAAATTTTTGAAAATCGATATGCAATTAATCAAAATGTATTGATTTTAACTAGTTTTATATGTTTTGACAATGTTATATTGTAGATTTTATTTTTTACAAATGTTTCAATTACATAGTGATTTACATGCAAAATCTAGCAGTTTTGACTACTTTTTCAACGCCAGTTGGAAAATACAAATAAATGTTTGAAAACATGAGAAAGTCAATGAAATTATTGAAAATCGATATGCAATCAATCAAAATGTATTGATTTTAACTAGTTTCATAAGTTTTGGCAAAGTTATATTGCAGGTTTTATGTTTTACAAAGGTTTGAATTACATAGTCATTTACATCCAAAATCTAGCTGTTTTGTGTCCTTTTTCAACCCTAGTTTGAAAATATAAATAAATTATCAAAAAAATTTGAAAGTCTACGAAATTATTGAATATCGATATGCAACGTATCACAATGAATTAATTTTAAATAGTTTCATAAATTTTGACAAAGTTATATTGCAATTTTATGTTTACAAAGGTTTGAATTACATAGTGATTTACATGCAAAATCTAGCTGTTTTGTCTCCTTTTTCAACCCTAGTTTTAAAATATAAATAACTGTTTGAAAACATTAGAAAAACAATTAAATTATTGAAAATCGATATGAAAACAATCAAAACGTATTTATTTCAACTAGTTTCATAAGTTTTGACAAAGTTATATTACAAATTTTATGTTTTACAAAGGTTTTAATTACATAGTGATTTACATGCAAAATCTAGCTGTTTTGTCTCCTTTTTCAACGCTAGTTTGAAAATATAAATTACGTTTCGAAAACATGAGAAAGTCAATGAAATTATTGCAACTCGATATGCAATCAATCAAAATGTATTGATTTTAACTAGTTTCATAAGTTTTGTCATAGTTATATTTCGAATTTTATGATTTACAAATGTTTGAATTACATAGTGATTTACAGGCAAAATGTTGCTGTTTTGACTACTTTTTCAACGCTAGTTTTAAAATATAAATAACTGTTTGAAAACTTTATAAATCAATGAAATTATTGAAAATCGCTATGCAATGAGACAAAATGCATTGATTTTAACTAGTTTCATAAGTTTTGACAAAGTTATATTGCAGATTTTATGTTTAACAAAGGTTTGAATTACATAGCGATTTACAGGCAAAATCTAGCTGTTTTGACTACTTTTTCAACGCTAGTTTGAAAATATAAATAACTTTTTGGAAACAATAGAAAGTCAATGAAATTATTGAAAATCGATATGGAATCAATCAAAATCTATTCCTTTTAACTAGTTTCATATGTTTTGACAAATTTATATCCCAAATTTTATGTTTTACAAAGGTTTGAATTACATAGTTATTTACCTGCAAAATCTAGCTGTTTAGACTACTTTATCAACGCTTGTTTGTAAGTATAACTAACTTTTTGAAAACATTAGTAGGTGAATGAAATTTTTGAAAATCGATATGCAATTAATCAAAATGTATTGATTTTAACTAGTTTTATATGTTTTGACAATGTTATATTGTAGATTTTATGTTTTACAAATGTTTCAATTACATAGTGATTTACATGCAAAATCTAGCAGTTTTGACTACTTTTTCAACGCCAGTTGGAAAATATAAATAAATGTTTGAAAACAATAAAAAGTCAATGAAATTATTGAAAATCGATATGGAATCAATCAAAATGTATTCCTTTTAACTAGTTTCATATGTTTTGACAAATTTATATCCCAAATTTTATGTTTTACAAAGGTTTGAATTACATAGTTATTTACCTGCAAAATCTAGCTGTTTAGACTACTTTATCAACGCTTGTTTGTAAATATAACTAACTTTTTGAAAACATTAGTAGGTGAATGAAATTTTTTAAAATCGATATGCAATTAATCAAAATGTATTGATTTTAACTAGTTTTATATGTTTTGACAATGTTATATTGTAGATTTTATGTTTTACAAATGTTTCAATTACATAGTGATTTACATGCAAAATCTAGCAGTTTTGACTACTTTTTCAACGCCAGTTGGAAAATATAAATAAATGTTTGAAAACATGAGAAAGTCAATGAAATTATTGAAAATCGATATGCAATCAATCAAAATGTATTGATTTTAACTAGTTTCATAAGTTTTGGCAAAGTTATGCAGGTTTTATGTTTTACAAAGGTTTGAATTACATAGTGATTTACTTGCAAAATATAGCTGTTTTTTCTCCTTTTTCAACGCTAGTTTGAAAATATAAATAAATTATTAAAAACATGAGAAAATCAATGAAATTATTGAAAATCGATGTGCAGTCGATCAAAATATATTGATTTTAACTACTTTCATAAGTTTTCACAAAGATATATTACAAATTTTATGTTTTACAATGGTTTGGATTACATAGTGATTACAGGCAAAATCAAGGTGTTTTGACTACTTTTTCAACGTTAAACAAGCTAGCTTCAAAATATAAATAAATATTTGGAAACATGAGAAAATCCATGAAATTATTGAAAATCGATATGTAATCGATCAAAATGTATTGATTTTAACTACTTTCATAATTTTTCACAAAGTTATATTACAAATTTTATGTTTTACAGATGTTTCAATTACATAGTGATGACATGCAAAATCACGGTGTTTTGACTACTTTTTAAAGACGTTACCTTCAAAATATAAAATATTTGGAAACATTAGAAAATCCATGAAATTATTGAAAATCGATCTGCAATCGATCAAATTGTATTGATTTTAACTACTTTCGTAATTTTTGACAAAGTTATATTACAAATTTTATGTTTTACTAATGTTTGAATTACATAGTGATGACATGCAAAATCAAGATTTTTTGACTACTTTTTCAACGTTAAACACGCTAGTCTCAAAATATAATTTATTGAAAATCGCTGTGCAATCGATTAAAATGTATTGATTTTAACTAGTTTAATAAGTTTTGACTAAGTTATATTAAAATTTTATATTTTACAAAGGTTTGAATTACATAGTGATTACATGCAATATCAGCTTGTTTGGACTACTTTTTCAACGTCAGACACGCTAGCTTCAAAATATAAATAACTGTGTGGGAACATGAGAAAGTCAATGAACGTATTGAAAATCACTTTGCAGTCGTTCAAAATTTATTGATTATAAATAGTTTCATAAGTTTTGACAAAGTTATATTACAAATTTTATGTTTTACAACGTTTTCTATTACATAGTGATTACCTTCAAAATCAAGGCCTTTTGACTAATTTTTCAACGTTAAACACGCTAACTTCAATAAATTACAAATTTTATGTTTTACAAAGTTTTCTATTACATACTGATTACATGCAAAATTAAGCTGTTTTCACTACTTTTACAACTTTAGCTTCTAAATAAAAATAAATGTTTTGAAACTTGAAAAAATCATTGAAATTATTGAAAATCAATATGCAGTCGATCAAAATGTATTGATTTTATTTAGTTTCGTAAGTTTTGACAAAATTATATTACAAATTATATGTTTTCCAAATGTCTGTATTACATAGTGATTACAGGCAAATTCAAGCTGTTTTGACTACTTTTTCAACGTTAAACACGCTAGCTTCAAAATATAAATAAATGTTTGAAAATATGAGAAAATCAATGAAATTATTGAAAATGGATATGCAATAGATCAAAATGTATTTATTTTAACTTGTTTCATAAGTCTTGACAAAGTTATATTATAAATTTTATGTTTTACAAAGGTTTCTATTACATAGTGATTACATGCAAAATCAGGCTGTTTTGACTACTTTTTCAACTCTAGCTTCAAAATATACATAACTGTTTGGAAACATGAGAAAGTCAATGAACTTATTTAAAATCGCTGTGTTTTACAAAGGTTTCTATTACATAGTGATTATATCAAGCTGTTTTGACTGCTTTTTCAACGTTTAACTCGCTAGATTCAAACTATTAGGTTGGTGCAAAAATAATGTCGGTTGTTGGCGTTAAAAAATACGTCAAAAACCTACATAATTTTTTCACCAACCTAATATAAATAACTGTTTGGAAACATGAGAAAGTCAATGAAATTATTGAAAATCGATATGCAATCGATCAAAATGTATTGATTTTAACTAGTTTCTTAAGTTTTGACAAAGGTATATTACAAATTTTGTTTTACAAAGTTTTGAATTACATAGTGATTACATGCAAAATCAAGGGGTTTTGACTACTTTTTCGACTTTCACTGTCCCCGTCCGACCGGTGTTCGACGAAGTTCTGCTGTTGTCTGTGGACTATTCTGTGTTTTTCATCTTTTATTACGTTAAGTTCCTTTGGATTTTATCTTCCGGTTTTTTTTTATTACTGACCTTTCTGTGAAGTTTTTATTCTTTTTTTCCTTTTTTTTTTTTTTCTTTTCCCCTCATTTTATTTTTACCCTTTTCTTTTTTTCTTTAAACCATTTCATCGAATCACTCCCTACTTTGATTTTACGCCGTATTCTACGTCGTACTTTATTTGTTCACATTTTATTTCTACGTTTTACTTGTTCTTTGTCGTTCTTGTTTTTAATATTTGTTAAATATTCTCTGTTCTATCGTTTAAATTTTGGTTTGTTAATTATATATTTTCGTTTTTAATTTCTGTGATTTCGTTCGCTGGACTGACTAGAATTTTCTCGTAGCTGTCATATTGTTTTTGTGAACCAATTTCTTCTCAGAGTGTAAATGTAAATAATAGCCCTGGAAAAAGTATGATGGCCGTTAATGGCGAAAATTGTACTATATAAACCAGTTTTCAGGAAGAACGTATGGGAGCCCAAGTTGCCCAAAATGGCGAAACCGTTAAAGTTTCACAAGAGGAAAGTATGGTAGCTCATAACAGCCAAAGTTCCGTAAATAAGCGACAAGAAGAAAATATGGTGGCTGTATTAAACCCAAACACTGGAAAGCATACTCCCAAGAATAATGACGCGGCCGGAGAGACGCCCTCATGCTGGAAGTCCCCGCCTAAATGTAAGATCAATATGACGGAGTTCCTGGAGAAAGCCAAGAGCTACGCACATATGGTGACAGCAGATGGGCTCTTGTCCAATCCCGTGTAGATAAAGAATGTTGAAAAAAGAATTGTGTCTGTCTTTAGTGGTGGACAAGCGTTCGCGCAAGATTTGTCGCTCCACAAAATACACTGTCATAAAAGCCTTGACTTCGCTGTGCATCAAACCTCAGCGAGTCATAAAAGGGAAAGGCTTCTTCATGTGCGACGTACTGTTGACCACGCCTGCCCAATTTGAGGAAGCTTCAACGCGTGACCTCATAACAAAAGACCTCATATTACGAACCGAGTATGGAAGCAGGCGGAGGACCAATAGTTTCAGTATACGAGGTTGCTCCTCAGATTGTCGGGGAGCATCTGGCCGTTTATCTGTGCCAGTTTGGAGAGATACTCATTGCTTCCTCAGACGATCTGACCGGTGGGGTGGAGTTTTGAGTTGATGATCGGTCAAAAAGCCTTTGTCTCCATCCCCAACTGTCTGGATTTAGAGGGCCAGAAGATGCCAATAATAGTTACGGGTCGAAAACCGGCATGCTGGAAGTGTGGAAAGATTGGTCACCTTTCTTCTTCCTGCACAGAGAAGAAGGCCTCTGATGTTCTGGCCCCCACCCAACCAAATCCCCATTTGGTCGAGTCTGTTCAATCCGTCTCGCCTGTAGTGGGCATGCCTGCGACCAGGACCGGTGTGGAAAATCCCCCGGTTGGGTCTAAATCTCAGCCCCCATTCCCCGAAAATCCTTTGCCCGCCGCTAGTGCGGTTAGGGAGAAGGAAGAGGGGGAATGGCAGGTCGTGGGTAAGGCGAAAGGGAACACCCAGGGAGGGTGAACTCGTCCTACATCCAAAACAGCAAAAGACACATGCAGCCCCACTCCCTCAACCAGTGCAAATGGCGACTCTCCGGTCAGCTATTCAGCGAAACTGCGGCAGAATATGATCAAATATGAGCCGTTCTTTGAAAAAAAGGAAAAGTTACTACTTCTCCAGGAATCTTTAAAAAGACATAACACAGAAAAGAAAACTGGCATCTCTTTTTCGGCACCGTCTTCCGCTGGCTCAAAACAGCACCCTATGGTCCCTCCTCCAAGTGTCAAGTCCTTAAGCAAACCACATATGACAACACTGAAGACTTGCTTACCAGCCAAGAGACACCTCTCGAACGGCCATCAAAACAGGCTGAATAGAGGGAGAACCCCCTAGACAGTATGTTCTCATAGTCGTGAGTAGAAAACCGGGTCTCTTGTACACAACAAATATTCACTCCAAGACGCTGAAGGTCGCGAGAGAGCCACGCCCTGCGAGACTCCGACCTCAGGCCTCGGGCATTTACACTTGCTAACCAGAGAGACATGATGAAAACTGATTAGGACTGCTCTCCTGCATTGAACATGGCCGGGATCAAGACACCGACGGCCTCTCCCAATGAGCCAGTACCCATCTCACTCTTGATGGAACCATCAGGAGACAGGCCGCCAATGTCCCGGGGTAAGGTTAATTTTAACGCTCTATACAGGGAGGGGTGACCAAAAACTGGGAACGTCCCTGAACAATATGTTGTAGTTTCTTTACGACAACGTCGTCGAAACAGGCCATGGTCGGGAGCATTCCAAATGTTTCATTACATTCAGGCATCATCGCCCATATCGGCATTCCAGCAACTCCTGACCGAACAACGGTTGAGGTTCTTTTTTGCTTTAGGAAAATTTCTAGGGTCCTCTACGTCTAAGTTGTGTATTTTTCGGAAGTTTAAAAGAGGTTTTATATTTTTCACTTTTGTGGCGTGCATTAAATCCTTTTCTTCAACATCTTTCGAGATTCGGCACACGTCTTCCCCTGTATTGAAAATGGGTTTTGAATTTATCTTTTTTTCCACTATTGCCTCCGGTGAATCAGATGATGGACTACGTTGTCTTTTTTGTTTTTCAGGTTTATGGAGGGAATTGATGGGTGTTTTCTTAGGGGAAATATTTGGCGAAGGGATGGGAGATGATGATTTGGTTGCCTTCTTCAGTGTTGTCATGTGTGGCTGAACTTTGCTTAAGGCCTTGGGACTTGGAGGAAGGACCATAAGGTGCTGTTTTGTGACAGAAGACAGTGCTGAAAAAGAGATGCCAGTTTTCTTTTCTGTGTTATGTCCTTTTGTTTTTAAAGATTCCTGGAGAAGTTGTAACTTTTCCTTTTTTGCAAAGGACGGCTCATATCTGATCATATTCTGCCGCAGTTTCGCCGAATAGCAGACTGGAGAGTCGCCCTTAGCACTGGTTGAGGGAGTGGGGCTGTTTGTGCCATTCGCTGTTTTATGTGTAGGACGAGATCCCGCTGCCTGGGTGTTCCCTTTCGCCTTACCCACGACCTGCCATTCCCCGTCTTCCTTCTCCCTAACCGCACTAGCGGCGGGCAAAGGCTTTTCGGGGAATGGGGGCTGAGATTTAGACCCAACCGGGGGATTTTCCACACCGGTCCTGGTCGCAGGTATGACCACTACAGGTGAGACGGATTGAACAGACTCGACCAAAGGGGGATTTGGTTGGCTGGGGGCCAGAACATCAGAGGCCTTCTTCTCTGTGCAGGAAGAAGAAAGGTGACCAATCTTTCCACACTTCCAGCATGCCGGTTTTCGACCCGTAACTATTATTGGCATCTTCTGTCCCTCTAAATCCAGACAGTTGGGGATGGAGACAAAGGCTTTTTGACTGATCATCAACTCAAAACTCCACCCCCCGGTCAGATAGTCTGAGGAAGCACTGAGTATCTGTTCAAACTGACACAGATAAACGGCCAAATGCTCCCCGACAATCTGAGGAGGAACTTCGTATACAAACTATTAGTCCTCCGCCTGCCTTCATACTCGGTTCGCAATATGAGGTCATTTGTTATGAGGTCACGCGTTGAAGCTTCCTCACAATCGGCAGGCGTGGGCAACAGTACGTCGCACAGGAAGAAGCCTTTCCCTTTAATGATTCGCTGAGGTTTGATGCCCAGAGAAGTCAAGGCTTTAATGACAGTGTCTTGTGTGGAGCGACAAATCTTGCGCGAACGCTTGTCCACCACAAAGAATTTTCGCCATTAGAGGCCACCATACTTTTTCCAAGACTACTTTTTACTTTTACATTTTGAGAAGAATTTGGAATCAATTTTGTGGCGTCTTCTGCATCTATATCTGTTTTTGCGGAAGTTTTGTCAGGAGGGTTCTTTTTCTTTTTCTTTTTTTTTGTGCCAAATAAGTTTTTTCTAGCAGTTCTACCCATATTCTCTTTTCAGACAAGATGTATTTTTAAAATTGTTTTCACAATAACAAAATATATAATTAAACAAAAAAAGACAGAAAGAAATTTTATATGAAATCAAACAGATAAACAAACAAAAAATGGGTAAAAAAGGAATACGTACAAAAAGGACAATGAAGGGTAAAAATAAAATTTAACAGCTGCAAATTACAGACAAACGAGTACGCGAACGAGAAAAGACAAATTAAAGCAGAAAATAAAGAAAAGGAATCTATTTATAAAATAAAACAGCAGAAAGTACGGAACGAAAAGTAACAGACAAGTTCTCACAAAACAATATGACCGCTACTAGAAAATTCTAGTCAGACCCACAAACGATAACACAGGAAATAAAACGAA
This sequence comes from Acanthosepion lycidas, assembly GCA_963932145.1. Taxonomy (NCBI): domain Eukaryota; kingdom Metazoa; phylum Mollusca; class Cephalopoda; order Sepiida; family Sepiidae; genus Acanthosepion; species Acanthosepion lycidas. The sequence continues at coordinate 39,343 of CAWVQA010000851.1, forward strand.
AATGTATAATTAACAAACCAAAAATTAAAAGATCGAACACAGAATATTTAACAAATATTAAACAAAGAATGACAAAAAACAAATAAAACGGAAAAATAAAATGTGAACAATATAAAGTACAACGTAGAATAGGACGTGAAATTAAAGCGGGGTGGGGGAATTACTGAAAAAGAAAAAGAAAATCAAATAATAAATAAAAGAAAAACAAATTTAAAGAAACAAAAAAATGGGTAAAAAAAATTGAGGGTAAAAGAAAAAAAAGTATAAAACTGTTCACAAAAAAGTCAGTAATAATAAACGGAAGATAAAATCCAAAGGAACTTAAACGTAATAACAGTTGAAAAAAAAGACAGAATATTCCACAGACAACAGCAGAACTACGTCGAACACCGGTCGTACGGGGACGGTGAAAGTCGAAAAAGTAGCCAAAACTTTGTACAACATAAAATTTGTAATATAACGTTGTGAAAACTGTTGTAACATGTTAAAATCAACATATTTTGATCGATAACATATCGATTTTCAGTAATTTTATTGGTTCTCTGTTGTTTACTAATATTAGGTTGGTGCAAAATTAATGACGTATTAATGTCGTTTTTTGACGTATTTTTTAACGTCAAAAAAACGACATTATTACGTCATTATTATTTCAGTTTTCACGTTAGCGTGTTTAACTTTCAAAAAGTAGCCAAAACAATGTAGCAGACCCGGTAGCATGCAGTGCTGGCCTACGAAAAGGTGGCCTTGTGCCAGACACTACTCACGACTACCGAATCCACTAGCAAAGTAAAAAAAAATGATAAAAATGTGATCTTTCAACTGTAGAATTATTAGTCTCCTCAGTGAGGAAAAAGGGTCATTCAACACGTGCATAAAAAGGTAAAAATAGGTAGCCAGGAGGAACGACGAAAACGAGTCTGGTGGAAGAACAAATATAGAAATTTATTTAATAAAAAGTGTTTGTCTCAAACAGTGGAGACTATCAGAAAAGGTAAAGCTAGAAAGGAAAGTTGTATAAGGTTGTGACAAGTAGTCACTAAAAGAATGTTAATATTCTGCGCCAAAACGAAAATCAAAATGGCTAAGGCGGGAAAAGTTTCCTCAGAAAGAAGTTGTGGAACAGAGTCTTCTTAGACATAAAAAGTATATGCATACACAATAAGGAAAATACTCACTGCGAGATTTTTGTAATGTGTGTGTAATGTTATCTTTTTTTTTTTAACTGGTTGGTAAGGTTAGAGTTTAAAAGGTGTATCAATCATCAGTGTCGAAAAACTCTACGTTCCCTGGTAGTGAACGGAGGAAAGTTCGAACAAGTTGTACGCGTCAGGACGAGGAATTAGTCATTGTAAAAGTTTGATGGCGACGGTTCGTAGAAAGTTGCAACCACATGAAGAGATTCGGCATGATGAGCCAAGGGGTTTACTAGGAAGTTTTTGTCATTAAGATATTTCGGCCCGCGTATGGGTAAAGGGGCGCGAAATAAATGAGCCGACCTTATAGCTCGGAGACCAGGCAGCGACTGATTTGAAAAACACCGTTCGTCAGTAACGTCAGAGAATGCGCAGGAAAACTTCAAATACTGTTCTAGATGGAATCAGCAGCAGCCAGCAACTTCCTCACGTCGGCCGCAGACGGCTGCTTACTACTATACTTAGCCGAACATGAAAGGAACCGCTACAATACGCGCGCGCACGTAAAAGTAGGTGGAATCCCAGCGCGGTTCCACAACAGCTTGCTTTTGCATGTAAAACTGACGATATTTCAAAACTTTGTAAAACATAAAATTTATAATATAACCTTGTGAAAACTATTGTAACATGTTAAAAATCAATATATTTTGATCGATAACATATCGATTTTCAATAATTTTATTGGTTTTCTGTTGTTTACTAATAGCAATTTCAATTTTCACGTAAGCGTGTGTAACGTTCAAAAAGTAGCCGAAACAGCTACACCATAATACCTCATCGTCTCTATGAAATAACTAACTAATCCCCATATATACAAATCAATGTCTGTGGGAGGAGTCGAATAAAACAATAATTCTAAAAATTAACTTCAATTATTATTTACAATATGATCACAAATCTATTTACAAGAAACTAAAGAAAATATTATTAGTAATAAACCCCCCACAATCACTAAATGTGGCAGAAATTCCAGTTCTCTGGCCGAAATCAATGCGGCACTATAATAGTATAAAACAATCATTCGTCCCACGCACACATACTAACACGCACTCATTCAAACACAGCAACAATTACGAAAACACTCACGCGAAACGAAAGGCGCCCCGCATCCACAGGAGAACTGACATCACTGACCACCTAAAGAGGGAGGCGATGGGTAATTAAACTTAAAGAAAAATAGGGACAGAAATAAAAGGGACCAATGATCATACATACCCTAGCTAAGTTAACTGAATAAAAAAGAAACTAAAACATCAAAAACTGAACCTAACCTAGCCTAGTTTGTTGCACTAGTTCAACCCAGGAAAAGCAATATCCTGATGCTTAACCGGCATCAAAATGCCACTCAAGGTCAGCCCCTTTCACACGACACAAGCGCGCAAGATGCACCCACCATTTGCTGAATTCTGATGAAGAGAGACGCTGCCTTTCCGTCCTAATCTTGACTTTAAGCTGATGCTTAAAGTACAAAATCATTTGGGAAAAGGTGAACTTCTCGCCTCCATAGAATCCCTTCTGTCGCGTCGTCCAAATCACGACTGTCATAACCCCTAGCAAGCAGTGGAACACATATTGTTCAGCCTTCGTCATCGGCGGTGCCACATTGCTACAAACGGAAGAGCCTTCAAGGACAAATAACTTTGCCTGCAGCATGTGGACCATGAGGGCTTCAACAAACTTGCACAAAGGCACTACCAGGCTGCACTGAAAGAAGGCAAGACACAGGGTCTCCTCCTCTCCAACACAACGACGGCAGTTTGGAGAATTTTCCAAGCCAATTGAACAAAGTCTTTTGGCGACCCAGAGGGCCCCACGAATCACCAGCCAGGTGAGTGATGCCTCATCGTTATTGAGACATTTCAACCCGGGCGCCCAAGGCCATATTGAGCGAGCCTCCTGCTTCATAGCAAAGAACAAGTAACACGTAGAAATAAAATGTGAACAAATACAGTACGACGTAAAATTAAAGTGGGGAGGGTAGTTACTGAAATAGAAAAATATAATCAAATAATAAATAAAAGAAAAACAAAATTAAAGAAACAAAAATGGGTAAAATTAAAATGAAGGAAAAAAGAAAAAAAGAATAAAACTTTTCACAAAAATATCAGTAATAAAAAACGGAAGATAAAATCCAAAGGTACTTAACGTAATAACAGTTGAAAAATACGGAATAGTCCAGACAACAGCAGAACTTTGTCGATCACCGGTCGTACGGGGACGCTGAAAGTCGAAAAAGTAGCCAAAACAGCTTGCTTTTGCATGTAAACCTCAATATTTTCCAAATCTTTGTAAAGCATAAAATTTGTAATATAACTTTTTGAAAAGTGTTGAAACTTGTTCAAATCAATATTTTTGATCGATTCCATATCAATTTTCAATAATTTTATTGGCGTTCTATTGTTTGCAATTGCAATTTAAAGCAAACGTCTTTAACGGTGAAAAGTAGCCAAAACATCTTGCTTTTGCAGGGAAATCTGAATATTTGTCAAACGTTTGTAAAACTTATAATTTTTAATATAAATTTGTGAAAACTGTTGAAACTTGTTAAATTCAATATTTTTTGATCGATACCTTATAGGTTATCAATAATTTTATTGCCTTTCTAATGTTTCCAATAGCAATTTGAAATTTAAAGCAAGCATGTTTAACGTTCAAAAGATAGCCAAAACGTTGCTTATGCATGGAAATCTCAATATTTTTTAAACCTTCGTAAAACATGCAATTTGTACTCTAACTTTGTGAAAACTGTTGAAACTTGTTAAAATCAATATTTTTTGATCGATACCATATCAATTTTCAATAATTTTATTGGCGTTCTGATGTTTCCATGTAGCAATTTAAAATTTAAAGCAAGAGTGTTTAACGTTAAAAAGTAGCCAAAACAGCTTGCTTTTGCATAGAAATGTTTGTCAAACCTTTGTAAAACTTATAATTTTTAATATAAATTTGAGAAAACTGTTGAAACTTGTTAAAATCAATATTTTTTGATCGATACTATAAAGCTTATCAATAATTTTATTGGCTTTCTAATGTTTCCAATAGCAATTTGAAATTTAAAGCAAGTATGTTTAACGTTCAAATGATAGCCAAAATATCTCAATATTTTTCAAACATTTTTAAAACAAAATTTGTAATATAACTTTGTGAAAACTGTTGAAACTTGTAAAAATCTATATTTTTGATCGATACCATATCGATTTTCAATAATTTTATTGGTTATTCTAATGTTTCCAAATAGGAAATTAAATTTGCGTGTTTAACGTTCAAAAAGTAGCCAAATCAGCATGCAAATCTCAATTATTTTCAAACATTTCTAAAACATTAAATTTCAATATAACTTTGTGAAAAGTGTTGAAACTTGTGAAAATCAATATTTTTTGATTGATTCCATAATACAAAATATTGAATAATATTAAAATCATCTATAAGTCTATTTGATTTCGAATTGAAAATTTACAAAATCTTCAATAATTCTACTTGATTACAAAATTTTCAATTGAAAAATATAAAATATGCTTTGGCTTACATTGATTTAGACATTTTCTATTGAAAAATAACAAAATCTTCCATAATTCTTCTTTATCTCAACATTTTAAAATTGAAAATCATCAAAATCTATAATTCCATTTGATTTCAACCTTTGAAATTGAGAAACAACAAATCTGATATAATTCTACTTCATATCAACATTTTCAATTGAAAAATGACAAAATCTGAAATATTTGCATTTGATATTTTTCGATTGAAAATGTTCAAACATTTTCAATCGAAAAATATCAAAATCTGCTATAATTTCATTTCATTTAAACATTTTCATTAGAAAAATCTGGTATAATTTTGCTTCAACATTTTCAATTGAAATATAACAAAATCTATCATAATTCTATTTGATTTGGACATTTATATTAGAAAATATCTTAAGTAGCTATATTTCTATTTGATTACAAAATTTGCAATTGAAAAATAGCAAAATTTTATAATTCTACTTGATTTCCACAATTTCAATTGAAAAATAACATAATCTGCTATAATTGCATTTTATTTCAGCCTTTTCAATTGAATATTGTAAAATCTGCTATAATTATACTTGATATCAACATTTGCAATTAAGCAATAAGTAACTCAGGTATAATTTCATTTGATTTCAACATTTATAATTATTAAAAAATCTGCTATACAACTAGTTTTCGACATTTTCAATTGAAAAATAAATAAAATCTATAATTCTACTTTATTTCAACAGTTTCCATTGAAAAATAAAGAAAATCTGCTACAATTCCTTTTGATTTAAACATTTTTATAGAAAAATAACAAAATGTGTTATAATGCTACTTTATTTAAACATTTTCCTTTGAAAAATAAAAAAAATCTGCTGTCATTCCCTTTGATTTCAAGTTTTTCAATTAAACAATAACAAAATCTATAATTGCTGTCGATTTCAACATTTTCAATAAAAAATTAATAAAATCTTCACTAATTCCATTTGATTTGAAGATTTTCAATTGACAATTATTAGCTTGGTGCAAAAATAATGTCGTTTTCTCACATATGTTGAACGTCAAAAAACGACATTATTTTTGCACCAACCTAATAGCAATATCTGATGTAATTCTATTTGATTTTATGTTTTCAATTGAAAAATATGAAAATCTGCTAAAATTCTACTTGCTTTCGACTTTTTCAATTGTCAAACAACAGAATCTGCTATAATTACATTCGATTTCAAGTTTGTCTATTGAGAAATAACACAACCTGGTATAATTCTGCTTGATTTCATCATTTTCAATTAAAAATATGAAAATCTGCTATAAGTCTATTTGATTTCAGCATTTTCATTTGAAAAATCACAAATTTTGCTATAATCCCATTTTATTGCAACATTTTGAATTGACAAATACCAAAATCTTCCATAATTCCATTTGATTTCAACATTTTCAATTGAAAAGTAACAAAATTTGATGTAATTCTACTTTATTTCAACATTCTCATTTGAAAAATAATAAAATCTGCTATAATTCCATTTTCTCCAATAAAATAACGAAATTCGCCATGTTACTTTATTTCAAAATTTTCAATTGAAAACTAACAAAGTCAGCTATAATTCCACTTTATTCCAAAATTTTCATTTGTTAAATGACAAAATCAATTCCATTTGCTTTCAATCTATAATTATATTTGATTTCAACATTTTCAATTGAAAAATATCAAAGTCTTCTGTAATTCCACTTACTTTCCAAATTTTCAATTTACAAATAACAAAATCAGATATAGTTCCAATTGACTTCAATATCTTCAATAGAAATATATTCCAATTAGCTATAATTTTTTTTCAACATTTTCTATTGAAATATACAAAAAAATCCACCTAATTTCAAAATTTGCGAATTGATACAAAGTGAACTATTCTTCAATTTAATTTCAATATTTTCAATTGAAATATAAAATATCAACTTTTATTAGTTTTCTAACGTTTTCAAATAGCAAATTATATTTTCAAACAACCATTGAAAAATAATCGAAATTGTCTAGATCAACTAGATTTTCAACGTAATTTTCAATATTTGTCTAACTTTGTAGAATCCAAAATTTTTAACATAACTTTGTGTATACTATCAAAATTTCATAAAATCAATATTTTTCAATAGATAACTAATCGATTTTCAACAATTTTATTGGTTTTCTAAAGTTTTCGAATACCAAATTTTGTTTTCAAATAACCATTGGAAAAATAATCGAAATTCGCAAAACTACTAGTTTTTCAACGTAATTTTCAATGTTCATTGTAAAATCTAAAATCTTTAATATAACTGAAATAAATAATGAATAATGAATAATTTTCGATCAATACGTAATCGATTTTCAATGATTTTATTGCTTGTCCAATGTTTTCAAATACCAAATTATATTTTAAAACGTGATTATGCTGTAAAAGTAATCGAAATTGTCCAATGTTTTTCAAAACATTTTGAAATCAAAAATTTTCAAAATAACTTTGTGTAAACAATTGAAACTTGATAAATTTCTAACGATACCGAATCGATTTTAAAGAATTTTATTAAATTTTTAATCATTTCCAATACCAAACTATAACATATTTTCAAACAACGAAATTGGCGAAAACAACTAGTTTTTCAACATAAATTTCAATGTTCTTCAAAAGTTTGCAAAATCCAAAAGTTTTATTTTAATATAACTTCGTGTAAGCTATTGAAACTTGTTAAAATCAATACTTTTTCGATCGATACTTAATCGATTCTCAATAATTTCATTGGTTTTCTAAATTTTGAAACAACAGGTTGCTTTTGCTATGAAATTTCAATATTTTTCAAATGTTTTTAAAAACTAAAATTTGTAATATAACTTTCTAAAAACTGTTGATAGTATTGAAAATCAATACTTTTCGATCGATAACGTATCGATTTTCAATAATTTTATTGGTTTTCTAATGTTTTCAAATAGCAAATTAGTTTCAAACAACCGTGTTTAAAGTTCAAAATTAGCGAAAACAGCTTGCTTCAAAAAGTAAGCAAAACATCTTGTTTTTGGACTGAAATTTCAATACATATCAAGAAATTGTAAACAGATTAAAAGTATGTAACTAAAATTTGTAATATAACTTTCTAAAAACTGTTGAAACTTGTCAAAATACTTTTCGATCGATACCATATGGATGTTTTTATAGTTCTGTTACGGAAGGAAATGAAATTTGCAAAAAACGTTAAATGTTCAAAAAGTAGCCAAAACAGCTTCCTTTGGCAGTGAAAGTTCAATATTTAAAAATGTAAAAAGTAAAAATTGTGATATAACTTTGTAAAAACCGTTGAAACTTCTAAAAATCAATATTTTTAGCTCGATACCATATCGATTTTCATTAACTTTATTGGTTTTCTAAAGTTTTCAAATAGCAAGTTTAATTTTCAAACAACCGTTCAAAAAGTAGCCAAAAGTGCTTGCTTCTGAACTGAAATTTCAATATTTGTAAAATTTTGGAAAAATTAAAATTTGTAATACCTTGCCAATTTCGGCAAAATATGTTTTTCAAAGGTTTGCAAAATCGAATTTTTAATATGACTTTGTTGTCAATTATTTAAACTTGTTAAAATCAATATTTTTCGATCGATGCCTAATTGATTTTCAATAATTTTATTGGTTTACTCTTTGTTTTCATGCACCAAATTACATTTTCAAACTAATATTGGAAATTGGCAATCAACTAGTTTGGATAAGCAGAAAATGTCAACTATTTAGTTATGCTAGAGCTGCTGAGTGAATCTTATCATTTCTTGGAAGAATATCTCAAAATGTATGGAAATCCTGGAAAAGGAAATCTGTCCTATTTTGCATATATTTTTGATGAATTTATTGAATTAATGAGACAAGTTCTTTGAAAGTGTCAAAGTATTATTCAATAAGTGTAGATATACAAATCAACTGATATTTGCTGCCCGATACATTAAAGGCTGTGAGCATGTGGAATCTTTCTTGATGTTCATCCACATCTTTTATCAGAGCAAAGGATCTAACAGACAATCTTATGGATAATTTTTAAGTAGAACAAAATTTTACCATCAAACTAACCACGTCAAACCCTTTGCCAGTTTTGGATGAAAGTCAATTAGGAGAACACTGAATCCAGTTGTTTCAGAGTTCCAGACGAAAGGCGACCACTCTGCCGAAATCCACGTGACTTGCTGCCAGATAGAACCTCTGATTTAAGCCTTCTTCCAAACTTAGCCAAATTGAGCAAAGTGTCACGATAGAATTAAAAGTGGGAAGGGTTACACCAAGAATTAATATTACTATAAAAAGAACGATATGAAACCACACAGAAAAGGACCTTACCAGCACTGTCCAGAAAAATAATTTCGGTCAATTTGAAATCAGTATTCCTGAATATTGAAATTGCACTCAAAGTTTGTATGTGAACAATGGTAACCGACTGTATTTTCTTTTTCAAGACTGAAACTTATAACAAATCAACTTCGTAGCACAATGGGATAGCTTTGTTTGAACTGGCATGGAAAATGACATCCTCTTCCAAAAGTCAATAATAAAGCAATTATCTGAAAAGAAATGTCGCAAATGTTTACTATAAGAAGTTCGTAGTAATTCATATTGCGCCATCTAATCTGCGTGGTTTACTAAGAGTATTAATGTTTTTTCAATCCTTGCATATTTTTTATAATATTGATTAATTGCTGCTGTACTGCAAGTTTTTAACACCAGTGCCAATAAAATTAATCGACCATTTAATTTTTATTTATGTGAGTGGTTGCCGTAGAGGCCCCAGCACACTGGTTTGCTCAGAGGCCCATAATGCTATTAAGACGACCTCAGTTACCTCTATCTATACTTCATCTATACTGAATATTTTATTTCTTATCAGGTTAACAAATAAAACAGTTGAAAACCAATAAAATGATTGAAAACGATCGGAAAATATTGATTTTGACAAGTTTCAAAAGTTTTCACAAAGTTATATTACAAATTTTAGGTTTTACAATCGTTTGAAAAATATTGAAATTGACGAAAGTAATGAAAGTAGCCAAAACAGCTTGCCTTTGCAAGCTGTTTTGACTACTTTTTTGACACGGTTGTTTGAAAATTTAATTTGCTAATTGAAAACATGAGAAAACCAATGAAATTATTGAAAATGGATATGGTATCGATCTAAAGTCTAATTTGCTATTTGAAACAGAAATCTAATTTGCTATTTGAAAACAGAAAACCAATAAAATTATTAAAAATCGATATGCTATCGATCAAAAAGTATTGAATTTGCCTAGTTTCAACTGTATTTAGAAAGTTATATTACAAATTTGAGTTTTTACACATATTTGAATGCTTTTTTTGCATGCTGTTTTGGTAACTTTTTCAACGTTAAATACGGTTTTCAAAACATGAAAACGAATAAAATTATTTAAAATGGATATAGATCTACCGCAAAATATTGATTTTTAGAACTCTCAACAGATTTTACATAGTTAAATAACAAATTAGTTTTACAAACTTTTCAGTGAAAAACCAAAATGAAACGTTTGTTTCACAATTTAATTTTCTGTTTGAAAACATTAGAAAACCACTAAAATTATTAAAAATCGATATCGTGTCGATCGCAGAATATTGATTTTGACAAGTTTCAACTGTTTTTTTCATAGTTACATTACAAATTTTGAAAAATATTGATATATCAGTGCAAAAGCAAACTGTTTTGGCTACTTGTTGAACGTTAAACACGTTTTTTTGAAATTTCCTATGTGAAAAAATTAAAATTGAAAATCGACATTTTATCGGTCGAAAAGTATTGATTTTGGCAAGTTTCAACAGTTTTTAGAAAGTTATATTAAAAATTCTAGGTTTTAAAAACATTAGAAAGTATTGAAATTTCAGTGCTAAACTAACAACTACTATTTGAACATTTAATTTGCGACTTGTAAACTTTAGAAAACCAAAACAATTATTGAAAATGTATATAGTATCGATCGAAAAATATTGATCCTTACAAGTTTCAAAAGATTTGACATAGTTCTTTTTTAAAATTTTAAGTTTTTCGAACTTTCGAAAAATATTGAAATTTCAGCTGTTTTGGCTACTTTTTGAACGTTAAACACGGTTGTTTGAAAATTTAATTTGCTATTTGCAAACATAGGAAACCAATAGAATTATTGATGTGGTATCGATGGTATCCCTACCACATCAATATGTGGTAGGGATTTTGACAAGTTTCAACAGTTTGTATTTCAAATTTTAAGTCTTACAATCTTTTGAAAAATATTGAAATTTCAGTGCGAATGCAAGCTTTTGCCTACTTTTTACGGTTGTTTGAAAAAATTAATTTGCTGTTTGGAAAAACATTAAAATTATGGAAAACCAATATGGTATCGATCAAAAAACATTGATTTTGACAAGTTTAAGCAGAGTTTTAAGTTTTATAGAGTTTTATTTCAAAATTTTATAAAGTTTTGAAAAATATTGAACTTTCAGTGTAGAAGCAAGCTCTTTTTTTAACGTTAAACGCGGTTGTTTGAAAATTTAATTTGCTATTTGAAATCATTAGAAAACCAATAAAATTACTGAAAATCGATATGGTATCGATGGAAAAATATTCATTTTGAAAAGTTTCAACAGTTTTTAGAATATTATTGTAAAATTTAAGGTTTTACGAAGTTTTAAAAAATATTAAAATTTCAGTGAAAAAGCTCGTTGTTTTGCCTAGTTTTTGAACATTAAACACGGTTATATGAAAATTTAATTTATATTTGAAAACATTAGAAAATCAATAAAATTATAGAAAATCGATATGATTGATTTTGAGAAGTTTCAATTGTTTGTAGAAAGTTATATTACAAACATTACTTTTTACAAACATTCCACTGCAATGCAAGCTACTTTGGCTACTTTTTTTTCAATAATTTTATTCGTTTTCAATAATTTTATTCGTTTTCTAATGTTTTCAAATACCAAATAGAAATTTCAATTGAAAGCTAAAAATCTACTCGAAATTAGCCAATTCAGCTTTTCAAAGTAAATTTCAATGTTTTTCAAAACTTTGTAAAACGTAAATTTTTGTAAACTGTTGAAACTTGTTAAAATCAATATTGTTCGATCGATCTAAAATAATTTGATTGATTTTCTATTGTTTTCTCCTCGTTCCTGTAAGACAGTTTACCTTTTTAAAAGTTTTTATGGCTAACATTTCTAATTGATACTATCAATTATCTCGGAAAGAGCCCCTTTTCTACTCCGTCAGGTGATCAAGAGCTTCCTCTTATCGTCGCCAATCCCTTCAATTTAAGTTCACTTAAACCTAATGTCTTTAAACCTAGTCTAAATACACTTTGAGAATATTTTTATACTTTTTATATTTCGTAGCATCACTGAATGAATTTTTCTTGAGATTTTTAGTACTTTACACAAGCCTTTAATATTTACTCTCCCTTACTAACCCGGCGACCATCATCAAACCTGGAGGAGGAAATGACGACGGAAGTGGTCGCGCCGAAGTGTAGCACTTGACGAGGACGAAGTCCCTAAACAGGTTCGAGTCAGGATGGTGATACGACTTCACAGAGCAGATCGACCGCGGAGACGGGATCGCGCCGAAGTGTAACACTTGAGGAATCTGGTCACAGAGGTGATACGTCTTCTAGGGCGTATCGACCGCGGAAACGGGATCGCGCCGAAGAGTATTCTCTCGACAAAGCACCGGAAGCTCACAAAGGCAGCGTACTACACTTTGATCCTAGCATCCGGGCCGAGCAGCTCGGTATTTATCAGTCCACCCACGAGGACCGAATGTGGCACAAGGCCGGTTTAATGTGGGTATCTCCGAGCCCGTAGGCTAGGTCCAAAATATCGTCTTTTTGAACCCGCCTAGACGGGTTCAGGCCCTGTCTACCTCCCCGAACGAAACCTTGCCCATTGGCAAAGCTTCGTCCGGGTTCCTCTCTGCTAATGCAGAGAGTTCGACAGACGCCGACTCGGAAGCACACAAAGGCAGCGTACTACACTTTGATCCTATTATTTATTCACCGAAAAGGTACAAATATGCCACGAGGGCTAAAAATGGGCCTGGGGGAAAAGAATGGTCTTCTCTAGTCCTATCTCAAATCTAACTAGTCTCAATCTTTGACCCATTCGTACTTACAATATTCCTTTCACCATAACAACGCTTTTACTCCTTGCTGTCACACCACAATCACCAAAATACCACATTTTCTCTATGAAAAAGCCCTAACATGAAATTTTTATTTATACAATTATCGAGGAATAGGGAAAAAATCATAAACCCAATGATTATATACAATGAAAAACACGTTTGTAAAAGAAACTAAACAAAACAATGTTAGTAGTGGGACCCTTCCCGAAAATGTGGCAGAAATCTCGATTAACTGGGTTGAAACAAATCCAGAGAAAAGAGACATCTGTCACCTAAAAAGTGGGGTGGGGTGGAGACAAGTAACTAAAAAGAGGACAAAAAAGGCGGGACTTATGTACTTGCATGCACTAGCTATGCTGAAAGGAAAATATTTAGCCCTGAGAATGCCAAAACTGAAAAAGGTCTATCTTACCTTAAAAGCCCTGGGATGACTGATGTTTCGGTTCGAGTTCCTTGCCTAAGTTGCATCCAACAAACACTCGAGGTCAGCACCTCTCACTCGCACCAAGCGTGAAACTTTTACCCACCTTTTGCCGAATTTCGACGCACCCTCTCCGCCCCGATCTTAACCTTAAGCTGATGCCTAAAGAAAGAGACCAGTTGCAAGGAGGAAAACTTCTCACCTGCGTGAAACTCCTTCTGTCTAGTCGTCCACACTACCATTCGCATAATGCCGAGCAGACACAAGAGCACATAGTGCTGATCCCTCGACATTGACGGAACCACATTGGCACAAACGGAACTGGTTTCCAGGGCAAAAAACTTTCCGCCCAAGACGCGAACCATGTAGCCTTCAATCTGCCTGCACAAAGGTTGCACAACGTCGCAGTGAAAATGGCATGTTTGATTGACTCCTCACAGTCACCACAGCGCACACATTCGACTGTAATCGCCAAGCCCGCTGCGCAGAGCTTTTTGCCGACCCAGAGAGCCCCTCGCAACACCAACCAGGTGAGAGATGCCTCGTCGTTATTGAAACATTTCAACCCGGGCGCCCAAGGCGAGACAGAGCGAAACTCCCCGTTCGTAAGGCCCAGCTCGCTCGGGAGCTTGTCCTTGGCCTTTCCCCTCACAACCACCCGATACAAAGCCTTCCGTGACAAATCCCGAGCGTCAGAGAGGCGTTCTTTTACCCCAAGGAGGCAGCACAGCGCTTTCCTACATTCCCGATAAAAGAGGCATTCACCATCAGATGAGCGGTGCGCCTCCACCTCGTCGGAATTCACACTTTCCAGGGACGGAAAAGCTTGACGAGCGTCTTCCTTCCAGAATTCGCCCTCATCGTCCTTTGGCGTACACATCCGTTCTAGAAAATTCAAGCGGAGCATGTGCTGACGTGTCTCGACGCTTGGCATTCCCAGACCGCCTTCGGCAGGATTGAGGCAGCAGACCTCGCGACTTACCAAGTGAGCCTTTCCTCTCCAGAGGAAATCGAAAAGCTCTTTAACGAAATTGCCTAGTTCGGTAGACGGGAGTGGAAGAACCGAAAGCCGGTAGAGGAGGATCGGGTAGATGTGCGAAATGCACACTTCCGCCATCCCCTTCAAGGAAAGATTCCTTCGAGTCCACAGGCGAACTGCTTCCTCGACCTTCTTTCGAACATCCGACCAGTTGGTGTCTAGCTGAAGTCCGGGCCCGAACCAGACACCGAGTATCTTGACGGGCCCGTCCGTCCAGCTGAAGGGACCGGGGAGAGGAACACCTTCCCACTCACCCAACCGCAAGCCGAAAGACTTATCGCGATTGATTTTGGCCCCTGCCACCGTCTCATACCTGCAAACTTCTTTGCTGACTTCGTGAATCTCGGCGGTGTTGTTTACGGAAACAGACACGTCGTCAGCATAGGCGGAACACTTCGCCGATTTGTTGGCACCAGAAATTCCGCGAAGGACCGGATTCGCCTTTAGCTTGCGAAGGAAGGGTTCCAAAGCAAGAACATATAGCATAGGCGAAAGCGGACAACCTTGACGAATCGATCGAGACAAGGTGAAAGGCTCCGACCTCACCCCGTTCACTTCCACCAGTGCCCCAGGGGACCTGTACAGGAGACGGATCCAGGAACGAAATTGGCACCCGAAACCGGCAGCGGCGAGAACAGCCTCGAGAAAACGATGGTCCACCCTATCGAATGCCTTGGACTGATCCAAATTGATCAGCGCGGCTTCACCGTCGACGTTTTCTATGATATGGCGTACCATATGAAGGTTGTCCTGAATAGTCCTCCCCCTCACAGCGCATGTCTGTTCGGGACCTACCAGACTATCGAGGACAAGCTGCAAACGGTTGGCCAAGACCTTCGCCAAAATCTTCAACTCTACATTCAGCATAGTCAAAGGGCGGAAATTACCTATCCCATCCCTTCCGCTTTTGCTCTTGCGTAACAACTTGATGACACCCCTGTTGAAGCGTTGGGGTATCGTCCCGTTCCTCAACCAGTGGATGAACATCAGTGCTAGCAGCGGAACAAAAACGGGCGACAGTCTCAAGTACAACTCGTAGGGAAGACCGTCTATACCCGGAGTCTTGTCTCGGCCGGCCTGCTTCAAGTCTTCCCAGATTTCCGCCTCGGTGACTGCCCCTTCGCACAAATCCGCTTCCCCCGTCCCGAGACGTGGAAAGTCGGCTAAATATGCGTCGAAATTAGCGGGACTCAGACCGGGCTCCCTGGTGAAAAGGTCGTGGAAATAAGATCGAAAGGCCTCGCAGATGCCTTTCTTTGTAGTCACCCGTCGTCCGTCCGGCGATGTGACGCTTGGAAAGTACCGATCTGACGCACCGCGCAACTCCTCTTGCCTGAGTTCTGCAGCCATGTTCGTCGCCCCGGCAGACATTTTCTTCAACCTAGCCCTAACTACCAGAGCTTGGTCCTTCTTGATAAGCGAGGAGGCCAACTCGGCCCTAGCTACTGCTACTTCCCCACTATCTCCCGACTGGATGGCACCCTCTAATCTAGATTCTGCTGCCGTTTGCGCTGCTAGTCTATCTCTATTGAGCCGACGACTATAATCAGCTGCAAACGACCTGATGACTGACTTAAGGTGTCCCCACCACTTATTCCCAAGCACACTTCCAGTCAATTCCCTCTGAATGGTTATCAGTAACTGATCACGGAAGTCCTTCACGTCGAGCAATGACGTGTTGAACTTCCAGTAACTATTCATTCTAGGTTCAGGCTTATCTACGTTTACCCGCACCCGGACGAGCCGATGATCCGAGTAAACTATCGAATGAAAACTTGGACACTCTAAGAGCCCTACGTCGACTCTCCTAACTAAAACCCGGTCGATATAGCTCGTGCGAACTACCGAATCCGGGTCGCCCCTATTTGTCCAAGTCCACGCTACTTGCCCGGGGTGTTCGTTCCGAAACTTATCGACGAGATCAGATCCGTCGACAAAATCACGAAACGGTTTCACGTCCCGGTTGTAAGAGCCCGATCTTAACCCGCTATGATCTAATTTGGGATCAAGGACGGCGTTCCAATCACCCGCTAGAACTACCTGCCGAGGCGTCGCCAAAAACGGCTCGACCCGACGAAAAAAGGACGCCCGCTCCGCCTGGTCGTTGAAGCGAAGAGACTTACCTTTTATGGTGACGTCCAGGATACAAAGCCTGCCCTCCGGATCCACAAACACAAGAGAACACGACGCCGCAAGGGACCTGCTGATCAGCCAAGAAACCCCTCTTGAGCGACTATCAAAATAAGCTGAGTAGAGGTGAAACCTCTTCGACAAAATATTCTCATAGTCGCTGGCAATAAGATGGGTCTCCTGTAGCCAACAAACATTCACGCCGTGATGCTGAAGGTCACGCACGAGCCTCGCCCTGCGTGACTCCGACCTCAGCCCTCGACCATTCAAAGTTGCCAACCACAGAGCCATTGTGAGACACTTACCTTAGGGTTGGGCGTCGCCCTAAAACATAGTCGGGGTGAGAATGCCTACAGCTTCACCCATGGAACCAGTGCCCATCGCAGTCTTGATGGAGCCATCCTGGGACAAGCCGCCGACATCCCAAGGAAATGTTAATTTTAACGCCCTATATAGGGAGGGGTGAACCAAAACGGGGACCCTCCCACAACAGAACTGTTTCAGTTTATTCAGATCGTCATTGTTCGTGATGACTATTTGAGAAGGCACCGGGAAGCTCTTTCTCGCCTCCTCTATCATACCCCAGATCTGCCGTGATCCAGACCCGATGCGGACGACAGTTAGAACCATCTTTGCCCTGGGAAAGTTTGTGGGGTCGTCCAGGTCCCTGTCGCCGCATTTCTTCATGGCCAGGAGGACTTTCAAATTGTTGGTCCTCTTGGCAAAGTCCTTTGCCTTCTCTTCACTTTCCATTGTCAAACGGCAGACATTCTTCCTCGTGTTATAAGCCAGCTTAGCTTTCCTCTTTTTCCCGCCGGCTTCTTCCGAAGGACTCCTCTGTCTCTTCCCGGGCGTAACGCTGTGTTTTTTTTAGGGGACGGCGCAGGCAGTGTGATGTTAACCAAAGGAATTGCAGTCCTCTTTTTCGGAGAGAAAGAGAGGGCTCTTGCTGAGGCATTGGGTTGTTTTCTCACCTTGGACGGGGAAGATGGGGCAGAAGATGAGGGACGAGTAGAGTCTACTAGTGACAATCATTTTGGCGCTGGAGAAGCCGGAGTCGAAGAAGATGATTTTGTTACTGAAGATGATGTTGACGATGATAATGCTGGTGTTGATAATGACTTCTTCAGTTTGATAATGTCCTGGATTTTATCGAAGGACGGATCGTTGACAGTCCATGGAGCAGTGACCGAGTTATCACCCGTACGGCTGCGAGGAGTGGGAGTGTCCATTTCCGTGGATGCACAAGCCTTAGGGGAAGTACTAGATTTTGTTTGTCCCTTCCCTTTACTCTTGCTAACAACCTGCCAATCCCCTTTCATTTCCTTAGACAGACGGGTAGCCGGCAACACCGAATCAGACGGTTTCCCATTACTGGTCTTGATTGTTGGCTGATGGGGTTTTTTGTCGGAGGTAGGCTAAACCCAAGAGGTCGCTTTTTCAGGACAGGAAAGCGCCAGATGACCGGGCTTTCCACACTTCCAGCAAGTCGGCTTTCTACCAGTCACAATGATAGGTAAGGACCTCTTGCCAATGTCCAAACAGTTAGGAATGGAGCCAAAGGCCTCCTGCGAGAGCATGATATTGAAGCTCCATTCCCCTAGTTTACGGTCGGAGGAGACGCTGATTATCTGCCTCTCATTTGACATGAGCTGGTACTTCGTAAACTGCCACCCTGGTCTTCCTCATGCCCCTGTATTCCGTACGGATGATCAGGTGTTTTGTGATCAACTCCTTGTTGACCATAGAAATACAGTCTTCAGGTGTGGGCAGCAGTACATCCCACATAAAGACTCCAGCACCTCGGATAATTTACTGCGGCAAAAATCCAAAAGACGTCAAAGCCTTGAAAACATTGTCTTTTGTGGATCGGCAAACCTTACTTAAACGCTTGTCGACCACAAACACGGACACAGTTCTTTCCTGGTATTTCTCCAATTCCTGGGGGTCCACCAACAAGCCGCCATCTTTAATAAGATGGGCATAATTATCAGCCCTCTCTAAGAAATCCTTCAAATTGAAAATGCATGTGGGTGGGGTCTTCCAGCCACAGGGTAATTCCTCGGTCACTGCATCTTTAGTAGCCAGCTGGTCCGAGTCGGTTGCCTTCTCATTAGAAAGCGGAGGGTCGGTTTTGGTTGCCCCTTCAGGAAGCAGCCTTTGGTTAAAGTTCGATGCCTCCTGGGGAGGCAATTGGTTATTGTTCTCCACTTCAGGAGATAAGGTTGTATTTGGAGAATGAGGTCTTCCGTTGTGAGTGAAATCCGCGGTGGGCAAGTGCCTCTTTTTCCTAGAGTTACTTACCTTACCGCAATTTACCGGCCTGTTCGGCGGATCCTTTTTTTACTGACCTTGTGTCAGACATTGTCCGAATGGTAAAAAATCCAATACTTGCCCAAGGGTAATCCAATTGAGGTAATCCAACGTAAAAAGTCCAAGTGGTCCGGTAGGTCCGATCAGATATTAAGCTGATAAGAACAGATACTACACTTTGATCCTATTATTTATTCACCGAAAAAGTACAAATGTGCCACGAGGGCTAAAAATGGGCCTGGGGAAAAAGAATGGTCTTCTCTAGTCCTATCTGAAATCTAACTAGTCTCAATCTTTGACCCATTCGTACTTACAATATTCCTTTCACCATAACAACGCTTTTACTCCTTGCTGTCACACCACAATCCCCAAAATACCACATTTTCTCTATGAAAAAGCCCTAACATGATCCTAGCAACCGGGCCGAGCAGCTCGGTATTTATCAATCCACCCACGAGGACCGAATGTGGCACAAGGCCGGTTTAATGTGGGTCTCTCCGAGCCCGTAGGCTCGGCCAAAAATATAGCTTTTGAACCCGCCTAGACCGGTTCAGGCCCTGTCTACCTCCCCGAACGAAACCTTGCCCTTCGGCAAAGCTTCGTCCGAGTTCCTCTCCGTAATGCAGAGAGTTCGACAGACACCGACCCGGAAGCTCAGAAAGGCAGCGTACTACACTTTGATCCTAGCGACCGGGTTAGACAAAAAAAAATGGCTAACAATATGTGGAGCGATTTATTCAAGTACTCCCTGGATAGAGGGAGTAGAAAACCGTAGATATTAAATTAATCTCAATGTTGTTCGATGTTTGAAAAAGCGCTGCCTAATCCGATGCTTTGGACTCAACCATATTGGACTAGTCCTCCGGTTTCTCGCATGTTGCTTGTCTTAAATCTGCGAGATCAGGGATTGTGAAGGTTAAGGTCATCTTTCTAAGGAACGTCTAATGGCGGCCGCGACAGAGGTTTGAGTTGTCGGCTTATAGAATGATAATTTTAAACTGACATTATTTATGTAAACCTTTTGTTTACTTTTGTTTGTTACCCACTTAGCATATGGAACAATATGCATGTAATTTTTGATTTGTTAAAATAAATATTTATTTGTGAATAGTATAATTGTTATATCTAATAATTTTAAGATCGTCTCTGCTTCATTGAGTGGTTTTGTTGTTACTTTCCTAAGAAGAAGCCGAGAACGAAATCGGCAGTTTAAGTCCTGTGTATTAATATATTTATAATTTAAATATATTAATTTAAGATCGTATACGGGTAAAACTTAAATTTGATTGAGAATTAAATTTTTCATTTAAATTTGGGTTTTTAACATCACCCACCAAAACCAACACAAGAGACTAAGATACATTATTTTTTTTCTTCACTATATTTCATTTTCTGATGATTATTTCTTAATATAATCGTTATTTTTAGTACACGTGTTTGAGTTGTTAATCCTGATTTGTTTATCTGTTTTTTTGTTTGTTTTTTGTTTTTGTTTTTTTTATGATTAAACAGCGAAATTGATAACAACCGACCTAAATTGAGAAGTCCTACTAAGTAAATTTTCTACCTACGCCTGTCGAACTCGTGTCCCTTTCTTTACTTCAGGGAAAACGCTTCCTATGCCGAAGTGTGCATCTACCTGTTCGAGCATTTGACAGGATGAATCAGAATTATCTGTTAAATCAGGCAATGGTTTTCTCATTGACATTTTCTCATACCATACTAAGCAGTAACCTTGGTAAATAAACTACTTCTATCTCTCCTTGGGTAAATGCTTTTTACTGTGTGCACCAATTCTTTTCGCGATCCGATTTCGTGGGTGATACCGTCGTGTTTTGTAAGGGAAGCCACAATCAATTATATATTCATCACAAAAATTCTGGTGCGTTGTCTAATACCAATGTTTTAGGGGCGCCATTTCTAGAAAATATCACTCTTAGTATTTATTTTTATTGGCGTCGTTTTTTCTATCTTTAACCAATTCAGA